>MNCI01021658.1:349987-415327 GCA_015680685.1 Gnetum montanum
TGCTCCGGTCAGCCGACGAGTCCCCCGCATCAGGGTGGAATCTTGCGGACGTGCATCTGATGTGTCATCTGAGCTCCCCCCAGGAGCTCTCAAAACTAATGCCCAAAATGCTATATGGGCAACACCCCCCCTGAGCCACTGACGGGCACTGTGTTCATGTGCCCGGTCAAGTTGTCGTTGCTGTTGCTCTTCTTCCTCCTTCAGGCGCTCCTGCTCCTCCCGGGCCACCGCCTTGTGGGCCTGACAAGCTACCTCTTCTTGGTGCAGCTCCTCCCTGATTCGGTCCCGGAGCTCATCAATGAGCTGGGCCCACGAGGTCTCCATCATGAGTGTGTGCTGCCGGCTCAGCTGTTGTGCCTGTTCACGAAGCTGGGCTTCGTGGTCGGCGCGCCACTGAGCCAGGGTCTCAGTCCACTTTGCCTCCAAAATCTGTCGCTTGGCCTCCCGAGCAGCAGCAACCGCCTGTTGCAGTTCCGCCTCCCAATTTGGGGGGGCGCTAGGGGGGTGAGGCGAGGAAGGGGGGATTTCGACGAGAGCGGCATCCCCAGGTGAGGTTCGAAGCGGTCTGCCGTTGTTGAGTGGTTGGGGTGGGGGAAATCGGGGTGGTGGGGGGGGGGGCATCAGCGAGGCGACCCCCAGGGTGGGCAGAGGATGGGCCAGGAGCCCCCTGCCCCCCGTCCCCCGCCACAAAGCTAAAATTAACCTCAAGCGGCGACCTCGTTGTTTAAGGCGGAGGGTCTCAAGGAAGAACTGCGGCAGGTTAACCTGGGTGCCGTCCTTTAAGCACCTCAAAAAAGTGAAATGCAACCCCTGGAGCTTGGACACGTTGCCTGACTGGATGAAAAAACGTTCCACCAAGGCGGCGGCACGAGCCCAGAGGCACGGGAGAGAAGACCGAGGGACCTGGCGGCTCTGCATTCTCGGGGTTAGCCCCTCGAAAAAGGTCACAGAGTTCTGGAGGCCGCGGGAGGTCGGCAGGATGACTTCACCAGCGGCCGGGAGCCCCAAATAGCTGGCCAGGGCAACTTCTGTGAGTCAAATTGCATGGCCTCGAAAGTAAGTTTGATCACCGCGCCAGTTAGTAAAGAACGTGTTGTCGGGAAGGTCAGGGTCCCCGACCAGCCTCTGCAGTAGGTTGGCCCAGCTGCATTGGCAGACCATCTGCCAGAGCTCCGCGTCATCCTAGTAGACAGCGTAGTTAGGTTCGTACATCGGCGTCGCTTCCATGGTGTCCGCAAGCTCATGCCATGCTCTGCAGGTCTGCAGGATAAGTCGCTGGGGGGGGGGGTTGCAGCCTAGGCAAAGACCGTGCAATTCCACGCCTTCCAGGCATGCCATAACAGCATCACCGACCAGGAGTCACCATTAAATTGCCACGGGAGGGGGGGGGGGCATCCTGCATGCGCGCCAAGTGGCAATCATGCAAGGACGTTCGTAAATGAAGTGGGTGAGCGTTTCAGAGCTAGTTCCACAGCGCGGACACGTGGTGTCGTGTGTGATGTCGCGCTACTGTAGTACGGCGCGTACGGGGAGTGCTGCAGATTTTATTAACTAGAGAAACATTTTGACTTTCTCGGGGAGCCGCCCATGCCAGATCTCCTGCCAACCGTCTTCTGAGGGAAATGTTTGCGTCAGGATGGCGCACGGCTCGAGGTGGATCCAGCCTAGGCGCAGCATCTCCTGCATATGCCGACAGATGGTCTGCCAAGGCCGCAAAGCGTGTGGTCCAGGCTGCCAAGGCGTGTATTTTCGGCGGGCGATGCGGGCCCACTGGCTGCACTTCCCCAGCGCACGTGTCAATCGGTGGACGAGCCGTTGCTGTCCCATCGTGCATTCATCTTCGAAAGTCATGACCCCCAAACCCCCCGCCTTACGAGGATGGGCTACGCGGTGCCAGTTTACAAGGTGAAGCTTGCTCCCGCCTTTGCCCCCCCGCCAAATGAAGCAGCGAATCATGGCGTTGATTTGGTGAATTATGGCCGTGGGGGGTGTGGCGACTGCCGCCACAAAGCACGTAGTGGCTGCAAGGATCCCGGTAGTGACGAGGAGGCGGCCCTTGGGTGTAGGAAAACGGTTTGCCCAGTGGTGTATGCGCTTCTCGAGTTTGGCCAGGAGGGGAGTCTAAGTATTGTTCTGTCCCCATTGGAACAGCGGGATACCAAGGTAGGTATCAGTGATTTTTCCGGATTGAATGTTCAGTATTTGTGTAACCCGGTGCTGCACCTGCGGCGGGTCCACATTTATGAAGTACACTGCCGTCTTTGTGCGGTTGATTTCCAATCCTAATTCAGAGGGCAATCTGGTCAGGGCCAGGTTGATACACCATGCCTGAGGGGCCACCGCTCGGCTGAGAAGCATGGTATCATCGGCGTAGTGTTCAACACGGCAAGCCACCCCTGCAATGTCCAGGCCCTCCACCCCCGAGGTGCTGCAGTAAAATTGCATGAGGTCCATGGCAATGATGAAAAGCAAGGGGGACAGGGGGTCGCCTTGCCTCAGACCACGACTAGGGGAGGAAAAGCCCCATAACCGCCCACCCACATCAAAGGAGAACCCTGCGGAGGACTGGATGTGCAGGCATAATTGGATAAAACCAGGGTCAAAGCCTTTCTTACGCATGATGTCTTGTAAGGCGTCCCAACTAAGCGTATCGTAGGCCTTAGCTATGTCTAGCTTGAGACATAGACCAGGAAACCCCATAGTACGAAAGGAATGAAGGACCTCTTGCATAAGAAGAACCTGATCCTGAAGGGTCCTACCATGAACGAAGCCCGCTTGATTGCGTCCAACCAACTTAGGCAAGAGGGGTCCCAGACGATTGACCAGGAGTTTGGAGAAGACGTGAATGAGAACATTGCACACACCAATGGGACAAAAGTGCTTTGGGCAGTGTGCATTCAACTATTTTGGGATGCAGATGATGCGCGAGTAGTTGAGTTCGCGCCGTACCTGTCATTTGGCCAGCATGATGTTGAAAGCATCTAGAAGATTGGGCTCCACAATATCCAAGAAAGCTCTGAAGAACTCCAGTGACCAACCATTCGGTCCAGGCGCTTTACCTCCTGGCATGTTGTTGATGGTGTTAGTCAATTCTGTCGCCGAGAAGGGGGCCAGAAGAAGTTGATTGTCCGTTACAGTGAGCACCTTTGCCACATGGACGGAGATGGGCTGGGTGGGGTGCTTGGTCCAAATGCGCCCCCAATAATGTGAGAGCTCATTGGCGATCCCCTGTGGGTCTTTAAACACCGGCCCAGCCTGAGTACGGAGGCCACGGATGTGGGTTTCGCCACGCGTCTTAGCCATGGCGAAGAAGAATTTCGTATGTCGGTCCCCCTCGCGGAGCCATCTAATTCGGGAATGCTGCCGCCAATAGGTCTCCTCCTCGTGATCTAGACTCTAGGGTTGACGGAGAAGATGCATCTCCTCCGAGTGCAGGTCCTCCCCAGTCTCTTGTTGCGCCTGGATGCGTCCGAGCCGCTCCCCAGTCTCTTTCTTCTTCTTTTTTTGAATGCTTAATCCAGAGAAGCAACCTACCTTTAGGCATGGGTGCATGTCTTTGTAGTGGAACCCCCTAGAATAACATTATTTTCCTAGTTGAGTGCCTTTTTTTTACTCTTACTCCCATTTTTCGTTAGATCTACAAGGATATTAGTACAACTAGGCTGCATGGTAACTCCCACAGATGTCACCAAAGAGAATCCACAAGTCCCCTTGATGTCACACCCTGGCCATTCCTGCTTAGTCCATCCTTCTTCATTCTAGGCATAATGAACACAAAATTACTTTAAGTTTTACTGATGTCAAGAATATTATTGTACCTAAAGTAGAACCTCTTATTAATAGAATGGGTGGATGGATGTTGTGGGCTCCTTGTTCAACTAATTGATCACCTGAGACTTGATAGCATAGAACAACACCTCAACCAATGCGTCACATGGGTGCTTTATTTGTAGATGAGATTGCTCATAAAAAGATAAAAAGATAAAAAGACAAAAAGATAAAACAAAAATGTTGAAAAATGAGAAACTGGAAAACAAAAAATTGTAAAATTAAAGAAAAGGAAAAATATTTATTAATCCTACTTGTTAGGATACCCCCCATAACTAAATGGTTGAGCATAGCTAGGATTAATAAATGAAAGGTTGGGATCCTTGCATGTTGGAATTATTGGGACCCGATCATACTTACCCCATTTGGGTTCACACACTTGATTATAGTAAGCATAGTGGGGCAATTTATAAGATGTAGTTAATTGATGAGTGGTTGACCCACTATGGCACCCATGATCATAAGGTGGTATGCAAGGATCATGATGTCTCCCATCATGGCTATATTCATTGGGCTGTATGGTTGTTAGAGTGTGAATTGGTGGCCTGGAGAAAGTAACACAAGGTGTTGGGTTTGTGGAGGAAGATGCATCACAATGTTGAACTTGTGTAGAATTGGGTAATGCAGTGGTCTCAAAATTATGTAGTTCCTTTCTACAATCATGTCTAAAGAAGGGACACCTTCAATGTTGTAGAGAGTTCCCATTGCTATTGATAGTAGTAGCACAAGTAACGTTCATGGGTTGATGCTGTGGTGCAAATCTTTCCAACACAATTGCTGGCGATGTAAAAGGAGGTGAAGGATGACAATATTGAAATTGGGGAGAAGCGTAAGGTACACAAGGTGGTGGTTGTGTTAGAGAGGATATGGGTTGATAGTACTTAGGAGAATGATAATAATGTGGTGAGGTAGAGGATGTTGACCTAGTTGGGGAAACAGGATGTTGAACCTAATAAGCGCTTAGGTTTGGATGATATGAAGGGTGTACCCAGTTTGAGGGTGGCCTCCCCCACGACTGGGATTGTTGCCATTGTGATTGAACACAGTATTTTTGTACAAACTCTGGATGTAACATTCTTCCCCAATGCTCATGTAAATGTGACAGGATTGGGCATTGACCCTTGGGGTGATTATACAAGCAAACATTACATTGATACGTATGATTAACAGTTCAGTTCTTATTTCCTTCAACCCTTCTTTTCGATTGTCTAAGGGTGTTTTATCCTGCTTCTTGGTTCATCATGACTCTACCTCCCATAATGTTGGCATATTCTCCACATTTTTCATGTATCCATTCCATCATCTTATTAATCTTTGCCTCAATTTCATCCAATGATTGTAGTACTAGCAAAGATTGTTCCACCTCCTTGCGGTGAGTTGATTCTCCTCTTCATGATTATGGACCTTTGTTGATTTAATATTTTGGTCCTGTTGAGATTTTTCAACATTCTCCCATCTAGCCATTTCTCCTTCTTCTTTTGCTAGCTTCTTAATAAGATCTTGGAGTTGGTCGGTTCATAGCTCGTATAGTTGACCTCGGGCATACATCCCTAGGATTTCCCTTATTTCATTATGGAGCCCATATATGATGTGGTACATTAGCCTCTCATCGGAGAACCCATGGCCTGGGCAGTTGTTTAATGATGAATAATATCTTTCTAAGGCCATGTCCAAGGGTTCATGTTGCACTTATTTCCACTCTTGGATTTGTCTCCTCAAGGTTGACACTCTTGCATAGGTTTGATATCTTTCATTGAAGAGTTCTACCATTGTTGGCCAACATTGAATTGATTTTTGTTTTAGGGACATGTACCATACTTTTGCATGGCCAACAAGTGTTGTAGGAAAGAGCTTAAGTTTTTGCCATCCATTATCAATGTTGTTCCATGTGTAGGCATCGTAAAAGGCTTGTATATGTTGTTATGGATCTAAATCATAGCCTTCAGAAAACATAGGAAAGCTGTTTAAATCAAGCCTAGGTAGACGACTTTCCTTGTGATGCCTACAGGATATTTGAATAGCCTCTTGTATATGCGTTAGGCTCTTAGTGGCCAATAGGAGTTCATCATCACTATGTAGGTTATGCATTTGTGAGTTGGAACGATGTTGTCTTCATTTATGTTCATAGGAAACCCCTATATCAAATTGATTACTCCAAACTTCATCTTCATCATTATATAATTCATTGTTTCTCCAATGAATTGCCTTACTAGTTGTTGTGTTATCGTAGTCTTGTAAGAGAGACATAGTTGTGAATTTGTGTGTGATTTAATGGCAATTACTTCTTTCTAAAGGATGTATCATTAATATTTTGTTATAGTGATCTTGTATGATGTAACTAATCTAAATAACTAGCATCATCCTTGGAAATGATGCCAATGATGAGTGGTTGGGTACCCCTACACTCAACCATACGAATACGAGCATTTCATGAACGATCCGGTCGAACTCCGTAGACGGGCTAGTTGTGGTATCTAGATAGTTACTCATTGATCATAGTTCGTTGTCTTCCCACCTGGACTAGTATTTTCTTTGTCATGTATGGTTTAGTCCAGAGTGAGGTGTATGATGTAGTCCTAAACTAGTGCTACTCCTAGAGGCAATGAAAAGTAACTTTGATTAAGCTAGGAGGAAAAGGAAGAGAGAGTTAGGCTAATAGGACATAGGCGGAGAGAATCTAAACTAGCCTAAGTGCGATAAGCATCCGTTCCTTAATCATCTGTACACATCTTGGACCTCATGCACGACTGCTACTAGGATTACCAAGCACATATCCTAGGTACGCTACTGGGATACCAAGTAGTCACACTTAAATGCTCATGATTAAGTTGTACTCATTCCACATTTAATAGGAGTTGAGGGTAAAGAAGTATTAATTAAGAAGGTAATAAATAACAATTAAATAATTAAACTAAGTGAATGCTGCAATGATGAAGTAATCTCAATCTTTATTTCTGATCATGAGCATGTCCAAGTATGCCACACTCGAATAAAGGTGCCGTATAATTACAATCATCACACCACGGGCATGCACTGGGACAAAGGGTTGAGAAGAACAAAAATGCATACTAATTTCTAACTGAACTACTTACTTCCTACTTAACTCCTCTGTGCACCTACATGTGCATTTATAGGCCCACACAGGAGTCATGATATCATGTATCTGATATCATTATTTAGGTCACGATATCACGTACCCGATATCGTGGATCCTATATTGCAGGTCTGATATCAAAGCCTAATGAATCATGATTTATCAACCATCGATCAAATAGAGATTTTAATCACAACTTTTCTAATGATGATAAACCCTTGTTAGTCCCTAAAAACCTAATTTACATCATAGAGGCTATTAAGATATCTCACAGGCATCGCAAGAAGAGTTGACTACTTAAGCTCGACCTGAATAATATTCCAAAATTTGTTGGGGGCTATGATTTAGATCCACAACATCATTTATAGGTCTTCCATGATGCTTGTGTGCTCAAAAATGTGGACAAAAAATGGAAAAAGCTTAAGCTCTTTCCTAGGACACTAATCGATAAAGCCAAAGTGTGGTATAGATCATTAGAACCAAATTCAATCAGACGATGGTCAACCATGTTAGAACTTTTCATTAAAAGATACCAGACCTATGCGCAAGTGTTTGCCTTGAGGAGACAAATCCAAAGATGGAAACAAGAATAATAGGAACCCTTTGACATGGCCTTAGATAGATACTATGCTATACTAAATAAATGTCCAAGTCATAGGTTCTTCGAGAAAGAGCAAACACTCCACATTATAGATGGGCTTAGCAATGAAACAAGGGTGAACCTTGGAAAGTATACCTAAGGACAACTATATAAGCTCAAAGGCCACTAGGTCAAAGAACTAATAGAGCGTTTGGCAAAAGAAGAGAGAGTTATCTAAATGGGAGAATACCAAAGCATTTAAGCGGGGTCCAACTCTAGAAACAACAAGGGTCCAAAACCACAATGAAGAAGAAACAACTAATTTTGAAAGGGTGATGCAGTCCCAACCTTTGCCAATACAAAAATTGATAAATGAAATTTAGGCAAATCATAACATGATGACCATATGGGGAAATGAACAAAGAATGAATTTAGAAGACACTGCTAGGGAGAAGGTCATCCAAAATAAACCTGGCGATTAAATCAAACAAAGGGCATAGAAACTAGAAATAATTAAGAACACTATTCAGCAGCTAGGGGGAATGGCTAAGTGTAACAAGGCCAAAGACTCAACTACAGATAATGAGGATGGATGTGATGTCTATTTATATGTCACATCTATATGAGCAATGGGTAGCGAAGTTGCACCCAAAATTCATACAAAGGTATTGATTTAGGCACATCCCTATTCCACAAGATAATTATGGACAACCCCATGACCCATTGTACTATCCAAAGGGAAGCTATTACTAGCCTCAACACTTTGCTCCACTACAGTGGCAAAACTCACAAGCTTGGGAAAGGCCACCATCTAGCCATCCACATCCTCCCTGTTCACCAAAACCAAACGCCTACTATGTTCAACATCCTGTTTCTCCAACTAGTTCTAAATCCTCTATTTCTAATCATAGTTATCACTCTCCTAAGCACCATCAACCCATGTCTTCTCTTGAGGGATCACCATCTCATACTTCTCACACTTCTCCTCATCCTCGGTATTCTCATCATTCATCTCCTTCTACACCACCATCAAATGTATCAGATGGTTTTGCACCACCATGCCAACCAACGGATGTAACTTGTGTTGTTGTTATTAAGGAAAGTAGGTTCCTTCTGCCACATTCGAAGTGTCCCTTCTTTAGGCATGATCGTAAGAAGAAGAATCACACTTCTGAACCTACTTCACCTTCTAAACCAACCTAAGGAAAAAACCTCGTGCCACACCTTCCTTAGCTCCATCAATAGCCCCTCTCAATGTATTCAAGTCTCCACCTCACACTCCAACATCCACATGATTGACTAAATTCACCAATGTGAAGGGACACACAGGTCCATGCATACTACCATATAGTTAAGGATGCCATGGTGGGTCAAATTTTCCTCATAATGTACACATGCTACCTAACTTGCTCCACTATGCTTTCAATAATTAGGTGTGTGACCAATGATTTCTCTACCCAACCACCATACCACTAATAAACACCCAATGGCTAGGGCATGACGGGCCCCTAACATTTCATACATGCATGAAGCCTATTCATCCACTTCTTAATCCTAGCCATAACCAAATGTTTAGTCATGGGGGTCAACCCCCATTCTAATTTCTAGGATTTTTAAGTGTTATTTTATGTTTTTGTTTTACGATTTTTTGTCATTTTTCTATTTCTTTTACTTTTTCTAATTGTTTTTTTTTTAATCTACCTTTGTAATCTTGACTATGAATAAGTTGAGCATGTTGCCCATTAAGGTGAGGGTTTTCTCTATGTTGCCTAGTCATAAAGGATTGATTATTCGGTTGTTGTTTTCAATCTACCGTCGTAATCTCGACTATGAATAAGTTGATCATGTTGCCCATTAAGGTGAGGTTTTTCTCTATGTTTCCTAGTAATAAGGGACTGGTTATTTGATTGTTTTTTTCAATCTATCATCATAATCTCAACTGGGAATAAGTTGATCATGTTACCCATTAAGGTGAGGTTTTTCTCTATGTTACCTAGTCATACGGGATTGATTATTCAGACATTGAGACCACAACATCCATCCACCCATCCCATTAATAAGAGGTTCATGCTTTGGTCACAATGGTAATCTTTTTCATCATCTAATTATAAATAATTTGATAATCATTGTGTCTGGAGAGACAAGTGAAGGACTAAGGTGGAATGATAAGGGTATGACATCAAGGGGATTCATTGATTCTCTTTGACTACTTTCATATGTTCTATCGTGTTGCCAAGGTTTCTTGTAGATCTAATGAAAAATGGGAGTAAGAGTAACTCAAATGGCACTAAATAAGCTTCTATGGGTTCCACTGAAAAAGCATGTACCCATGCTTGAAGGTAGCTAACTTCATAGAGCCAAACATGAGTTAGAAAAAAAAAAGAGAAAGAGAAAGAGAAAAATGAAAGAAAGGAAGAGAGTGAGCCACCATGATGCTCCTCCCTTGCTCCTCCCTTGAACAAAATGCCAAGTGATGTTGCTCCTTGCAACTCTCATAGGCTTATGGTTGTTTGTTGATGGGATGAAGCAATGTGGTGTCACTGCAATGTGGTATGGACTTGGTCTGGAACTTGGAAAGCTAAACACATGGTTATTTAATCACTAATTACACACAAGATTCCATTGTGACCATCATTAGAAACCTCATGTCCCGATTTTGATGATCCCTTCTGCCATCCATCCCATCTCATTGTCCAAGTGTTCATAACTTATGGTTGGTGTAATGTAGCATTATTATCTCAACTTAGTGGTTTTAACATGTGTGTTTTGTTCACAAGTGTATGTTGCATTCAACTTTTCTAGTGCCTATAGACGTTAGAGGTGTGGTTCCATAAGGGCATCATAGGCTAGAGCCTACTTTGGGGAGGACCCACTTATGTAACTTTTGTAACTTGTCCATGTTGCACACGATGTATTATTTTTCATCCTCTGACTACTTACCTAAGTGAACTATCCTTTCCCTTACCATTTTAATCAATTGTTCCTTAATAATCACTATACATCCTTCATCCTCATCCCTTTTCACAAATTTTCATATATGATCCCACCATGACATACTTCTGGTGCCTCAAAATTAATTCTCTAAATACCCCAAATCTTCCAATTTAGTCTCCAATCCTTCATTACATATCAAAAATTTATTATTCCAACTTAGTCCCTGCATTCAATGCATTTCGATGGAGTACTGTAGTGGGAAGTGTGCAAACTTTTTTTGAAATTTACCATTGTGCAAAGGATATTATAGGGGTAAGAAATTCAATGTTTACCAAAGAAACCTTCCATGTTGAAATGCCAAGCTAATTTTTATCAATCACCCAGGCCATCCAAATGATTATAAGGTCAACAATAACACCTTTTGGAGCCACTTCTCAAAAATATTTCTAACTCTAAAAATCACACTATGCAATTATGGATTGTTAATTAAGGCAATGAGTGAGGTATGAATTGATAAAAATTTCTCTACACAACCTTAGTAACAATAATTTTCGTGTGATTACAGATGGCCCCAAAAAGAGGAGATCTAGCAGGACCTTTCCAAGGAGTAGCTAAATGCCTGAGAGGAGGTAGAGGCTAGGAAGCTCACGTAGAACATGCAGAGTAGGAGGCCCACTCATTCAACATTCATTAGGAAACCCCTACTATAGTGCAACTTGGCCATGTAGAAGTTGGTGAAGTTAGAGCCCCAGAAATAGGGCAACATCTTACGCTATCCCTTGAATGCCTCCAAGCCATTTGGAAGAAGTTCACCTTTGTGGCTATGATCATGGGGCTCAATTTTGGGCCTTTCATTGAGTTCACCCATGAACCAGTGAAGACTCAACTTAAGATGTCTCCACAATGGCCCATTCTCTTGGAGAGTGGTGATTGGTATTTGGGTGAAACATACCAATTATAGCATGGCAAGCAGGAAGGCACCGTTGCCAATATAGGTGGTGTTTCCATTGATTTTTCTATGAAGGCCATTGCAGAGGTCTTAGATCTTCCAAACGAAGGACCAAAAGTTGCTCATTTTTCCACTTGCTCGGATGCAGATGCAAGGAAATTACGGTTGAAACAAGCTTACGATAAGGAGAATAAAGTTTATGAAGAATTAAGCTTGGAAGAGAGAATCTACTTTAGGATTGGCACTTATCACCTTTTCCCCACCAAAGGTTTAAATAGATTATTTACTTATGCGGTGCAAGGCAGTGCGATTTTGATGGGAAAATTTAATGTGAATCTATCCCATTTATATCTGATGAAAATATTAAGGTGATTTGAAGAAAGAAAGATAGGAAAGCTTGCCTTGCCTTTCACTTGTCTTATCAAGAAGCTATGTAGATTTGCTGGAATCTTGGGCTACACAAAAGATGTTCCTAGAAAAGCCGAAAATACTTCATATGCTGAATTGCTCAAATCGTTGGCACCAAGGAAAGATGTTGGCGAGCAATTAGAATAAGAGGAAGAGAAAATAGTTGGGCCCACTACTTCTCAAATGGTAGGACCCAGCCAACAATAGGAAGCAAGGCCCAACACACAACCCATATGCCAGCAAGTCCAATAATTGCCACCGCTGCAACAAGACTATCAATCGTCTATCAGTCACCTCTGAACAATCACTGAGATGGTTAGTTGGGGAAGTTGTGATGCTAAAAACATATTCAAAGTCACTGATGATGTTGTATAGCCCACTGTTTTGACCAACCCTACAAGTGAACATATTTCATTGATTTCAGGAGAAGAGTCCCAGTGGTCTCAGTAGATCTCTAGAAATGTCGCATCCTTCCAGGTTAGATTGGAAACTGGTGAAGGTGCTATGTTTGTGGTCATGCAACACTAGGATGTAGTAGGTGCAACAGATGTGGTCATAGACCACATCAAAGAATCATTTAACATCTCTGTTGTGTCATCGGCAGATTTCATAGGAGCATGTGATGCTCAAGTTTTGGTTGGTTCCTCAATGACTCTTGTGGAACATGAGGATGTTTTGGATTACTTGCTGCAAATAGGACAAGTTATGATGTCCTTTTTTGACATCCCCCAAGATGTCATAGCAGCACAATCAAACCTCATTTAAACTGAAGGAAAATTGGTCATGGCTGAAGTTAGGGTCGAGCACGCAATAGCAGAGTTGCAAAGATTGCAAGAAAAGCTCGTCACCCTACAAGCTGAACGAAGGGATCCTTCCCAATTTATCGTAGTTAACCAATTAGACATTTTTAGAATCGAGAAACTAAATAAATTTTTGTAAGAAAATAAAAAGGTGGCAAGGGAAAAAGAATAGGCTGATTAGGATTCTTCAAGGGCACAAGCTCAAACGTATGCACATGCTAAAGCTCTCAAGGCCTTACAAGAGGAGAATAAGCTACTTGTTGTTGAAAATCTTAGGTTGACGATAGTTGAGAAATAGAAAAACTTATCAAAAAAAGTTTCCAAAAAATGCGAGAACAATTAGTTCAGATCAACCAATACATGAATCGCTTGGCTAGGGAGAATAGAACCATCTCCATGGAAGAGGTCCGCACCATCCTTCAAAAGATGGCAATAGAGATAAGTGTGTGGAAAAATGAGGCTAAGAAGCACGAGAAGTTAAAAGAACACTTTTGTGATTAGGTGGGGATGTACAAGAAAATCATTAAAAAAGAGATCCATATGACTAAGGCTCACATTAATTCTTTTAGTGCTCAACACACTGACTGGTGAGCCATACTGGATACTTATGCCTTCGTCCACCAAGTAGAACTGAAAAGTCTGAACCTGCAGATTTAGGACTTAATAGAGTACATGGAGTTGGCAAATTTGTGATATGCCAACTTGGCCATGTTAACAGTAGGGCACCTGTGAATTGAGCTCGAGAAGCAGGTAGCTACCACTTATGCTAAGTATGAGACAGAGTTTGCGAAACAAAAGAAAACATTGCAAAAATCAGAAGTTGCAAACTCTGAATTAGAAGTGGTTAAAGCAAGATACCATAACCAATAAGATGTAGCAACAAACTTGGCTCAACAATTAACAAATTACCAAGAATTATGAGACAAATCTAGAGCCTATGAGGAGGAACGATGGAAATTTGTTATGTGGTATGTCAAAGCAAACCAAATGTTTCCATAGCTACCATGTCTGTGGGAGATGCTAGCTCCATCAAACATTGGAACATTAGCATGGACTGTGCATGATCCTTGGACAGAAGAAGAGAAACTATAGGTGCTTCTCACCTATCAACAATCTCAAAATCCTATAGGGTTAAACAAAGGGAAAGCACCAATGGAGGAGCCACCACCTCCAGGAACCACATGAGTTCCAACAATTTGCATTTTGTATTTTGTGATTTGTGTCCAAGTTTTGTGTTTCCCATATTACAGCATGGTTAGTCAATAATTCTTCATAATGTTTTGTAAGAGACTTTTTTCTCATTGTATTAACTCAAGGATGAGTTTTTATTTAGTTGTGGGGGTATGATGAATCACGGTTTACGAAGCCGTAATATTGGGTACGCGATATCACAGCCTGGATATGATATCGAATACGTGATATTGTGATTCCTATGTTAGCCTATAAATACAGCACTTAGGCACATAGTGAGGTGGTGAGAGATTTAGAAGTTCTTTTCTTTTAGTAGTTTAGTTTTTAGTTTCTTTCCTTCTTTCAAGTTAGTTATTCCCAGTGCATGCCCGCAGTGTGATGTTTGTAATTGTATGACACCTTTGTTCGAGTGTGATGTACTTGGACACGTGCATGACTAGCAATAATGATTGAGATTACTTTCATCATTGTAGCATTCACTTAGATTAATTTCATTATTTTAATTATTTAATGTCTTCTTTAGTTAATAGTTTATTTATTGTTATTTACTTTTCTTGTCATTAAGCGAAATGTGTATGCCTTAATCATGAGTGTTTAAGTGCGAATACTTGGTACGCCTAGCAGTAATCCCATGAAGTCCAAGACGTGTATGGATGATTAAGGACGGATACCATTGCCATAGGCTAATTTAGGTTTTTCTCTTATTATTAATTTAATCAATTTATCTTTTCTATTATCAGGAGTAACATAGAGATTAGGACAACATCATATGCCTCACTTTGGACTAAACCATACACTACAAAGCTACTACTAGTTTAGGTGGGAAGATAGTGAACTATGATCAATGTATAACTATCTAGGTGCCACAACTAGTCCATTTGTGGAGTTCGACTGGATCGCGCGTACATGCTCATATTTGTATGGTTGAGCATAGGGATACCTCGCTGCTCATCAAA
Source organism: Gnetum montanum (assembly GCA_015680685.1). Taxonomy (NCBI): domain Eukaryota; kingdom Viridiplantae; phylum Streptophyta; class Gnetopsida; order Gnetales; family Gnetaceae; genus Gnetum; species Gnetum montanum. The sequence goes on from MNCI01021658.1 coordinate 364,728, forward strand.
TGTTATATTTGCAGATAACAAATACCTTAGTATTGAGAAGATAATGCCTCCACTTCTTAAGAGTGAAGATAAGACATAGAAAATATTTATTGATGTTAGAGTATCTAGTCTCATAATCTGAGAAAGGATAAGATATGTAATACATGGGAAGACTGAATTTTTTAAGGTCTTGAAAGCCAATGCATATATGAATGCTACCATTCTTCTTGGAAACTACAACCATGTTAGAAAACTAATTGAAATAATTAATAGGAAAATGAATCAAGCATTGTAGAGTTTAGTGACATATTCCTTTATAGCAAGAGCTATAGTAGGATAGATTTATTTAAACTTTTATTTAATATGTTTAGAACCTTTCTCTAAGATAATGTTATGTTGCACCATCTTTGGATCTAGACTAGACATATTGTTATATCCCTAATTAAAGACCACCAAATCCTTGAATAAGATTACTAAGATAGCTTCCCAAAGGTCTTGGGAAAGAAGAGTACTAGGCTAAAGAGTCTTTTGTTCATCCTTATGGCTTAGTATAGGTAGGTTATTTATGCTATCATTTCTTAAAAGAGGCTCTTGATTGGGAAAAGAGAGGTCTGATTGAGGTAGAAGCTCACCCTTTAAGATGTCTAAAGAGATATAAAAGAAGCTGAACCTAACTTTAAATCAAGAAAAGAAAGATCTAGAGTTTGACATACCTAGCTTGTAGGGTGATCCAAGATCAGAGGTTAAAGTAGAAAGTCTAGACAAGCAATGAAGTTCACTTAAACCAAAATTAGAAAAGCAAATAAGGTTTTAGTGTTCTTAGTAAAGAAATGACATGAAGTTAAACAACATCAAAACATCATGCACATCAAAACTTCTAGGGTGTACGATGTTTAATAGATGATATAAGAAATGAAAATGGAATTCCAAAGCTTTTATTTGCATTGGAGCATTTTGAGAAATGACATGTGAGCAGAGTAATAGTGATAACAACACTAAGCAATAGAACAATAATGGCAAGTGGTAGTAGTAGTAGACAACGGTCCAAGGATGGAACTAGCAGTAACAATGGACTGGCTCAATCCTACTCACCACTTCTTAGAGCTTAAATGTAAGTCATCCAAGCCTTAGCTAAGAAATTTTGTAGTGTTTACTAATGTTCCTCTAGTTTGCCATGACGACTATTTTTAGTTTATGAAATTTCAAGTACATTGTGCTAGTAATTTGAATGTTAGGCTTAGATTTGATAATGTTTCATAGTGTAGAAGAATTTTAAAATTGGATTTGAGTTTTGTTTTGATTTTATTATGGGGATTAGAAATCCCATAGGGTTAACCTTAGTTTTGAGGGGTTTTTTTAAAAAAAATTTCTTAGATCTCTTACTAGAAATGTCATGCATGCATTGATTTATTTTGTTCACAAGTGTGAGGTAATGTCAATTATCTAAGGTTGTAAGTAGAGTTACTACTTGGTTTTAGGGGAAATCATGAATTTTTTACATCACTGTTATAGTGTAGTGAACATGGATGCTAGGGTAAAGGAATTTGAAATTTCTAGTCAGTTTTAGTTAAATCTAGTAGATATTTTGAGTTGAATGAGTAGAAAAATGCGTGTATAAACATTTTCATGGTAAAATTTGCAATTATTCTTGCATATTTTGAGAAAACATGGATTTAGGAGTTTCTTCTCTTATTGCAAAGAACATGATGTGAGGGTTCCAATGTGATCACATTTTCTATGAAATGCTTAATTGTCATGATTTCTACATGTAAGATGACATAGAACATAAACACAAACTTTAACGTAAACTATTAGAATATTGTAGGTAAACTTCTGCACATTTTTTCAAAAAGACAAAAAGAGTTTTAATGTAAGTGTTGATGTGAAATAAGCACATTTTGACATGTTGTCAAAATGTTAGAAGATTCAACGTGAAAATTTATCTTTTCAAGTCTAAGTCATTTTCAATGTATGTTACAAGGATGCAACAACACCTATGTTCATAGTTATTGAGGTTATGTACTTTCTCCTGGTGGACAAAAGAAGCATCTTGGAGAATAAATGAAGAAAGATAGGACCCATCAAGAGTAATCCACTATTTGATGACACTATCCTAATGCCACAAAAGCTATGGTCTCATAGGGAAGTTGTAGAATTTATACAATTTTGCATTATTTATTTTTACATGATGATTTGAATGGGCCTAGGAGAAGAAGTTGTTTTGCAAGCTTTGGAGGGAATTTTCCTAGGATTCTCTATAGAGCTCACAAAGATAATATTCAAGAAGAGGCCCAAGATTGAAGAGCTATCCAAGGACATCCTGGTATACAGGAAAAGCTTGGAGAGGTTATGGGAGAGAAGGGAATATCAGTAGTTTAGTGTTGATAATACATTCCTCTTAAAAACCTAGACCTCTAGGGAAATGTCTAACCCTCTAAGTTCTTAAAACTTTATTAAAAAGTGAGTTAAAAGTTTAAGTGATAAAGAAAAATGTTTAAGTTATCTTTAATTTATTTAAAACTAACTTTGATATTGTTATATAGGTTTATTGATCCGGAGGTATAGAATTCTAATCATTTAGAGTTTTTGTAGATTCTATAGTGAGATCTTTTATATCATAAGTACTAGAAATCTTAGGTGATGTCCCACTTTGATGCTAAGTACAAGAGAGTAAGACTCAACAAATTCTAGAGCAAAGAAAATAGTTGGTAATGGCTTCATCCTCTATGAAATGAAGTCCATGGAGAGATCATAGAGTCATCAAAGAGGTTAAGAATCATCTTAAGGCCTAAGAATAAGTATAGAGAGTTTTTTTGGAGGAAGGGTTAAATAAAATATGGAACTAATAGTTAAATATGCTTATTTGCAACTCAAATAAGCATAAATGATCATATATTTATTGATGTCATGGGAGCAGCAAAAGAATTTGAAGTTAGATCAACTAGCAAAGTGCTTAAAAGTGGCTATTTGAAGTAGAAGGCATTAAATATTTTAGTAAGTTTTATAGGGTATGAATTTTGTGTGCTTTAGGATTAAAGCATCCCTACCCTAGTACAACAAAATGTGTAGGGCTAATAAAGACCTACTCATAGAATAAGATTATTTTTTTAGTTCATATAGACCAAAAGCAAACTCCACCAACACTAGTTCCAAGCCTACATACAAAAGGAGGGTTAGCATCAAGTTGACATTTAACCGTCAAATCTCATGAATGAGATATTTTGCAGATTTTGTTGATAGTAGGGCATTCCCTAGAAGTCATGTGCAATATTCATAAGGCCTGATTACTATGGAAAATGGGCAAGGACTTACTAGGATATCCTCCAAAAATGACACACAACATCATCATCTAGATATTGTGAAAAGTAGACAAGGGTTCCAACATCAAGGATGGGTGTGGGTAAAGAAGCAAGTCCAGTGTTAGAAATTTGGGATGACAAACTTGAAAATTAGAATTCTTAATAAAAAGAACTTTGAAATTGTTGATGCCATGAAAAGATGAAGAATATGCATTGCCTACCTCCAAGAAACAAAATGGAAAGGGAATAAAGCTAAAGATTTAGGCTAGGGTTACAAACTATTTTACTTAAGAAAAGAAAATTAGTGAAATAGAGTAGACATTATCGTTGATCAATCTGTCAAAGATAAAGTTGTACAAGTATTTCACCATGGTGATTGAATTATGGAGATAAACTTGTGCTTGGAAATGAGATAATCAATGCCATTAGTGTATATGATTCACAACTTGGCCCTGAGAATTTGATTAAGCAAGATTTTTTGGATTCCATGAATTAGGTACTTCAAGAAATTCCTTAACAAGTAAGCATATTCATTGAAGGGGATTTTAATGATCATGTTAGATTTATGAAAATGGGATATGATAGGATTCATGAAGGACAATCATTTGGAGAGTGCAATAATATGGGAGATTCACTACTGCAATTTACAAGTGCTAATGACCTTACAATTGCAAATACTTATTTCAAGAAGAGGATGGAACATTTAATTACATACAAGAGTAGTATGGATAAAACACAAATTGATTATTTCTTACGACACAAAAGAGACTAGGCCATGTTTAATGACTACAATGTCATACCTAGAGAGTGCCTTACAACTCAACATCTACTAATGATCATGGATTTAGCTATATAGAGCTTTAAAGGTAGCACGGGAAAAGGAACTAAATGAATAAAATTATGGAATTTGAAAGAAGAGAACATCATCTTTTTCAAAGAATAATTACTTCAAGAAGACACTTAGAATTGTAATTTCTCTACAAATTTAATTTGGGGCAAGATGGAAAATTGGAAAGAACATTTTGGGTGAAATCAAAGGCAAAAAAGACATGCCAAAGGGGACATGGTGTTGGAGTGCTGAAGTGCAACATACTATCCAAAATAAGAAAAAATGGTTTAATGAATGGTAGCAAAAGGGTAGCTAAGAAGATAGGTTGATATATAAAATAACAAAGAAGGAGGAAACTGTCACAATAGCCAAAGCCAAACTTAAGGCTTTGGATGGCTTCTGAGAAATTAGAAAGAAAGAAAGGAGAAAAACTTATTTATAAATTGGAAAAACTCAAAAACAAGAAATGTAAGAACATTGATAATGTCAAATGCATTAAGAAGGCAAATGAAAGAATTTTGGTAAAAGATAATGATATTTTGGATAGGTGGAAAAATTATTTTCAAGAATTATTAAATGAAAAATTTCCAAGAAAATGCATCTGAGAAGAAGAACTAAATTTTGATTTGATTAACGACTCTGAGGTGAAGATAGCCTTATCAAAGAAGAAAAACGAAAAAGTTGTTGGATAAGATAACATTCCTATGGAAGCTTGGAAAACATTAGGAGGTATAGGAGTTTCTTGACTAACACAATTATTTAATAAAATTTTGAAGGATGGAGAAATGCCCAATAATTGGAGAAGAATCTTTGTTGTTTCCATTTACAAAAATAAAGGAAATTTACAAAATTGTGCAAACTATAGAGGGATCAAACTAATGAGCCATATTATAAAGCTTTGGAAGAGAGTCCTATAGTAGTGTCTTAGATTTGAATCAATAGTTTGAGAAAATCATTTTGAATTTATGCCAAGGAGATTTACTATAGAGGCTATTTTTTATACAAAAATTAATGGAGAAATTTTGAAAGCATAAAAAAATTCTACATGTGATCTTATTGATTTGGAAAAATCATATAATATAGTGCTTAGAGATATTATTTAGTGGGCCTTGCAAAGGAAAACCATCCTTGATAAATATATTAAAGTGATTCAATACATGGATGAAGGAGCTATCACTAAAAATAGAATGGCTTATGGAATAACAGCTAATTTTCCAGTCATAGTAGGTCTACATCAAGGGTCTACACTTAGCCTGTACTCATTTGCTATTTTATAGATGAATTAACAAGGGAAATACAAGATGAAATCCCTTGGTATATGATATTTATAGATGATATTATTATGGTGGATACATCTTAAGAGAATATTGTTGCTAAAATTGAGAAGTGGAGACATTCTCTAGAATCAAAAGGCTTAAAAATTAGCAAACGTAAGACAAAATATATGGAATGAAATTTTAATTATAGCATAAATAGTGGTGAAATAGAAGTAATTATTCAAGGCAAAAAAATTCCCTCATTGCAAATAGTTTCAATACCTAGAATCAATCCTCTAATTAGATGGTGAAATTGATAAAGATATTGAGAATAGGATTAAGGTAGGATAGTAAAATAAAGAGATGCTAGTGGTGTTCTATGTGATAAAAGAATGATAATAAAATTAAAGGAGAAATTTTACAAGACAACAATTAGGCATGTTATCTTATATGATGATGAATTTTGGGTAGTACAAAGGAGGCATGGGCAATAAATCAGTGTGGTAGAAATATGAATTGTTGGATGGATGCTAAACGTTACTAGAAGAGATAAACTACATAATACAAAAATCAAATGAGTTCTATTTTAGATAAGATACAAGAATGATAGCTTAGATGGTTTGAACATGTGCAAAGAAGATTAGACAATAAGCCTATAAGAAAATGTTACTACATCACTGTTCTAAGAAAGCCACCAAAATGAAGACCAAAAAAGACATGAAAAAAAAATAATTGAGGATGATTTGAAGAAACTACAAATAGAAAAAAATATCTAGCTCTTCATAGAGATAAATGGTGAAAAAAAATTTAAGTAGCTAGCCCCATTTTATTAAAATAAGGATAGGATGACAACGACAATGATGATGATGTAGACTAGAAGTAAGTTATCATTGCTTGGGACCAATTTACATTGAAATATTAGTTAGGCTTTCTAGAGAGATGAATAAAGATTGATAGTTTGAAGTTGGACTTAACAAAATTGTTAGTCATGTAGTAGTGGATCAAGTCAGAGAAGCAAGATGCCATCAATATACACAAGGAAACAAATGAAGATTTGAAGAAGGTATTCCTTTTATTATTGAAAGGCTATTCTATCATAAGATAGGTCAGAGATTAGACCTTGCCCCTAAGTGGTTGTATGGGTTGCATAGGGTGATGTCACAATGAAGGACAACTGATTGTACCAATTATCTCTCAAGAGATAGTTAAGGAGATAGAGAAATTATCCCAAGAGGAAAAATGGAAAGAAAAATATGGTGAGAAAGAGGCTAAATTTTGGGTTGTATTATAGAATAATAAAGGCTATGGAAACATCATTTGCCAAACGTGGAAAGAAGCAGGTTGATGTTTCTTTTGAGGTAGACTTCAAGCCTCCATTGTGCTAACATTTGGAGATTTTGATGTTTACATATAGTATTGGAGGTGATGGTTCTTTAATGTTAGAATCAAAGACCAAAGAAGAAGTCAGCTCATCAATGTCTAAAAGTATTAATAAGCCTCATTAGAAATTAAGTGAAGATAAAGAATCAGGGAAAGAGGAAATCTTAGAGAGCAACTTTGAAACTATGGAGAAGAGAAGAGCTTTAAGAAAGAGGAAAACTTTTTCAGAGTTGGAAGAAATATCCTCAAAGATATTAAAAATAAAAATCTCATGGAGAGGATAGAAGAATGAATAAGTTGATCTTCATTCACCATATTTTTCTAAGTGTTAAGGACATAACATAGTTTCTATTTTTAATGTTATTAAAGTACAACATGATACTAACACTTTCATTATTTTGGAAAACGTTTTCAGAGTTGGAAGACATCTCCTCAAAGATATTAAAAATAAAAATCTCCATGGAGAGGATAGAAGAATGAATAAGTTGATCTTCATTCACCATATTTTTCTAAGTGTTAAGGACATAACATAGTTTCTATTTTTGATGTTATTAAAGTACAACATGATACTAACACTTTCATTATTTTGCAGAAGTTGCTTGAGACAAGAGAGCCTTAGAAAAAGAAGCTAAGAAGCTACATTCCAACCTTCCTTCTATCCTTGAATGTGAGAAGGAAGGTATGAGTAAAGAGGAATTAGATATCTTGAATGACTTACTTTTATCAAAGGAAAAAAAAGGGAACAAAGAAAGTTTGATGTCTTTTTTTGACCTCTTTATTTTAAACCTTAATGAAATAGGACAAGAAGATTAAGAGAGCTAGGAGAAAGAAAGGGATAAAGTACCAAAACTAAAAATTCCTTTTCTACCTCTTGTTGATGTTATTCTTCCACTTAGCAAATTAATTTTTATTGATTTGAAGATTTGGAAGTGGAGAAAGGAGGTGGTAACAAGTTCAAAATTATTTACATCATATGGTAAGGGTCTTTGACATCATGTCAGAGATTGTACATTAATTGTATAGACATGAAAAAGACTTAACCCATTTTCATCCTTTTTAGAAATGAAGAAGAATATTTGGACTTGTGTCAAGGACAAGTAGTTGATGTTAGAGGGTTTAGTGGAAGATATGGGAAGGAAGTTGAAGATGAACTCTATAGGAGAAGGTAAGTAATTTAATCATTATCACTGAAAGAATAATGTTTAACATTAGTGGTAGAGAATTTTATGTTCTCAATTTTATGTAGAATTAAAAGTTAAGCTAAATAAGGATTGGGTGATATTCCATGATCTAGTAATGAACATGGATATAGTAGAGGAGAAGATGGTTGCATAAAAAAAATAAGTGCAACTATTTATTATGCTAAGAATATTAAAGTATTGGCTATAGAACAAGCCAACACCAATGCCATACTCCTAGATTCCTTGGAGCAAGCATGCAAAAAGAAAGATGAATATGAGAGGCAAATAAGAATGTTATTTGACCCAGTGGAGCTATTAGAGTCAACAACATGGTTAGACACAACCCTCCTCATCATGTATATTAGATAGAGAAGAATAAGGCCATGATGTTTCAAAGAGCTTAAAAGGAGCATAAGAGGTTAACACTAGTAATGACTTGTTCCATGATAAGTTTGAGAAATTCTGCAGTAGCATGAGAGAGTTGGGATAAAAAGCATTAGAAAAATAAGTGGTGGTATAAAAGGAAATACCATAAGATGATAAAGGAGAAAAAGGGTTACTCATATATAATGAAATAAGGAGTCTGCTCATCAAATAGATTAAGCTAAGAGAGTTGTTTGAAGATTTTGCCAATAGTGTAGTGATCACTACACTAGAGAAACAATAAGAAAGTCCCTAAGGAGAATGTATAGAAGAAGTAGATGATGATGATATCACCACAGAGGAGATAAAGACTTATGAAGAAGAATGAACTAGTATTCTATTAAGGATTCCAAGTTTGACTTTTGATACGTTAGATATAGCCAACATGAGCTTGTAGAAAACAAAAGAAAAAATACTAGAAATGTATAAAGAGACACAAGAGAAGCATAAAAAACTTAGATAGTTATTTTATTTTATACCATAGAATGACAAAAAAAATAAAAAAAATAAAACAACTAACATGTTTGTTTTGATTTCCTATGTAGACCGTAGAGAAAGTTGCCAGAAACTTGCAGAAGAGACCATTCTTATGAAAATTGACAAGGAGGAAGAGAAAGAAACTGTTGGAAAGAAATAAAGCTATTTTCAACATTTAAATGTCATATTTGCATGCATCACTTGTGTTTGATGTAGAGAAATCTTTGTAAACCGTCAAATATGATTGATGTTTCAAGAAATAAGGTTTCATGCCAAATGTTATGACATATATTAGTTGTTAAAAGTTTGTTGGAAATGGAGATTTTTGTTTTCATGTCATTTCATGTTAACTATCCTCGTGTTACGATAGTAATGAAAATATGCTAATGTTAATTATTCACTTATCACTTTAACATTGCCTACTAGCAATAAGAAACTAGTAAAAGATTATGATAATGACTTGACATAAAGATTAAATGTGATTCCTAATAGGCATTAGTAGATGTATACTCCTTAGAAAAAAGATAGTATTTAACATAAAAATGCCAATATGTAAATGATGTACAATGTCAAACATTATGAAATACCATAATTTATTTTAGTGGAAACCATAATTGTGCATTATGATGATAAAAAAATGATGTAGGGTATTAACATTGAATGATTCACCATCTACCATTGCCTGATAAAAGCAAATGATACGAAAGAAAAACAAAAGTATTCCTAACAGGTACTAGTAGATGTCCACCACTTAGAAGAAGTGGCAAACAAAGAAGAGTTTAAGTAGTTTAGAGCTCAACTATCTAACATTATTGTGTTAGCAATGAATTTTCAATTAGTTTGAAGAGAAGAATATGAGATGTGTTTATTTTTAGGAGAGAATATGTTGAGTTCTTCAAAGCCTAAATCAACAAATTCTACATAAGACATAGACTCGTCGTTTAGGTCTATCAAGTCTATAGTAACAACAAAATTTTTAGGAGGGAAATGGCTCCAAACTTATCTACAATTTTAATTTTAATATTAGCTAGTTTTCCACGAAGTTGATAAGGTTAGAGTTTACAACATAAGTGGGAAATACTTGAAATTTATGTGTCTACTGAGATGATTATTTCATAATTATGAAAACAAATATGTATCTCCTAATGTATAGAAGATGATACTACATGGTGTTGAGCTAGCCAAGGATGTTATATTATTTAGTTAACAACAAGACATTCATGTATGCCCATGAAGAAGGCTTTAAACTATACAGAATCACCAACTATGAATGGTAATCTTTAGAATATATAACTTCTACTCATATACGATTAAAGAAAATGAAATTAGTACATCTTTCATTAAAGGTTACTTGATCATGGACATTGAGATACATGATAGTAGCCTAAGTGATCATGTTAGATTGATCACTATCATCAACATGTATCAATGGAATTGAGACTTTAGGTGATACTTTGATAGTAATGTAGAGTGACAATGGAAAAATATCTTTCATCTTCAAATCAATCTTGATATTATCATCACAAAAGTTTAGAATATATGATCCATAATGAGGGACTTGAGAAAAGGATGATATAGCCTCTATTTAAGCAAGAATATCACTTTGGATGAAAATTCTCTTAAGAACATCATATAAAGTTGCAAAATGCTCTTTAGAGGTTGCTATAAGATCATACAAGAATAAATTAGTGGCTTTCAAATGAACAATAGTGGTCATTTTTTGTAAGACCTTATTCATAGGTTGAGATGCCTATGAGGTAGGTGCCACTTTAACTAGCTAAATGGGATTAGACAAAGGTGAGAGGCTGCTTAAAGGAGAAATCTTGTATTATTGTTAGAAAGAAACTTTCCTTGATGTCTTAGAAGGTTGCTTATCTAATCATGAGTCATTGGTCTATTGGTTATGGGTTAGGATTCTTACCTAAGGTGATGGAAAAGGTTGAAATGGATGTATGAGATGTAGTAGATGAAGGGATATTTTTGGATTTAGCATGGTATGAAATAAGATGGGAATTAGAATAATGAATGAATTGAGTAACTGAAGTGGCATGAGATATAGTTGAGCTTTGTTTATTTGAAATAGCATAGATGCAATAGGAAGATGAGGAAGAGTGATTTGGCTTTAATGAGATGGTAGTGTAGTCAAATTAATAAATTACATAAGGTTATTAAGGTTGTGATGGAAACTATTGATGATGCTTGTAGTTAGCTAGCCAATGAGTCGTCATTTAGCAGCCCGTACGTCGGAGCTTGGACGTCATGTACTCGACATTGGCGCTAATAAGTGATGTTGCATACTTGACATTGCCTCATCTGGATGCTACCTATAAATATGGTGTTGGGGTACTCGAATGAGACAAGAAGTAGTAGAGTTAGTAGATAGTTTAGTTTTCAGTTTCTTCTCTTCAAAGTCTATTAATTCCAATGCATGCCTGTAGTGTGATGTTTGTAATCGAACAACACCTTTGTTCGAATGTGACGTACTTGGACACATTACATGACTAGTAATAAAGATCGAGATTAGTTTTATTATTGCAACATCCACTTAGATTATTGTTGATTTAATTATTTATTTACTGGTTTCTTTAGTTAAATATTTCCATTTATTGCTATTTCATATTCCTGTTATTAAGTGAAATGCATATGCCTTAATCACAAACATTTAAGTGTAGATACTTGGTAATCCAGAAGTGTATCATTTGGCACAACTAGTGATGTACACGTGGCAATCCCAGAAGTAGCCTCACGAAGTCCAAGATGTGTATGGATGATTAAGAGTAGATACTCATTGTCCATAGGCTAGTTTAGATCTTGTTTTCTATCATTCATTTAGTTTAATTAGTCCATCTCTTTATCTTCATCAAGAGCAGCGTAAAATTAGGAACAATATCATATGCCTCACTTTGGACTAAACCATACGTGACAAAGCTACCACTAGTCCAAGTGGGAAGATAGTGAACTGTGATCAAAGCATAACGATCTAGATACCACAACTAGTCCCATCCACAGAATTCAACCATCTTGTATGTGAATGCTTGTGGTTTGTATGGTTGAGCGTAGGGGTGCCTTGTTTCTCATCATTGGTGCTATTACTAGGGATGGTGCTGGTTATCTAGATTAGTTATATTATACAAGATCACTATAAAAGGTATTAATGATATATCTTTCCAAAAGTATTATATCACACACACTATAAACCAACAACCATGTCTCTCCCACATGAAAATGACAATGCATGGTACAACGAACACATTTATTGGAGAAATAACATGATATATGATGAAGAAGATTGGAGTGATCAACCTTATGTAGGGGTTTCTTATGATCATGATCATCCTAACGACACTCAAAGACTACATTTTCCTAAGGTAGACAATCTTAAAGAAGATGACGTAGGTCCTAAACTAGGGGAGGCCTCAAGGCCTAAGAGCTCCTCAAAACCCAGAAATGATAAACCAAGGGACCCTAAAGAACCCACGATAAAAGTCAAAGAAGTCACCATGAACATAGAAACTTCCCTCACAATTTTTTTGATGATGATGAACCCTTGTTGGCCACTAAGAGCCTAATGCATATTATAGAGGTCATTAAGATATCTTGCAGGCGTTACAAAAAGAGTCGTCTACCTAATCTTGATATGAATAACATTCCTCAATATGCAGGAGGCTATGATGCAGATCCACAACACCATTTATAAGCCTTCCATGATGCTTGTGTATTCTACAACATGGAAAGTGAGTGGCAAAGAAGCTTAAGCTCTTTCCTAGGACACTAATTGATAGAGACAAAATGTGGTATAGATCATTGAGATCAAAGTCAATCCGACGATGGTCTACAATGCTAGAACTCTTCAACAAGAAATACCAAACCTATGCAAGAGTGTCCAACCTAAGGAGATAGATCTAGGAGTGGAAACAAGAACAACATGAACCTTTGGACATGGCCTTAGATAGATATTATGCTTTACTAAATAGATGCCCAGGCCATCGTTTCTCTAAGGTAATGTTTCAACATCATAGATGGACTTTGTAATGAAACAAGGGTGATCCTTGGGATGTATGCCCTAGGGCAATTTTACGAGCTCCAAGCCCATAAAATCCAAGAGCTAATAGAGCATGTGGCAAAAGAAGAGGAAGAGATGTGTAAATGGGAGAATGTCAAGAAATCTCAATGGGACCCAACTCTTTAATCAAAGGAGGTCAAAATTTATGGTAAGGAGAACGAAACTACTCTTGATAAGGTGATTTTTGCAATAGACTTTGTCGATAAAGAAGTCTATTGATGATTTAGAAGCAAAGTTTAATGGGATGTCCAAATGGATAAATGAAAATATTACAACTCTTATTTAGATAGTCATTGAGAAGATCATGCAACACATGCCAGGAAAACATAATAAATAGAGAACATAGAGCCAAGAAATAGTCAAGAACACTTTTTGGTAGATGAAAAAAGAAGATGACAAAAGTGAGGCTAAAGACTCCACCATAGACAAAGATGATGGATGCGACCTATGTATATATGACCATCCGAAGGGCCAATGCCATGTATTGTTGCATCTATAGGAGTATTGGGTAGGTGCCTTAAATTTGAAATTTATGCAAAAGCACATGCCCAGGAGACGTCCACTTCCACAAGATAATTATAGATAGTTCCACAACCAATTGTACCATCCTAGGAGGACTTACCACTAGCCTCAACACGATCATCAACTGTAGTGGTAACAACCACAATCATGGGGGAGGCCACGACCAAATTAGCCATATCCATCAAAACCGTATAGATATGATGTTCAACACCCTGTTTCTCCAACTAGTTTGGCATCCTCCACTTTAAATCACCACTACCACTCTCCCGAGTACCATCAATACATGACATCCCCTGAAGGATCACCACCTTGCACCTCTTACCATCTAACTTACCCTCGATATTTTCATAATTCACCTCCTCCAATGCCATCACTAGTAACTTAGGAAGGTTTAGCATCACAGTATCAACAAATGAGTGCCACTTGTGTTACAAATGTGCATAGAAATGGTAACACCAGTGGGCCCCAACTGCAACATCGGAAACGTCCCTTCTAGAGGAAAGGTCATAAGCCAAAGCAAACCATGCATGAACCCATTGCATCATCTGAGATAGCACAAGGCTGACCTAGTGCACCACCTTCCTCATTTCCACCAATGTCCTCTAGTCATACACAAGGATCACCATCTGTTCGTACTCCAATTCCACATCCAACCAATGAATCTATAAATGTGGAGAGAAAAATGAATCCATGCATATCATCTCATGATCAAGGGTGCAATTGTGGGCCATTCATCCATAATTTTAACATGCCTCATATCCTAGCCCACCCTGCATATAGCAATCAAGTGTGTGACCAACAATTTTTCTACCCAGTCACTACACCACTAATAGACTCCTAGTGGCTGGGGCATGAAAGGTTCCCAACATTTAATACATTCATGGATCCTATTCATCCACTTATTAATCCTAGCCATGTCCAAATTTTTAGTTATGGGGGTAATCTCCCATTGTAACCTTCAGGATTCTTAAGTGTTTTTCATCTCTTTATTTTACAATTTTTTGTCATTTTCCTATTTCTTGATCCAATTTTTCCTCTTTCTTCCACTTTTTTTAGTTGTGGTTTTTATTTTCCTTGTTATGTCATCTCACTATTGATCATGTTGACCATTGAGGTGAGGTTTTCTCTATGTTGTTGAGTCATAAGGGATTGATTATTTGGACATTGAGACCATGTCATCCATCCACCCATTCCATTAATAAGAGGTTCTTGTCCTGGTCATAATGGTAATATTTTCCATCATCCAACCTAAAAATAATGCATACTCATTGTGTGTGGATAGAAGAGTGTAGAACTAAGGCAAAATGTAAGGGGTGTGACATTAATGGGATTTGTGGATTCTCCTTGGCTACTTCTGTATGTTCTATCATGTTGCTAAGGTTGTTACCATATCCTTGTAGATCTAACAAAAAATGGAAGTAAGAGCAACTTAAAATGACATTGAATAAACTTCTATGGGTCCCATTTGAAAGACATGTATCCATGCCTGAAGGTTTGCAGGTTCTTGAAACCATAAAAAAAAATCAATAATTGTCCCATAATACTACTCCTACCTTGGACAAAATGCCAAGTGATGTTACTCCTCATGACTTTGATAGTCTTATGGTTGTCTACCAATGGGATGAAATGATGTGGTGTCACTAAAATGTGGTTTGGACTTGGTTTGAATATTGGGAAGAAGGACACATGGTTGTTTAACCATTAATAACACATGAGGCTTCCTTATGACCACTGTATGACACCTCATGTCCCAATTTCTACAATCCCTTCTGCGGTCCATCTCATCTGGTTGTTTGAATGCTCATAACTTGTGGTTTTGTATAACATAGAGTTATTATCTCAATTAGGTGGTTTTAACATGTGTGTTTTGTTTTCCAAGTATGCATTGCATTAAACCCCTTTAGTGTCTATGGACATTATTGGTGTGGTTACACAAGGGCATTATAGGTCAGAGCCTACTTTGGGGAGGATCCACTTGTGTAGCTTTTGTGACTTGTACTTGTTCAACATAACCACACCATTTTTCACCTTCTAAGCACTCAAATTGTTATATTTTCTTGTTTCCCTTAATATGAAACGTATTTATCCCACAACCTAGATTTCAATGCCTTTTTCTTAATCATTCTAATGTTTTTCACATCAATGGCTTCACCCTATCACACTTTTGGTGTTTCTAATTAATTTTTCACTTACCCAAAATGCTAAACTTAACTTTAAACCTTCCAACCAATCCCAGAGCTTCAGTTTGCATGTTCATTGATCTCATAAAATGAAAAAATTTGGACCTCAATGTCGCATAACCAATGTTGGGTCTAACCTAACGTTGTGTACACGATGTCACCTACTTGACGTCAGGTCTAAAAACAAGTATAAATATGATCCCCACATACCTTGAACTTTATTTTTCTCATTTGATACCAGGGGAGTTGTTGAAATGTTTTCTTGTGATTAGAGCTCTTTGCCTCCATCTTCCACTTGTGATATCAAGCTCTTCCATGATTTGATTTTCATGCCATTTGAATCTATCTGAACCCAGAGTGTTCCACTTAGTCGTTGGGGTGGGGGGGGAGGTGCATGCATGCAAAACTTGCACCGATTTGCTGAAATTTGCTATCCCCTGGAAGGTATTATAAGGTTAAGAATGTTGAAAATCTTAGGAATTATAATGGAAAATCTCTAACAGTAATGCCAAAAGTCCAACTTTTCTAACCCACGGGCCTATAACTATTCTTATAAGCCACATATAATGAAAAAGAAAACTAGTCGTGAGGGTCATAGAAAGAGATAGATGCTTTTTGGGGGGATTCTTTTGAAAATTTTCCTTAGCCTAAAATCATATGCATTATGAGCTTAATGAACTAAGGTTATGAGTAAGGTATAAATTGATTAATGATAATAAAAATCACCTTGATAACACTTGGTTTTTGCTTGATTGCAGATGTCCCCAAAAAGAGGTGCTCAGGGTGAACCCTCGTAGAGAGCCACTAGGCATCCATGTGGTGGCTGAAATAGTAAGGAGAACATGAAAAACATGTTGAGCAAGAGGCCTAATCCTTTAGTATTCATCAAGAGGCCCCTACTACCATGTAATTAGCCCAAGGAGAGGTGGTAGAAGTATTGGCAACCAAACAGGGATAATGTCTCATGTTGCTCCCTAACTACCTTACTGCCACCTTGGAGAAATTCACACTGGCTTCAATCATTGTGGAAATGAACTTTGGTCCATTCATGGAGTTTGCTTTAGAAGTGGTGCAGATGCAACTCAAGGTGTCCCTATTGTGGCCTATCTTGTTTGACAATGGTGAATGGTACCTAGGTGACGTCCATCAATTCTGCCACCATTGTTAACATCTGTGGGGTGACTGTCTCTTATTCAGTCAAGGACATTGTTGCAGCTCTCAACCTACCCAATGAAGGGGCTAAGGTTTCTCATCTATTGACTAGATTTAACCTCAAAATAAAGAAACTGTGGTTGAGGCATGCGTATGGCAAAGAAGACAAGTCATACAATGAAATTACTCTAGATGAGAAAGCCTACTTCAAGATTGGGACATACCACCTATTTCCCATGAAAGGGCTCAATCGAATCTCCACTTAGGCAGCTAGGGGAAGTATCATTTTGATGGAAAAATTTGCAACCAACCTTCCCCAGTATTACTTCATAGAAATTCAATGGTGGTTCAAAGAAATGAAGTTAAGGATATCAACACTTCCATTTCCTTGCTTAATTGGAAAGCTTTGCAAGTGCGCAGGAATCTTGGGATACACTAATGATATCCTTAGGAAGGTCCAACACACCTACTTTGTAGAACTCTTGAAAATGGTAGCACTAAGAAAAGATTCTGATGAAGAGCATGAAGTAGAGAAGGAGGCTGTATTGCGAATAGAGATGCAATAAGAGCTTGAATAACGTCCACAAGCATAAGCTTTGCTGCTACCATCATAAGATTATAGGCCTTCGATGACCCACCTGCAGAGGATAGCTGAAACAGTTAGCTGGGGATGCAGGGATGAGGCTAATCTCTTCTGAGTCATGGATGATCTCGTACGATCCACTATATCAACTAATCTAATGAGGGGAGAGATCTCAATATAGTTAGGAGGAGAGGGATCCCAATGGTCATGTTAGATCTCTAGGAATGCCACATCCTTCAAAGTGACATTGGAAAGTGGAGAAGGTGCCATAATTGTGATGCTACAACATGAAGATGTGGTAGGCATAATAGAGGTCATCATCAATCACATCAAAGAGTCATTCAATGTGCCTGTTGTGCCCTTGATAGATCTGGTAGGAACTAGAGATGCACAAATGTTGACCGGGACCTCAATGACTCTTGCAGTGCATGAGGATATGCTTAATCACTTACTACAAGTAATGACCACTCTATTTGACATTCCATTATAGCATAATCAGACCTCATCACCACCAAAGGAAAGTTGATGATGGTAGAGATCGGGGTAGAACATGCAAAAGATGAGATACAAAGATTACAAGATGAGTTGATTGCCCTATGAGCTGAATGATGCGATCCTACCCATTATGTTGTATTAGACCAATTAGAGCAATTTAGGATAGAGGAGCTCACCAAGCTAGCAAAGGAGAAAGCAACTATGGAGCAAGAGAAGGAGATAGTGATTTGAAATGCTTATGATATATACACACAATCTCATGTGTATAAAAAGGCACTGACCAATGTCCAAGAGGAAAATAAGCAGCTCACTATAGAAAATTCCAGGCTGATCACTATAGAAAAAAAAAGAACATCTTATAAGAAAGCATCCACTAGTTGTGAGAACAACTAGTGAGGGTCAACTAGAATATGAATAGATTGGCCTGGGAGAACACAACCCTCTTCATGGAGGAGGTATGCACTATTCACCAAAAGTTAGCAATTGAAATTAGTGTGTGGTAGAATGAGATCAAAAAGCATGAAAAATTGAAAGAACACTTCCATGACCAAGTTGGCATGTACAAGGAAATTAATGAGAAGGAAATCAAGATGGCCAAGGCCAACATCAATTGCTTGTCAGCATAGAATTTTGAATGGTAGGCCATCTTGGACAGCTATGCCATCATCCAACAAGTGATAGTGAAAAACAAGAACCTACAGATAGAGGATTTAAAAGAATACATGGCATTGGCTAACGTTAGATATGCCAACCTTGCCATGTTAACAACAAGTCGCCCTCAAAGTGAGCTAGAGAAACAAGTGGCGATCACCTATGTGCTATATGAGAAAGAGTTTGCAAAATGAGAAGATGCTTTGCAAAAGTTACAGGTGGCAAACTCAGAGTTAGAGGTAGTCAAAGCCAATTATCAGGGACAAAAAGATGTAGCCTTAAACCTAGCTCATAGATTGATGGATTATCATGAGCTTAGGGATAAAGCTAGGGCTTTTGAGGAAGAATGATGGTAGTTCGCAACATGGTATGTAAAGGTGAATCAAATGTTCTTGTAGCTGCCATGTCCTTGAGATGTATTGGTGCCAGCACACATTCACACAATAGCCTAGATGGTGCACAACCCATGAATAAAGGAAGAAAAATTGTAGGCCTTGCTCAATCATTACAAATTTCAACATCCTAGCGATTAAGGGAAGTAGCCAATGGAAGAGCCACCACCTTCGGGCACCACATGAGCTTCCTAGTCATATTTTTGTTTTTTTTGTAATAATGTGTCCCATTTTTGTACTACACCATTGTAGCATGCAAAGAATCAACTATTTTGTTCATTGTTTGAGTTAGTTAATAATCCCATACCTATCAATATTTTGCAATGAACTTGTTCCTCATTTTGTTTTAACTCAAGGACAAGTTTTCATTTAGTTGTGGGGGTATGATGAGTTTTCATTGAACATGATGTATGAGCCTTGATGTTGCATACCTAACATTGGGGCTAATAAGTGACATCACGTACCCAATGTTGCCTCATCTGGATGCTACCTATAAATATGGTGCTGGGGTACTGAAATGAAACAAGAAGTAGTAGAGTTAGTAGATAGTTTAGTATTTAGTTTCATCTCTTCAAAGCCTATTAATTCTAGTGCATGCCCATAGTGTGATGTTTGTAATCGTACGACACCTTTGTTCAAATGTGATGTACTTGGACATGTTACATGACTGGTAATAAAGATCAACATTACTTCCATTATTGTATCATTCACTTAGATTATTGTTGCTTTAATTATTTATTCACTACTTTTTTTAGTTAAATATTTTCATTTATTACTATTTACTATTCCTATTATTAAGTGGAATGCGTACACCTCAATCATGAATGTTTAAGTGTAGATACTTTAGAAGTGTATTGTTTGGTACAACTAGTGACATATACCTGGTAATCCCAAAGGTAGCCTCACAAAGTCCAAGATGTGTATAGATGATTAAGAGAAAATGCTCATCACCCATAGGCTAGATTAGATCTTGTTTTCTATCATTCATTTAGTTTAATTAATCCATCTCTTTATTACTATTAGGACTAGTGTAGAATTAGGAACAATATCATACGCCTCACTTTGGACTAAACCATACATGACAAAGCTACCACTAGCCCAAGTGGAAAGACAACGAACTGTGATAAAAGTATAACAATCTAGATACCACAACTATTCCATCCACGGAATTTGACTGGATCATGCATGAACGCTTGTGATTTGTATGTTTGAGTGTAGGGCTACCTCACCGCTCATCACTAGTGAATGACATAAAGCTCCCTAGGTGGGGAGTTCTGAGCTATATATTCTAGGTTGAAAGCTGAAATAGTATTTCCAACTCTCAAGGGGTTCTAAAAGACTTCTAGTTGTTGATTGTCTAGATACATAGTAGATGTTTCACTTTCCACAACTATCTTATCCTTATCTATAAGATCTTGAATGTCACTCTTTAAATTTTTGGGATTATCTATGTCATGACTAGTAGTCTTATGATAGTAGCAATACTTCTAATAGTCATAGTTGCTAGGCACCTTGAGGTCATCTTCTTGTCTTTAAGAAGAATCCATTACTAGGAGCTTAATGTGATGATGGCACATTTTTTCTTGATCAAAAACCTTCTTCCTCTTAAGGTGGCCATCCCTAAGAAGGTTGTTAAGAAGTAAAGAATACCTCATGGATATCTTGGTATGTTAATTTTTATTTTTAAAGGCCTATATTGCTAAGTGGAAGATGAAGTAGCTAAGGAAGCATTGTTTTGTCCCTTAGAAAAATAATAAATATTTTGAGGATTTGATTGTCCCTTCTGTATTTTACAGCTTTCTTAGCTTTGTTATGGATTAACATAAATTCCTAGTCATTATGTTAAATAACAACTTCTTCAATACATTTGGTAGTTAGAAAAGCATCATTTAGAAAATGAGAGTTAGGATAAACCATCCTCTTCTGAATGTAATCAATCACTACATCTTCAAAGATGTATTATAGGTGGAATTCCTTCAAATGATAAGGTACTTTGGTTGAAGCTGAAATTCATTAAGAAATAAATTTATCAACATGCTCATTCTGAGCTTTCTTGATGACTATGAAGGAAATAATACTAGTACGTCAAGGAACATTGAACTTATAACATTTAATAAAGGTTGCAAGAAGTTGCTCTAGAGAGGTAATAGACCCATGAGAGAAGGATCTATACCACTCAAAAGATTTTCTAGAAAGGGAATTGGAGAAACATCTTAGTAGGATGTGAGGATAACGAGCAAGAAGCATGCATTCATTCCTAAATGTGACCGTATGATGCATGGAATCCCTTATTTCATCATTATATTTTGTGAAGGATGGTAGTGAAATTCACTTAGGAAGAATTGAGAAGGGAATAACAGGGTTTACATGATTTCTTAGAACCTAATCTAAGAAAATTTGAAAATTTTCTTTCATTTTTAATGCCTTGGCTACTTTGTCTTTAATTATTTGAAGATAAAACATTACATCATTGAGTAGTGTAATCAATTTTGGATTTGTGCCAGAAGAGTACATGCTAGATTGAGCTATGGTGATTAGCAATGATGTTAAGAGAGGACATATATGTAAGATGGGTCCAAAAGTGATAGGAGTATGTATACCTAATGAAATTGAATTAGGTCAGTGTATAAGAAAATAGAATATACTAGTATATTGGGAAACACTAAATGGTAGTGGAGTAGTAAAAATAGAGGGTGAAATGAACTAAAAGGAAGGCATGGTAAGTTATGGTTGAGAAATTGAATATGTACAATTAAAAGGTGTAATAAAGAATTGAAAGATGAAATGGGGATTATTGACATTATTGGGAGGAAAAAAATCATAAGATAGAAGAATAAAACTCACAAGAAGACTAAGTGGTTATGTAGTAGGATAAATAGATCTACGTGAAAAAATTTAAATAATTGTGATGTTTATGTTATGAATATGATGTGATAGATAATTAATTTTGTTAATCTCTAGTTAGTTATTCTTCATGTTCATCTATCAGATAAATATCTAATCTAGAGATTTTACTTCCTCTTCTTCTTCTAATGACGATGTCAGGACCAAGACATTGATCTAGGATGGTTCTTATTCTAGCCTTCATAATCTATAGTGTACCTTTTCTACATTTTTTCTTTCTCCATGATGAACTTTGCAATTTCCTTGGCTTCATCATAATCCAATTTAATTGAATGATCTAGATTAGGAAGAAAAGATGTTAGATCAATAGCTTGCTCATATTCTGCCATGAGCTTGAATATGTTCGGTGTAAGTAAGTAGCCCAGCTCTCATTTAGCACAAGCTATCTTATAGTTCCTTAGCTTAACCCTTCTAAAAATCTTTGATTTATCATGAGTGAATAAGCTTTTGAAGTTTTGGGAAACCTAAATTAGAAGATTATGCCATAGTTTTGATCATGTTGCAAAAGAAACTGTGAGTTCATAGGGCTATAGCTATAGCTTCAATTTTTTTGCAAATAAGTTGGTACTTAAAACAGAGGTTGTGAATTCTTTATTCAAAGTAAATGTAAAAATTATAGATAAATGACATGACATCAGTGTTTTGACATGACACATATTAATACTTAGAAAATTTTAATTAAAGAGTGAATCCTAGAAATAACATTAATTTTTTAGAGGTCCTCCTTCTAACACTAGAAAGATGTTACAATAAAGATCATCATAATTTGAGATCTAACATAACCTAATACAAACTAAGCAAAGTAATCTTGTGGCCATCAAATGATCTATGAATATAATTCTTTCAAATCAAAAAGGAACTTACAAATCATTAGAAGAATCTAAAAAATGAAGATAATGTTTTTATCAAATACTATTGAATATGAAGCAAACAATAGCATGTGCGGAATAACTAATAAAACAAAGATTGATGATAAAGTATATATATAACACAAAATGAAATAAAATGACTCCATAAAAGGTTTAAGTTTGTCATGTACATTGGATTTTGCTATGGTATAATGATTATTTTTAATATCTACATTGTCTGATTCTAGGGCTTAACTAGGTTAGATGCATCTAGAACTAGTTCTTTACTATCGATCATTTTCAAAAAATAATCCTTTAGGACCAAGAAGAAATCGGTATCATAGTTTGAGATAGTAATGAAACCGGTCTAACTTTAGTGATCTCACATAAGTGATCATGCCTCTTAGAAGTATTTTTAGACAATAACTTGTATTAGATACAATCACTCTTAAGCAACTAATCGAGAAGATCAGATGGTCTCAGAGGTAGTTTGGTATTTAGATATCTATCTTTTCTCTCGAAGTTAGGCTTTGACAAGTTAGATGTGAAAGCATGTGATGTTGATAATTAGGAAGTAGCAATAGGGGCTTTAGGTTGCATGCTTTTTGGCCTCTCTATGATTTTGGGTTCTTTGGCCATGGTGGCCACAGGTACGTGTGCTTGTTTATCCTTATTCCTATCTTGTTTGGTATGTTGGTTCTTGTAGATTACATACACATGATTGTTACTAGCTTTAATTGCATTTTCTATGTTCTTAACTTGGGAAAAGGCTTAGCTTAGAAACTGAGGATCTAAATGATACAGTTTAGACTTAATAAAATTGTTAACCACCTTGATGAGTGGTGAGGTATCCCTACACTCAACCATACGAATATGAGCGTTTCACACATGATCCGGTCGAACTCCAAGGACTAAGTGCTTATGCGCCTTAATGGAACACTTAGGGTTAATCAATCATTGTCTTCCCAAACTTACTTGTATTGTCACGGTTGTTTGGTTAAGTAAGCTTAAGGTACATCATTTTTATAGCTTTTATATTTTTTATGTCTTTTGCTAATAAAGGAGAGGGAGAGAGAACTAAGTGGCTAACTTACATGAACTATTCATTAACTAGTTTCTAAATGTTCCTAACACCAGTATTCATTCCCACTTGCTGTACACATCTTGAACCAGTGCAACACTACTGGGATTACCAAATGCTAATCGTTACTAGGTTACCAAGCACTACACGCATGCTCGAAGCAGTCGTGCTAAGTGTATTTAACTAAAGGGGTTGAAGGTTGAGATTGATATTAATTAACTAGGAAAGCATTAAATAATAATTAATTACTAATTAGCTTAATCTATATGCTATAAGGTTTATCATAAAGTTTTTCTTTATTGTCGTACACAAAATTGTGCTCAGGTACAAATTGCTCGAATAAAGATCCATTCACTCTATGACTCCTATTGCAGGCACACATAAATAATTCTAACTCTGGAATAACAAAACTACAAGAATTTGGCTAAGGGTCTAAGTGTAACTGCCTTGGAACCAAGGGCACCACCTCTTATTTATAGAAGATGAGGCAAGATGCAATATCATGTATGTGATATCGTGTAGGCGATATTACGGCTCATGATACCCCCATGACTGAATGAAAAATCATCCTCGAGTTCCTTACAAAATATTGGGAAGGTATGGGATTATTGACTTGAATGACAACTAATGGTGAATGGGGTGACATGTGAATGGATCAACATTACAATACATAACAATATTAGTGTTCATGTCTACAAGGGTGAACACTATACACAATTGACATCCAACCTTATTTAGCAGCTGAGAGAGAAGAGAGAGAGAGAAAAGGAGAAGACGTGTTCCTGCCGATGTCAAGGTTGCGCCTTTCGTTGTCCATCCACAACCGCACCATCAATCTTGTTCCTTGCATAACTGTTCTAGCACCAGTTCATCCTGAGTGTTTTCTCTAGGTCCAGTCCATTACTGTATGATTGCCATTTGCACACACAACATAGTTACATATGAGCAAGGATAAGTAAATCATAATATAGTTGATACCTTGACTCGATGTAAGGTCCATTGGCTGAGTTGTGATATGGCTAATATGGATTTTAGAGATATAACACTGGTGGCTACCCAAGGTGTAGAGGTTAGAAAAAATTGAAAAAATTGGACTAGGGCCCCCATGACTAAAAGTGATCCTTCGGTAGTGATAGAATGGAAAAATATAAGGAATAAGAAAGACAAAGAAAAAGAAACAACAGAAATGTCGATAAAATGGATGTCAGAGATGGGAATGAATAAAACAAATGTTGATTATAGAAATTTTTAAGGAAAAGAAGTTAAATGATGTACCAAATAGGAATGCCAGTGGGTCCTCCCCAAAGCAAGCTCATGCCCTTTATGCCCTAAAAAACCCACATTCAAAGAGTCTATAGGCTCTGTAAATGTCATTTGGAAGCAAGAGTTAAAGAATTAACCCCAAGAATTCACCAAAGAGAAAACAATGCATCAACCAAAATATAAACTACTGATACAACCGGCAATGAGGTGGAAAATGGAGAAAGAATGATGGCGAGAAGAGAATGGAATGGAGTCCCAAGAACAAGGTGGTGTATAGCCCCTTGTGTATTTATGGTTAATGTGACTGAGTAGATCTCATTCCAAATCTAGCCTCAGAAAATCCACATCCAGTGACTTCGCATTAATACACTTGGCCAATCCGTCCACTTGAAGTAACAAGAATGCTTCCGTCGAAGAGTCATCACCATTCTGAGGAAATGAGAAATGGAAAAGTGGGAAGCGAGAAAGGGCCTTAGTTCAAGGGAACATGTTTGTTTAGTTCCATAACCAATGCCTGTAGCCCAGATGATTATTTTGTCTAAGTGGTGTGTTTTGAATTCTGACTGTTTTTTTTTGCATGAGAACCACATCATGCAAAGACTTATTTTTATTGGCTTAGCTTCTTGATAATGGAGCAATGTCAGAATGGTAAGGAAAACTCAAGAAGAAAACATCCAAGAACCTAAGAGAATGGCCAGCACAAATGCATCAAATCCCTTTGAAGTCACACCCTTTTCATTCCTTGAGTGCTTCCTTAGTTTGAGAAATGCCCAATCACTAATTCGTTAATAGTTTTATTATTAAAGAAAGGGACTGTATAGTTCCAAGCCAAGAGAGACCATAGAAATTCATGAATGCATGGATGACATGGACTCACTGCCTATTATATCAAAAGAACCATACCTTAGTATCAACATTATAACTCAAAGGTAAAAACCAAACATTAGCAATCCATAGAATACAGTTCATACCACCATCAAGAGCACTTATTAGGTGAAAAATCTAAGAAAAAGAAAAAAAAAAAACAACAAACAAAGACAAAACAAGAACAAGAAAAAAGAAATAAAAACAAACAAAACAAACAGTCACACAAAGAAATGAAAAAGTATAAACGATGTTGCAAAATAAAAACAAGAAAAGTTAAAGAAATTTGTAAAACAAAAAAGTGTAAAACAAAAAAGTGTAAAACAAAAACTTAAAAAAAGGAACTGAGGGCCTCAAATAATTAGCAGAGGTGGCCATCTCCCCCATGACTAAGTTGAAAGGAGGAGATCTGAAATAGTGAGCAGGGTCATCCCTTCTCAGAGGTATTATGTGCACTAACCGTTCTAAATTCATGGAAGAGTTTGGTTTGTTGCACATTGACTTATAATCTCTTATCAGGGCTCTCAGGTTTGTATATGGTCATGACCCCTGAAGGAAAGGTTGTATGAATAATGTAAGGTCCTTCCCATATTGTTTGAAATTTTGTGCGTTGTGGCACATGTGTGGGGTTCTAGTAGAGAACCTTATCTCCTGGTTGATACTTAAACTTTCGAATCTTCAGGTCATGACATTGCTTGTTATATGCCTTGTGCAACTCATTTGATGATAGGGTAGCTAATCGGTTTTCATCTAGCACGTTTAAAGTTGCCAACCTTTGTTTTTGTGCTAGATCAAGATTGAGGTGGAGGTCACAAGCCATTGATAGTGTACGGAGCTTGATTTGAATCAGAAGCATTGGAAGCTTTCCGTACAATAACTCATAGGGAGAGTAGCCTATAGGGAGTTTCCAGGTGGATCAGTATGTCCAAAGAGCATCATTCAGTTTAGTTCTCCAATCTTGCCTATACTTGCTAATTGTCCTAGTTAATATTTTAGTGATCTCCCTGTTGGTGACCTCAGCTTGTTTGTTAGCTTGGGGGTGATAAGGTGTAGTCAATTTATGTTCAACCCCTAAGCGTTGCATTAACTTTTGAAAAGTTGCACTTGTGAAATGTGTTCCATTATTCAAAATAAGTGCAGGTGGCGCACCAAACCTATTTACAATTTGTTGTTGCAAGAATCGTGTAGATGTAGATGATGTGCAGTTTGTAACGGTAGCTACTTCAACCCATTTCATTAGATAGTCTATAGTAACTACAATGTAAGCTTTTCCATTGGACATTGGTGTAATGGGCCCCATAAAGTCTATTCCCCAAATGTTGAAGGGTTCTAACGGTTGAATCCATTGTTGCGGACCCTCGATTTTTAGCAATCATTCCCCCATCATGTTGACAATGCTCACAAGATTGGATAAATTGATAGGCATCCTAAAATAATGTTGGCTAGTAATATCTTGCAAGTAAGATCTTAATAGCCGTTCATTTCCCCGCATAGTGACCCCCACAAGGGCCCTCATGAGTGTCTTGGAGAACTCTTAGTTGGTCTACCTCGGGCACGCATCATTGAACCAAGCCATCAGTATACACTTTGTAAAGTTGTCCATTGATCTCCATGAAGTACTTGGCTCTATGAAGAAACTATTGTTTCTTCCTAAAGTCTAGCTCCTATGGTGTTTGTTGAGTAAGGAGATAGATGAGAATACTACTATACCAGTTCGACTCCGTGGGTTGGTTATTCATTACATTGGCAAAGAGGGCTTCATTAGGAAAATGATTAGACATTACATATTCATCCTCTTTGCTATCCTAGTGCAACCAAGATAAATGATCTACAACTACGCTCTCGGTGCCTTTTCGATCGATCATCGTTAGATCGAACTCCTATAGGATTACTAGCCATCGTATAATACGAGGGCTAACCATTGGCTTGTTCATGAGGAATCGGATTGCACTATGATTCATGTGGATGAACACTTCTTAACCTAACAAATAGCGCCTAAACTTATCTAGTGTAAACACTACAACCATTAATTCTTTCTCTATAGTTATGTAGTTAAGTTGTGCACCAGCGATACTTCTACTTGCACAGTTGATGTAGTAAGGGTGTTTTTGGTCATCTAACTATGCAAGTACAGCTCCTAAAGCATAATTGCATGTGTCAGTCATTATGTGGAATGGCCTGGACTAATTAGGAGCTTGTAGAATGGGAGTTTCTACAAGCTTTCTTTTCAGAGTTTGGAATGTTCGTTTGCATTCCCTAGTCCACTCAAAAGGTGCATCCTTCTTTGTTAGCTCTACCAATGGGTTGGAAAT
This sequence comes from Gnetum montanum, assembly GCA_015680685.1. Taxonomy (NCBI): domain Eukaryota; kingdom Viridiplantae; phylum Streptophyta; class Gnetopsida; order Gnetales; family Gnetaceae; genus Gnetum; species Gnetum montanum. Next base: position 392,862 of record MNCI01021658.1, read on the forward strand.
CTTGGAGAAGTTCTCAATGAATCTTCTATAATAGCCAATGTGTCCAAGGAATGACCAAATGTCTTTGACAGTTTTCGATTGACGGGTGATTCCTTGGATGACCCTAATTTTATCTGGGTCTACCTCTATTCCTGCATGTGAAACCTTATGCCCAAATACTATGCCTTCTTGGACCATTAAATGGCTTTTCTACTAGTTGAGCCTTAAATTGATTTCTATGCATCTTTTCAGCACTTGCTCTAATTGGTCCAAGGCTCGATCAAAACTTGATCCATAGGTGGAGCAGTTGTCCATAAAGACTTCCACTCCGTTCCCTATCTGTTGTTGGAATATGCTTAGAACTAGGCATTGAGACATGGCAGGAGCATTACACAAGCCAAATGACATTTGTTTATATGCAAAAGGTCCCCAAGGACTGGTGAACATTTTCTTAGCTTGGTCTTATGGGGCTATTCGTATTTGGTTGTATCTGCTATAGCCATCTAGAAAAATGTAATAGCGATGCCTTGCTATGGTGTCTAAGACTTGGTCAACGAATTACAACGGAAAGTGATCCTTAAATGTTGCCATGTTCAGCAGCCTAAAATCTATGCACACCCTCCATTTGCCTCCCTTTCTAGGCACGATCACTAGAGGGCCAACCCATTCGCTATCAGCAATGGGATATATGAACCTAGCCTTAAGAAGCTGTTCTATTTCTTCTTTTACTACTTGCTTCAATTTTGGGTTCAATCATCTCTACAGTTGTTTTCAAGGTTTCATGGAGGGGTCAGTGTAAATCCTATGTTGGCATATCCTAGGATCTATTCCAGTTAATTTAGGATATGACCAGGTAAAGGCTTTTGACCACTTTTTTATTACTTTTAGTAGTCTTCCTTTTTGTTTAGAAGCAAGTCTTGCATTGATGATTGCCGATTTTCCATTTTCAAGGGTCATATATTCCAGACCAGTGGGCAATGGTTTCAATTATAGGGGCTCTTGTTTGAATTTTTCAAGAATTTCCAACTTCCCCCAATTGATGTTTTCCAGGTTAAGGTTTGGAAATTGGTAGTAGACTTGCTCTAGTGCATCTATGCTTTCAATGTAAGTGCAAGTTATTCCCTCACTTAGTTCCATGCACGTTAGTGAGTTGCTCTCTTAATCAACTATTAGCCACCGAGCATCTTCTTGTCGTGTGGTTGCTGCATACATGCACTTTTATATGTTAATGTCTTGTGCACATCGGTTGCATGTAGGCAATGCTAAACTTTGCACAACCCATGATCTCTATACGCAATTGCACCATGGATCACTGTATCCAATGCATGGAACTTTCTTCTTCTCGATCTTTCCAAAAGTGTTCTCCTTAGATATTTTCAGGGAAAGATCACGGATTCCTAGGCATGCATCTATAGTACTTAGCCATGCCCTTCCCATTATTATTGAGAAGTCCCCTTTACCGTTATTTACTTGTATCACTAGGAAATTAGCTAGGTACGACTACCCACACACAGTGGTGATGATGTCCTCCACTAGTCCCAAGGGAATAGTGATGGACTAGTTGGCCAGCTCTAGGCGAATATTGCTCTTTTTTAATAGAGGAAGGTTCTAGGCTTTGTACATTTCTTGTGATATTAAGTTGACTCCAGAACCTGAATCTAGAAGAGCTTTGCATGGCTCATTCCTAGCAATTTGGAGATAGATTAGAGGGCTTCTAGGATTAGCGAATTTCCTGGGAAGGTGACCAACCTTAATCCAGTTAGTAACAGCATGTGTTAACATAACCGTATGTGTTGAGCTTGGTGTTTGATTCAAAGGGAGCTTTGAAGCCCTATTTGATGGGGAGGTGTTCAAAGGTTCAATTGCTTGTGGTTGTAAGGGCTTGGTTGGACTGTTGGTTCTGAAGAAAGGTTTGTTCTTCATACAATTTTCAAAACCAACAGTGGGTTGAGGATTTACAGCCCTTGTGGCATTGCGTTGCTGTGGTTGAGTAGGGAGTTCCCCTTACATTGCTAGAGCGGGTGGTAATGGAGCTATCAGTGGGAGAGCTGCAGATAGATTTGAAGGATGGTATATTTGTGGGTTATCTTCCCTAGGATAAGAGTTCTATAATACTCATGGGCTTGGTAGTGATGTTGTGGTGTAACGTGACTAACAAAATCACATGAAGAGATTGGATGCTGCACGTAGTAACCATATGGATCAGGTTGCTGGTAGGGGTATTGTTGCCTTGGTGGTGGCATCCCCCATGAATGTGGGTATTGCCACTATTGATGTTACCCAATGGATTATGGTGGAGTTCCACTTGGATAATATGTTAAAGGTTGGTGGACCTACCTTGGGTTACCTTGGGGATAAGGTAATCGTCGGGGTGCTTGCCATTTATTTAGTCGTGGGTTGAGTGCATACACCCTAGACTCTTGTAGATGTGAGATCACTAGGCAACATCCCTTAGGATGGTCGTATTGGCATATCTCACATCCACCATCATTGTCCATGTCTGAATCCACAACCTCTTGTGTGATGGCAATTTTTCCCTTACCCTTGTTACATGCATTGTCCACTTCTCTCTTTTTCTTTTTGTCGCAGTCACTACCTCGCTCCCTAGAATCCTCTACAATTTTAAGAATAGTTTCAAACCTACTATCCAGGGAGTCCCACATTTGGTCTACCTTTGTCGATACTTCTATTGTTAACTTTTGGAGAGGCAAAGTTTTCCTATTCACCATCTCTTCGAGTGGTGACTCTTCTTCCTCCTCACAAAATCTCACTCCCCTTTTTGGAATAGAAGGATCTCGGTTGTATTATTCTGCTCTTTCTCTCTTTCGTAGCTCACCTTTTTCTTTGGCTACTTTCTCTAACAATCTATGAATTTGATGAGACCTAAGCTTTGATAACCTTCCTTGGGCATACGTCCCAAGGGTTCTTCTTGTTTCATGCCTAAGTCCATCCATGAGATGGCATAGTTGATCCACTGCGAATAACCATGGCCATGGCAATGATGTAACAGTGCATAATAGCAACCCATGGCAGCATCCAAGGGTTCATGATTTCCTTGCTTCTATCCTTGGATTTACTTTCATAGGTTAGACACTTGGGAGTACGTTTGGTACTTATCATTGAATAGTTCTAACATTGTACTTCACCTTTGAATGGATTTCGGTTCTAAGGATCGGTACTAGCTTTCAGCTTCTTTCATTAGTGTCCTTGGGAACAACTTCAGTTTTTGCCATTCGTTTTCTATGTTTTGCAAGGCACATGCATCATGGAATGCTTGTAAATGATTTTGAGGATTAGCATTATATCCTCCTTTAAATTGTGGGATGTTGTTCATGTTTAACCTCTTAATCCTACTATCCTTTTGGTGCCTTGTTTGAACTCTTACGGCCTCTGTTATATCTAGCATGCTTCTGGTTGTGAGTAGGGGTTCTTCATGATTGTCTTGTTCATAGCATCTATGATATCTACGTGGTTCCCTACTCTCCCTTCTTCTATGCCTTGATTCCTTAGAGTGCCCTCATCCTCATTCTTAATTGTCTCGTTGATGACTTTCACTTTGTTTTCCCTTATCCTCAAGGTTGGTTTCCCTATGACTACGTTCGGACACTGAAGGAGAGGATGAAGGTGATGATGAAGGTAAAGAAGAAGGAGAACCATTGCCATGATGGTGTTTTCTACCTTCTCCTCTGTGGTCTCGACCTTAATCATGATCACGATCAAAACGTCTGTCCTTATCATTTGTTCGTGTTCCCTCGTTGAACACTTCGTGTTCATGGGTATCAGCACCAGGGTTGTGAATAGTAGAGTGGAGATTCTGATACACTACCTCTTGACCAATGTCAGGAGGAGAAACATCATTTCATGGGGAACCTGTTGAAGCAAGTTCACCATCCTCAATTTTTCTCAAAATGTGTAGAGCGTCATGGGGCCATTTACCCTTCAAGGATGTATGGTATTTCTCCTATCGCAAGTCCCTTTTACGTTGCACTTCTGTGGGATGATAGTCCCTTGTGTCATGATCACATGCAATGTATTCTACGTATAAAAGTAGCATGCCTATTTATGAGAGAGCACGAAGGAGCATGTTGGGAACTGATCAGTCTGGAGGCAACACTATGTTACCCTCCAAGTCTCTCCAATGCAGTTGTTCATCTTGGTGGAGAATAAAGGTGAAATCAGGTACATACTCATCAGGATGAGTATATACCACATGAAACTATTGAGAAAATGGTGGATCCTAGTTATGTGTATTATGCTGCCAACTACCTTTTGTGTTAGTCCTAGGTGGTGAAGTGCTCTTATGCAAAGAAGAAGACATCTTTTCTTGTTCGGTGTACAATGTACCATTGTCTTATCTTCCTTTGATTAACCCTAAGGGTTCGTTCCAACGTTCCAATGATATGAATGATTTTCTATGTTCTACGTAGCACAAAAATAACTAAGTCCTTGGCAATGGTGCCAATGATGAATGGTGAGGTACCCCTACACTTAACCATACGAATACAAGCATTTCACGCATGATCTAGTTGAACTCTAAGGACTAAGTGCTTATGCGCCTTAATGGAACACTCAAGGTTAGTCAATCGTTGTCTTCCCAAAATTACTTGTATTGTCACGACTATATGGTTAAGTAAGCTTGAGGTACATGATTTTTATAGATTTTATATTTTTTATGTCTTCTTCTAATAAAGGAGAGGGAGAGAGAACTAAGTGGCTAACTTACATTAACTATTCATTAACTAGTTTCTAAATGTTCCTAACACCAGTAACCATTCCCACTTGCCATACACATCCTAAACTAGTGCAATGTTGCTGGGATTACTAAACGCTAATCGTTATTGGGTTACCAAGCACTACACAAATGCTTGAAGTGGTTGTACTGAGTGTATTTAACTAAAGGGGTTGAAGGTTGAGAGAGATATTAATTAACTAGGAAAGCATTAAACAATAATTAATTACTAATTAGCTTAATCTGTATGCTACAAGGTTTATCATAAAGTTCTTCTTTATTGCCGTACACAAAATTGTGCTCAGGTACAAATTACTCGAATAAAGATCCATTCACTCTATGACTCCTACTGTAGGCACACAGAAATAATTCTAACTTTGGAATAAAAAAACTGTAAGAATCTAGCTATGGGTCTAAGTCTAATTGCCTTGGAACCAAGGGCACTGCCTCTTATTTATAGAAGATGAGGCAGGACGCGATATCATGTATGCGATATCGCGTAGGCGATATTGCGGCTCATCACACCCCCTTGAAAATGGTCAAAAGGTATGTTTCAAAGATAGGCTTAAATATTTTGTTAAGTTCAGCATTCCACATTTGTATGAACTTTTGAATAGGCTCAAGGAGCCATTATTTCATTTTCATAAGTTGATCTAATATTGTTTTTTTTGTTTTAAGTTGTACTTAAAGTGGTTAACAAACTGACTTATTAAGTCATCAAGAGAAGATATTGATCCTCTAGGTAGTGCCCTATACCAATCAAGGGCTTTTTTGGTCAAGGATATAGGAAAGACGTAGCACAATTTGGGGCCAAGATTATAGTAATAAGAATTCCAAACAAAAGGTAATCAGGTAAGCATTAGGATCTGTAACATCCCCATTTCCAAATGATGCTACTACATAATGAAGATGGTGCCTCTTCATAACAAGTATTATCATTATTGTAACAAAACCTGATAGGGAATGTTGTAATTAAGACCCAAAAGGGCATATTGTAATTATGGATGTGTCTCTTGAGGTGACCTTTGGGGGTTTGACCTAAGGCATTTATGCCCAAGCTTCAAGGTCATGCCAACACGGAGTGGCAAATCCAATAAAGGCAAGTTATGGGTGCCATGTGAAGTGGAATAGAAAGAGGACTAGCCATCCCTTCTAGCTATGTTATAAGTTTAACCATGTTGGCAATGTTGGATTGCCTCTAAGGAAATAGATGTCGAAGGAAGAAAACCCTAAGGAACACTCTCAGAGCATGATCCAGATACACCATTCCATATTAATAAAGCATTCTTTTCTTTCTCTTTCTGCATTTTCCCTATTATTTCCTTTACACATAATATTGAATGTTACATATATATGACATTTGGTATATTGTATTCTTATGCATAATGTCTAATATAACATATATTTGATGTTTTCCATGACATTTGGGAATGATATGTCACAGGATCACTTTAACTATCATATTTTATGAAGTAAGGGATTGATATGCTTGTAGGGAGAGTTATATGTGGAATATTGGGACTAATTGGGTCATCTTGGTAAAAGTCCATGGCTTTCACCAATTATGTGGTGCTAACATCAAGCCTTTTCAGCTTGTTAATAAGGATTTAGATCAATTGAAAAGCTTGATCTAGGCTTTAAGGTACTCCTTCGAACTGCACAAGTTGCACCATTGGCTACATAGGTGGAATGGCTTGAGGTCTAGTAATAGGCTATGTCATCATTTGGAAAGGCCTTGTTTCCATTATTGCAAGGGGATTAAAGAGGGAGAATGATGTCTACATGGGGATTTTTAGGATAAATAGGATGAAGGATATGCAAGAAGCTTGTGGGACTTGAGGTCCCAAAGAAGGACCTACCAAGAGGATAAAAGGAGATGGCACAAAAGCAATGGTCAGTGGTGGCTACATGAAGCAAGGCTAAGTGAAAAATGGGAGAGACATGAATATGAAGGAGACATGGAAAATGGGTTGCGAAGCTTGCACCAAGGAGGTGGTAGGCGTCACTTGCATATTGTATAAGGGATTAAGCATAAAGGTAGGGACAAATGTTTGCAAATTTTTCTCTCCTTGGACCCCTTCCTCATAATAGCCTCTAAATTCCTCTTGGTCATCTTGATCACACTCTAGGCTAGACTTCTTACTTGTTGAAATCTCCTCGTCATCATCTACTATCTGAGCTAGCATGTGAATGTAAGCTTTGAAGAGCTCTGTTATATCATATGAGGAAGGAATATATTTCTTCTCACTCTTGTGAATGATCTCAAATTCATGCTTGGAGTCTAACTTCTTACATGGGATGTGAAGACTAGCCTAGATTCTTGCACAAATGAAGTTATAATAGTCTTGAGTAAGCATAGCATGCATGGGGTCTTGTCCTAAATGCCTTAAGAACTGTTTATGCTCTATCACAACTAGGTCCTTAGGGTTGTAGATACAGATGGTTTGCTGGTTGGTGACAAAAGTGATGATATGGTGCAATAGGATAGTAGAGACTAAAGGTGTAAAACATAGTAGACCAGTTGATTGGCAAAGGTGATAAAATTTTTTGTGGTTTTTAATGTTTTACACAAGCTACAAACTTATAGTGTGTAAGACTCATAGCTTGTAAGGTTGTAGCCTCTGAGGTTGTAGTGTGTAAGATTCACATCGTGTAGGACTTGTAATGTGTGAAAGGTTGTAATGTGTGAGAGTATAGCTTATGGACCTATAGCCTCTGAGGCTATAGCATGTGGAGTTATAGCATACAAAAGTGTTGTAACCTACAAAGTTGTAGCTTGTGGAGCTATAGCATATGGAAGAGGTTGTAGCCTATGAAGCTATAGCATGTGAAGGAGGTTGTAGCCTATAAAGCTATAGCTTATGGGATGGTTGTAGCCTACATAGCTATATCTTGTGGAGCTCTAGAATGTGGAGTAAATTGGCTTTAAAATGTAAAAAAAAAAAAAAAAATAGTGGAAAACCACACACACTACAATTGTAAAAATGAATTTTTTTTTCTAAATTTTGTTTTAAGTTTCTTCTAGCATATTTGGATAAGGTAGAGAAAATGCAAATAGGATTTAGCGTATGAAAGGAAAAGACTAAAAAAAATATAGAGTGCAAATAGTAGAAATGGAAATGGAAATGTGCACTACAATTGCAAAGGCAGTGAGGGAATTGTGGCAACAATGTGCACTGTAAGTGTAGAAATTAATTTTTTATTTTTTAGTTGCAAAGTGTAGTACATAGGTGCATCAATGCACATTACAACTAGAAAACAGAGGGAAAAATTGTTTTACAAATAAAACTAGCTACAAGGCTACATGTTGGGGTTTTGGAAAATCCAAAATAATTTTTTGGTGTGTTAAACATGCTAACAGTAAATGCAGAAATAGGCAAAAAAACCTACAAAAAGGTTTTGGGGTAAGAAATTAGGTAGAGGCCCTTCTTCTAACAATAAAAACTATTGCAATGGAAAAATTAGATGTTGGAAGAATCTAAAAGTTCTATATGAAACACTTTTACTCTAAGATTTAAAAGCGTCGAAAGGATCTTGAAGCACCTTAAACAATCTAGTTGATCACTTAAGGACATGGAAAATTTGTTATTGGATGGTTAAATAAAAGTAAACAAAAGAAATGAGGAAAATAAACTACAACATTTGAGAATGGTGTTTTAGTTTGAGACTTAAGAACATATCACAAAGTGAAGAAAATGTGCAAGAAAATATGGCAAAAACAAAAGAAAATTAAAAACTTCATATTTAATATTGTAAGAAATTAATGTTCAAAATAGATGGTTTAGAAGGTACAGATCAAGGCTTTGAAAAGCCTAAGAACATAAAATATCATTTGTGATCTTATGCAAGTTGCAAGATATCAACAATGGCCTCCCATTTAATCTGCATAATAAATGCTACTATAAATTTACTCTACACTTAGAAATCAATGCTACAAAAAATTGTGAGAATTTGTTATGATGCTCTACTATTTCTGCCGAAAAGTGTGATCTTCCAAAAGTCTTGAAATCAGTGTTGAATCTACCTTACATAGGTTGGAAATCTACTGTGTTGGCATTCATTATAGTTTTAAAGAGTTACAAGTTATTCCTATGCCAAAGTAAATCATGTGGATTCAAAACCCAAGTTCCACACACTACCCCACACACGACCACAACATGTGGGACTAGGACATGTAGCATATGAAATCAAAGCCAAAATTCCAAATGCTACAGTAGCATGTGGATCTGCATTGTGCAGAGTGTACACAAAAAAGTTAATTTTTGTACCTTGTATGAGATTTTTAGCCTCCACACATTGGCAAAAATGTAATTTGCAATGTGTGGGCTACAAACCTCATTTTTTACATTGAAAATCACTTAAAGTTCTATCAACAAAAGACCATATTATGGGATTTTTTTTGTGGGAAAATGAGCCAATTATTTATACCTTCAAATATCCATCAAATTATAATAAAATTTTTTGCTATGGGCTTTCTTCTATAACATGAATTATCCTTGAGATGTTTCACTAATCTAGCCATGTTAACGGTAGGGAGGCCTAGAATAGAACTGGAGCAGCAAGTCACCATAATATATGCATTATACGAGAAAGAGTTTGTAGATAGAAAGGATGTACAACAAAAAATTTACATTGCAAACTCCAAGCTCCAAGTGGTTAAACCTAGTTACTAGGATCAAAAAGATGTAGGAGCAAATTTGGCTAAGAGGATGATTGATTATTAAAAAGTAAGAAAGATAGCTAGAACTTTCAAAAAAGAAAGAAGGGAGTTTATAGCATGGTATTTGAATGGCAATAAGATGTTCCTTTAGTTGCCATGTTTATGAGAGGTACCGACTTTAGCAAACATTGTAGAATTTACTTGGATGGTACATGATTCAAGCTCAAAAGAGGAAAAGCTTCAAGTACTCTTAAACAGATATCAATTCCAGAAGCCTAGTGATAAAAGAAAGAAGTTGATGGAGAATCCACCACCACATGAAACATGAAGACTACATCGAGCTTTGATTTATTTTATTTTGATTTTCTTTGTCATCTATGTCAATCATGCACTACATAATAATTTTGTGAAAACCACTAAAACCACAATGTGGCATTCATAATAGAGTGAGTTATGTATAAAAGTCATAGTATCAAAGTATGTTTATAAGACTAGAAAGTTTGTAAGAAAGTCTATCCTCCTTTTTTTTTAACGCAAGGATGAGTTTTCAGTAAGTTGTGGGGGTATGATAAAATAAGATATTATGTAGTGTATGATATTGTAGTTACGATATGGTAGCTCTGCATACATTATTATAGATGTGATGTAGTGGGCCATGGTCATGCCTATAAATACCAACCNGTAGATGCGATGTAGTTGGCCATGGTCATGCCTATAAAGACCAACCCAACATCATGTCAAAAAGAGAAATTTTGCCAACACATAGTCGAATTCTTCTAGTTTGTTTTCATTAATTAGAGTTAAAGTAAGAGTGAATGTCCACATTGTGGTGAAGAATAGTTGTATGGAATCTTTCTTCAAGTGGATTGTTCCTAGATGCAATTCAAAATCAGAAATAAACATTAAGATTTTTTTTTAGCATTGTAGCATCTCACTTGGTATAATTTTACTTTTCATCATGTTTACTTTCATTAAGCCATTTACATTTTCTAAGTTCTTTTATATTCCAACGTTTGTTAGTTAGGTGGTATAAGTACTACTAGTTTAGAGTGAAATGTGTAACTATTGGATAACTCAGTAATGACTTCACTTGATTCACTCAGTAGTGAAATCACTTATTAATCCAAATAATGTTTAAATTAGCCTAAGACATGTATGGAAAACCATGAATGGTTGCTTATTTCCCATAGGCTAGAATAACTTTCTATTTTAATTACACTTAGACTTAGATTTTATCCTCATTTTCACCATGTTGGCACTTAGTATAATTCAAGCAGAAAAACATTAACATATCATATACCTCACTAGGAGTTAAACCATACAACTTAAACTTCAGTAACTCTATGGGAGAAGATAATAATCGTGAACTCTATGTGTAACTATTGGATAACTCAGTAATGACTTCACTTGATTCACTCAGTAGTGAAATCACTTGGTAATCCGAATAATGGTTAAATTAGCATAGGACATGTATGGAAAACCATGCATAGTTGCTTATTTCCCATAGGCTAGAATAAATTTCTATTTTAATTGCACTTAGACTTAGATTTTATCCTCATTTTCACCATGTTGGCACTTAGTATAATTCAAGCAGAACAACATTAACATATCATATACCTCACTAGGAGTTAAACCATACAACTTGAACTTCACTAACTCTATGAGAAGATAACGATCGTGAACTAAATATCAACTATGAGTACACTTAAATTGCCCATCCATGGATTATGATCAAGTTACATGTGAACACTTGTGCTTGTATGGTTAACTGTTGGAATATCCAATTGCTCATCACTATGTTTGCATCATGTTTTTCAAATTTGTTTAAGAACTAGAGAACCAAGATAGAAATGGCCATAGGAAAAGAAAGGACATTGAAGAAAATTATTAGAAGACCAACTATTATCATTTTTATGTTTTTCTTGCATAAGTCTATTTTTTTAAAATGAGTATCAATATACCATCTCCATCAATGCGCTTTGCAATCCAATTTGATGTGAGATAAATACCCTTGTTATAATAATTAATGAGGCCAAGTCCTTCATCTTTCTTACTACTAGTGCAAATATCCCAAGAAATTCTCAAAAAGCTTTTTTTATGTTGTTTAACAAACCAAAGAAAGCAATTAATAATACAATTAATTCTATCATTAGAAGTTTTATAAGGATCCAAACAACTAGATTAAGAAACATAAGTTAATTGAAGTATTTACATAACAACTAAAACTTTTCCAATAAGATTGAGCTTTTTTTCTTTCCATTTATTAAACTTCTTTTCAATTTTTTGATCACATAATTCCACATACTAGTAATAGTAGGCTTGAAAAACTATACTTAAAATTTGAAAGATAAAATTTTTTCTAAATATTTTTTAAGGCTTTAGAGTAATCTATGCATCAATATTATCTTTAATAGAATACTAATATGTTGCAGAGAACTATTAATCATAAAAATGAATCCTTTGCAAAGTGTATGTTAAGCAACTTATCTTGATCATTAACTGAAATTACCTTAATGATATTTCTTTGTAGATCATAATACAAATTATATGAAAGAAAGTTTGCAGTAATAATAAAAAGATAAGTAGCTATAGAATAACCTTGATGAATTGATTGTTAAATAGAAAAGGAGGAACTCAATCCAAAATTTGTAGCAACTTGAGCATTAACATTATTGAGCAGGGTATGAACAAGATGAATAAAATAATCACCAAATCCCAGTTTATAGAAACATCAAATAATGAAATTTTCTTCAATCTTATCATAAGCTTTAAAATATTTTAAAGTAATAAAAGCAATGTCTTTGTTAGTATTCAAAGTCCACTACATTCCCTTGCAAGTTGTAATACCATTATTTAACATATGTCTACTTTTCCTAGAACCTATCTACTCAGGTCTAATGATATTCTTTATAACATTCTGAATTAGACATGTTGTACATTTATCTAAAATTTTATAGGTATTATTAAGAAGAGTAATAGATCTCTACTTACTACTATGTTGAATATTTTCATTCTTATGAAGAAGATAGATTATACATTTATTAATATTTTTATTGAGAGAAACGTTTTTAATAACTCAATAGAAAATATATAAGAGATAATCTCTAAAAATGTCCCAAATCTTCTTGAAAAATTCAATATGAAAACCATCAAATCTTGTAGCTTTATCATCTACTAAACTACAATTAACTATTTTGATTTCTTCCACTATAATTTATGCTTCAAGAATACTTTGATGCACTTCTATTATAAGATAAGGAATATGCATACTAGAGGCCTTGAAGGTTTTCTTCTTAAAACCTTTAGAAAAAATGATTTTCTAAAAAATTATTAATACTTTGATAACCTTAAATAATAGAATCATTTATGTGGGGAAGGGTGCCTAAGGGGGATGGGGGTGTCAAGGGATGGAAGGGAGGATGGAGGGGGAACATGGAGAGGAAAGGAGTAGGGTGGGAAAGCTTTAATTTATTTTTGTTTTTGAGGTTCAAGTTGGAAAGCTTTCAACTTTTGTTGCTATTAGAGGGAATATTCTTCTTCTCTTTATAAGAAACCCTTTAGTAAGAAGTGAAAACCTATGAGGATGCTTTTGAATAAGGTTAATTGATGAGCGGTGAGGTACCCCTATGCTCAACCATACGAATCACAAGCATTCACACATGATCCGGTCGAATTTCATAGATGAGACTAGTTGTGGCATCTAGATCATTATGCTTTGATCGTAGTTTGCTATCTTTCCACTTGGACTAGTGGTAGCTTTGTCACGTATGGTTTAGTCCAAAGTGAGACGTATGATGTTGTTTTTAATTCTATGCTACTCCTGATGATGATAAAGAGATGGATTAATTAAACTAATGAATAATGGAAAATAAGATCTAAACTAGCGTATGGCGATGAGTATCTACGCAATCATTTGTACACATCTTGGACTTTGTGAAACTACTTTTGGGATTGCCAAGTGTACATCATTGGTTGTGCCAAACTATACACCTCTGGATTACCAAGTATCTACACTTCGACGCTCATGACTAAGGTGTACAAATTTCGCTTAATAATAGGAATAGTAAATAACAATAAATGAAAATATTTAACTAAAGAAAGTAGTAAATAATTAAAGAAACAATAATCTAAGTGGATGCTGCAATGATGAAAGTAATCTTGATCTTTATTGCCAGTCATGTAACGTGTCCAAGTACATCACACTTGAATAAAGGTATCGTACGATTACAAACATCACACTGTGGGCATGCATTAATAGAATTTAAAGAAAAGAAATTGAAAAATAACTATATTTTAAGATGTCTCACCTAAAACCCCAAGTGTAGTATTTATAGGGAAGGTCCAAATGAGGCAACGTTGGGTATCCAACATCGCTTATTAGTCCTGTCGTCAGGTACATGACATTAGGACTCCAACATCACGTATTTAACATTGGGGCCCATCAAATTACACTCATCAGTAATGCTTAATTACTTTCCTACCCCAGAGGAAATACTTTTCAATATTAGTCGTAAGGATGAAAACTTGAAATGGTATCATCAAAACCATTGGGCTTTTTCTATAGGCTCTCTCTTCTATGTTGATGGTTTAATGTACTCTAAATTTGTTAATTATTTTTTTTGGAGGTTTGACAACCCCTTCCCTTCCAATCCCCCTACCTTCCCAGCCCCCATCCCCCTTTTCATCTCCTAATTTGACAATATGTCTTGGAGTAAATATTGTTAGAAAAATATTTCAGTTTTCAACATTCTTGTCCAAACGTTTTAGTTTGAACACCCTACAAAAATAGGGTATTCTAGAACTAGATCTAATAGGTAGTACGGTTGCAAAAAAATGTTATTGAATAGTGATAAAAGATAGTCAAAAATAAAAAGGTTCTTCAAATTTACCATGAAAATATCATAGGAAAGCTAAATTCATAAGTTCAATGTTAATCATATTGGTTATATGTCATGGATTGCATATAGTCATCTAGACAATGATGTGTTAATGACAGGTTGCTCAAGTAGTTAGCTCATTGTATTGTTAAACAAGGTTTTGCTAGTCCAAGTCATACTTGAGACATCATTATATTCCTCTATAATTCTTCTAAAGTCTCTATTGGTTATATGTCTTGGAATGAACTTAGAGTCATTATTTGGGGTACCAACACCTTCCCATATGGACAATGATGTGTTAGCCTAGTAATAAGACTTTTGATCTAAAAATTTCAAGCTATGATTTTGATTCTAATAAGGCATGCTGAGTTATAATTTCTAATTTAGCTATATATCTTTGGATGTATCTATATATTTCAATGATTTCAAGTTTTAACACCATACATAGTTTTGGTTTGAAATTGCAAAAATGGGATATTTGTGAACAAGATTGATGAGTTTCATGGTTTGGTTGCATTGATAGATCTCATTGACATGATCTCATTGATGCAAGGTTTGAGCCATTGATGGGGCACCCTATGTTTCCTATAAATGCATGCCTACTCGATGCATTTATGTCATCTCTTTCATAGTTGTAATGAAGTCCTTACAGTTTTTCCTCTTAGAAGTTAGATTATTTTCTAAGTGGCCATAGTAGGAGTCAAAGAGTATACGAATCTTTATTCAAGAACTGTTATACCTGAGTAGTTCAGTGTGTCTAGTAATAAAGACAAGATTTATGATCAAACCTTGTAGCACTTGGACTAGATTAATTATTTTCTTTAAGCGTTTAATATTCTAGTAATTTCCTTTAATGTTTCTAAGTAATTAAGTAATTAATCAATTAATAGTGGTTAAATAGCATACATAAGTACAACCACTTCGAGCATACATCTAACACTTGGTAATCCTAGTAATGCTTAACATTTGGTAACCCAATAGTGCTATATATGTTCAGGATGTGTATGGCAAGTGGGAATAGATGCTTATGTTAGGATTAGTTAAGTGTAAGCTAGTTACTAGATTAATTTAGTAATTAAATACTTTATTATTTATTCTTGATTCTTAGGAGACTTAGAACATAAAAGAAAAAATGATAAAAATCACATACCTCAGTTACACTCAACCATATCCTTGAACTTTACAAGTGGAACTAGGAAGACAATGATTACAATAGTTAGTTTCACCTCTTAGAACCCAGTGTACTTAAAGCACTAAAGTCTATGAAATTTAATTAGATCATTGAGTGAATGCTAATTATTTGTATGGTTGGATGTAGGGTACGCTCACTACTCGTCATTGGCACCATTGTCAAGGAGTTTAGCTAGTTTTGTGTGCTTCTAGGACTTGGTGAAAAATCATTCAAAATTGTTGGATTGAACCTTAAAGTTTCAATCATTCTAACAATAATAAAAATTGTAAAAAACACACTATTAATTTTCTTCTAATTCAAGATGTCTTCTTCTCACAAGGATGATTCTTTGCCTAAATTTAAGCACAGATCCAATCAAAGGAATGAATGATCAAATCAACTAATGCCTCAATAATGCTAAGTGATATATACTCATCCTAATGAGTATGTACCCAATTTCAGCTTCATCCTATATTAGAATGACCAGATGTGATGGATAGACATGAAGGGCAACATTATGTTGCCACCTGATCGATCAGCACCTGTGATGCTCCAACAAACTCTTATAAGATTGGGCATCTAAGAGCTCCATGCTGAATATGTTATGCAAGATCATAATTTCAAGGATTACCATCCCATTGAAGAAAAACATAAAATTGATTGGCAATAGGAGAAATGCAATGAAGTAGAAAAGGGAAAATGGTTCAATAACCCCTTATTCTAGATGGGACAAAAATATAGTTAGGATCCCTTGTCTAGGGATTCTCATTTGACTGACTCTCCTCCCCTTAGTTTCAATGAAGGAGAATTGAACCAAAGTTTATAGTTCATTGTAAACAATATAGGTTTAAGTAAGAATGAGTCTCATGATCATGGGGGATCCAAAGGTGGGAGTCATGATAAGGATAAGGGTAGGCATCAAAATGATGATCATGGTTGTGACGATCAAAGAGGGGATGGCAGGCACCACAGTGCTACTTCTCCTTCCTCTTCACCTTCATGATCCTCTCCTTCCTCTTCACCTTCATGATCCTCTTCTTCCTCCTCTAGCTCCAACCAAAGCTACAAACTATGTGACCATGATGGAGGTGATTAGTGGGACAAAAATGATCATGATCGTAGGGCCCGCTAGGATGATCAAGATCAAGGGCATGGGCATTCAAGGGAGGCTCACCACCATAAGAGCAGGGATAGTAGAGGCCATCATAGGCATGATGCCCATCATAGAGGCCATGACTATGATGAGCCTTTACTTTCTACTCATAACATGCTAAATATCATAGAGGTAGTTAGAATTCCAACAAGGCATGTAAAAGATAGCCAAATAAAGCAATTAGATATGAACAAAATCCCCAAGTTTGAAAGGGGATATAATTTAGATCCACAAAATCATTTACAAGCCTTTCACAATGCTTGTGCCTTATAGAACATAAAAAGTGAATGGCAAAAACTTAAGCTATTCCCCAGGACACTCATAAAATAAGCAGAAAGTTGGTACCACTCCTTGGAGCCAAAATCAATTCGTAGATGTAGTACCATTCTTGAGTTATTTAATGACAAATGTACTCTCAAGTTTCCAACTTGAGAAAGTAGATCTAAGGTTGGTAATAAGCAACACATGAACCATAGACATAGCCATGGGTAGGTATTATTCTTTTTTGCACTGATGTCCTAGCCGTCGTTACTCTTAAAGGGAGTAGCTTTTCCATATCATAGATGGGCTTTGATAAAAAATAAGAAGAACTCTTAGGATCTATGCTTAAGAGAGACTATTAGAACTAAGAGCCCATCACATTCAAAGGCTCATTAAGCACGTTGCTAAAGAAAAAGGAGAGCTTAGGAAAAGAGAAGGTGTAGAGAAATACAACTAAGATCCTTCCATCAAAAAAATGGAAGTCCAGTTTATTGATAATGAGGAGGAGGCACCACTTGATGATGTGGTGCAGTGAAAAACCTTATTGATCCAATAATCTATCTCTAAAATTTTAGCTAAGGTAGATAAAATGTTGGACTCTTTGGATGAAAAGTTTAAAAAAAATTTGAAAATAGTAAAGGCATTGAAAGAGCAAAGTAGTAATCATGATTGTAGGAGAAGAAAGGAATTTGAAAATACCCATGAAAGGGGTAAGGGCAAAGCTGTTTTCATAGAAAATATTGTGGATTCTAAATTAGATGATGATGATGGATGTGACATATGCCAATATGAACATCCTAAGAGATGTTGCTCTGTTATGTCACACTTGCAAGAATCTAGGGTGTATGCTCTAAATCCTAGATTGGTGAGAAGGCAAGCACATAGAAGGTTGCCTTATCCTCAAGGCAACCCAAGGTAGTTACACCAACAAAAGGCCTATTATCTAAGTGGAGCTCCACTAAAATTGTTCGAGTAATATCATCAGTGGTAGCATCCACAATCATGGCAAATGCTACCACCAAGGTAGTAGTACCCTTACAAACAACCTAATCCATATGGGTACTATGTTTAGCAACCAATGTCTCTACATGACCCTTCCAATCACACCTCATTTCAACATCACTACTACCTTCCTAAGTATTATAAAGCTCATTCTCCATCTCTAAGAGGGAATTCCCCATATTCTTATCATCCTCCTCATCCTTCTATGCATGTCCCTTCACCCTCAACCCAATTACCACCTGCACCATCAATGCAAGGTAAAATTCTAGCCTAGTCGCAACAACATAACACTACCAGGGTTGTTAACTTACAACTAACTTCTCAA
The DNA here is from genome assembly GCA_015680685.1 of Gnetum montanum. NCBI lineage: Eukaryota > Viridiplantae > Streptophyta > Gnetopsida > Gnetales > Gnetaceae > Gnetum > Gnetum montanum. Next base: position 411,019 of record MNCI01021658.1, read on the forward strand.
TCGAGTAGTTCAAAACCCACTTCTAGGAAAAGACCATTTTTTCAAACCATTAGTTCTATAAAGCCCTTACAAACTCATGCAGCTAATAACCTTACTTCTTCCTCTACATCCAATCCATTCGAGTCCCCTTCAAACCAAACACCTCCTAAAGTGCATATCATCATGTTAATCCATGTGGTAATTGAATGGATAAAGGCTGGCTACCATCTTAGGAAAAGATCTGATCCTGGGAGCCCCTTAATCTATTTCTAAATGATTGGGAATGAGCCTTGCAAAGCTCTTCTAGATTTAGGTTTTGGTGTTAATTTGATTTCTCATGAGATGTTCAAAGCCTAGAACCTACCTCCACTTAAGAAGAGTAACATCCATCTTGAGTTAGTAGACTAGTCCATCACTGTTCCCTTGGCACTGGTGGAGGACATTCTGACTATCATCTGTGGGTGGTCCTATCTTGTTGAATTCCTAGTGATCCATGTGGATAACTATAAGGGGGACTTCCCAATCATCATGGGAAGGGCTTGGCTAAGTATCATTGGTGCACAGTTGGAAATCAAAGATCTTGTCCTAGAGATTTCAAAGGAAAATTCATTTGGAAAGATCAAGAAGAAGAGAGGTTCATGCATTGCATATAGTGATATATGATGTAATTGTGTGCACAAATTATGGGCCATAAAAAGCACATCAATTACAACATGCAGACAATGTGCAAATGAATTTGAAATTCAAAGGTGCTTGTACGTAGTAGCTACAAAATAGGAGGGCATCGAATGGTTGAAAGTTGATCCTAAAAGTAGCACACTTTGCGTGGAACCTATTGAGAGCTTAACATGTGCTTATGTTAAAGTTATTCATAAATTAGAGCAAGTTCATTGCCAACTCTCTAACGGTGAACTTGATGATACTTATTGGGGAGAGTTGGAAATCCATAAAAATTTCAAAAAAAAGCTCCTAGAGTTGAAAACTATGCCTACTAGCATGGAGTATGCATTTTTAAGAAATGGAAAGATAGTAATAATCAATGCCAATCTTACTCCTGAATAGAAAGAGATGTTTTTGAAGGTGGTTAACAAATGGCCAACAGCCTTTGCTTGGTCATATCCCAAGCTCACTCGGATTGATCCTCAAATATGCTCACATCGCATCTATACTAATCCTTCCATCAAGTTAATGAGGTAGTCGCAACGTCAATTGAACCCCAAGTTGAAGTAGATCATCAAGATGGAGATTGAACAATTCCTTAAGGCAAGGTTCATCTATCCCATTATGGATAGCGAGTGGGTTAGCCCAGTTGTGATCATGCCAAAGAAAGATGGTAAGTGGAGGATCTGTATTAACTTCAGGCTATTGAACATGGCAACCTACAAAGATCATTTCGCATTGCCATTTGTGGACTAGGTGTTAGACACTATCTCTGAGCATTCCTGTTATAGCATTTTGGATGGTTATAGTGGCTATAACTAGATTTAGATTGCATTAGAAGATCAGGACAAAACTACATTTACTAGTACCTAGGGGACTTTTGCATACAAAAAGATGCCTTTTGGTTTGTGTAATGCCCCTACAACTTTTCAATGCTTGGTCTTGATCAATTTTCAGTAGTAGATTGTTAGTGGGATGGAAGTCTTCATAGATGACTACTCCACCTATGGCACTACATGTGAGCAAGCCTTGAACCACCTTGAGCAACTACTTAAAAGGTGTGTGAAGACTAATCTTCGGTTTAATTGGAAAAAACACCATTTGATGGTCTAGGAGAACATTGTGTTGTGGGATAAAATCTCACAAGCAAGGATTGATATAAAGCCTAAAAAAATTAGGATCATCCAAGAAATAACCAACCAATTGAAAATCATTAAAGATGTTTGGTCATTTCTTAAACACATTGGCTACTATCGGTGATTTATAGATAATTTTTCTAAGATCGCTAAACCATTGGTAGAGCTAACAAAGAAAGATGTTCTATTTGTATGGGCTAAGGAATGCAAAAATGCTTTCTAGTAACTCAAAGAAAATCTTGTAGAAACTCCAATTTTATGAGCATTTAACTAGTCTCGGCCATTTCACATCATGATGGATGCATCAAACTATGCCTTGGGAGTTATGCTTACATAGTTGAACAATTAGAAATGTCACTATTACATCCACTACATGATTCAAATAATTGTGGATGCACAACTAAATTACATCACAATGGAGAAAGAGCTTATGGTGGTGGTGTATGCCTTGGAGAAGTTCAAGCACTATGTGCTTGAATACAAGGTGTTTGTCCACACTAACCATAGTGCCATTTGCTTCCTGATGAATAAACCAATAGTGAGCTCCTATGTCATATGGTGGCTTGTGATCTTGTAGGAATTTGATCTTAAAATGGTAGATTGAAAGGAAACTAAGAATGTGGCCATTGATCACTTGTCTAGGTTACAATGGGATAACAAAGAGGAGGAGAGCCCACTTTCTAATTAGTTCCCTAATAAACTTCTCTTTGATGGTGTGATAAATGAACAAGTACCTGCTGAACCTGCATGGTACAATGGCATCCTCACTTATCTTCTTACTTAGGAGATGCCAGAAGAGTTACATCATAGGAAGAAACAACAGTTTGTTCATCAAGCCAAACACTTCATGAAAATAAATGGACACCTTTACAAGGTGTTCATTGATGGCCTAGTTCATTGGTGTGTTCCTAATGTTGAATAACTGTGTGTTCTCCAAGATTCTCATGAGGGGTCCTATGGGGGCCACTATGCTGAAAAACACACGACCATTAAGATCCTGATGGTAGGGATTACTAGCCAACAATTTTCAAGGACATCCACTAATTCATCCGCTCTTCTAAATGTTGTCAATGTGATGGTGGGATGATTTCTAGAATGGAGGATCCTTGGTAATGGGTTCAACCATTGGAACCCTTCAACATCTAGGGCATAGACTTCATGGATCCTATCACACCCATGTCAAATGGAAAGGCGTACATTATAATCGCTATTGACTATTGTACGAAATAGGTAGAAGCAATAGCTATCACCATTTATATATCTTTCACTACTACTCAATTTATACAACAAAATATTATAAACAAGTTTGGGGTGCCACATGCACTAATTTCTAAAAATGGAACTCATTTTATAGGCATTGCTTTTTGAAAGCTCATGCAACACTTACGGGTCAAACATAAATTAACAACACCTTACCACCCCCAAGCCAATGGTTAAGCAAAGGTTATTAATAGGGAGATCTCTAAAATCCTAATGAGAACAATTAGCAAATATAGGAAAGATTGGAGCATTAAACTCAATGATGCCCTTTGGGCTTACTGCTTAGCATGGAAGCTCCCTATAGGCTACTCTCCTTATGAGCTGGTGTACAAAAAATACCAACTCTTCTTATTCAATTTGAGCTTTTCACACTTTCAGAAACTTGTGATATTGATCTTGACCTTAGCCTAGAATAGAAAGAAAAACTAGTCAATCTTAACATGCTAGATAAGAATAGATTGATGGCCCTGTCCTTGAATGAACTACATAATGCATTCAAAAAAAAAATTCCATGACCTTAGAATAAGAAAAGTCAAATTTCTACCTAGAGACAAGATCCTCTATTGGAACCCCACACATGTGCCACAATGAACTAAGTTCCAAACATCATGGGAAGGGCCTTATATCATTTATGAAACCTTTCCTTCTAGGGCCATGTTGATCTACAAACTTGAAAGTCCAAACAATAAATTACTAGTCAACACACAACAAATAAAGCCTTTCCATGAGCCCAAGTAAGCTAGTGCAAGCAACACCTCATCGGATGGACAACCTCACTCAATTTTTTGAATCTCCTCCTTCCAATTTAGTTGTGGGGAAAATGGCCATTGATGCTAAATCATATAAATGGCTCCTCAGTTTTTACGCTTTTTTTTACACTTTTTTTGTCTTACACTTTCTTGTTTTTTCCCATTTTTTGTTTTACAACATCGTTAGTACATTTTATCTTTCTCGAATATTTTATAATTTCTTTTATATTTTACTTTATTTTGGTGTGTTTTTCTTATTGTGGTCTAATAAATTAATTTATTTCCAATAGGACATAGTGATGTTGTAGTTGTTTGCTAATGGTGGTTTGTACTTAATGTTTTTGATTGCTAATGTCTAGTTTCTATTTTTGAATTTTGATATTAATAACTAAGACAAAGTTTCTTTTTCATGGAATAGGTAGTGAGTCCATGTCATCCACCCATCCATAAGAATCTATGGTGTTCCTAGTTTTGGAAATTTGAGGTCCCTTTGATTAATGAAACTTTAAGGAACTTGTTGCCTTG
>MNCI01021658.1:415338-447272 GCA_015680685.1 Gnetum montanum
GAGTTACAAGCACTAGTTATGAGACTAGAAAGACATGTTACCCATGCCTAAAGGTTCCCTCTAACTAAGGCAATTTCTCACTTTCTGCTTCTCTTTTCTTCTCTAATAAGGAGTGGTGTTTAATTCGTGGGAACATTCTTATATCTTGAGGGGGTGGTCTGGTCTTAGAGTGTTGATGCAAAGTTATTGAAAGTGGTTGGTTTTGCTCTGGACCAAGGATGAACTTTATTAGGTCATTTAATCATTAGATCTACAAGGGACTTCATGTGACCATGAGACAAATCTCCATTCCATCTTCTCTCTCATCCATTAATGTTATCCATAATTTCACTCATTGCTGGTTTCCATGTTTTGTTCAATGTATTAGTTTGATATGTTGAATTTCTTTGGTAAATTCTTTCATATTTGATCCTTAAATTTTTGTAACCATTAATCAACTATGGGGCCCACTAATTCCTTAGTTTGAGGATATGTAAGGGCAAAATGGGTATGAGCCCGCTATGGGAAGGACCCACATGCATATCTCTTGGTTTGTAATATTAAGCATCTTATCCTTAGGCATTCCTATAATCAAATCTTTCATGCACCCCATCGGTTGCATCCAACTATGGACTCCTTAGGACATTTCGCTAATCAATCTCCTTCTCCCATCAAAATCTCCAATTTTATGAATCTCTTCTAACATTTTATCATGTTCATAGCTTTTCCAACAGATCCCAATTTTATGTTAAAACTTCTTGTATTTTTCAAAATATTTAATGTGGAAATTTTTTTAAAATAGCTCTATTGATGGGACCTTGTATATGCATCCTAGCCATCTACAAGACCTTGTTGACGTAGGGCAAAAATTGTTTATATATATGCATAGGGACTTAGCAATTTTTCACATCTGAGGTAAAATGACAAGGGATTTTTCCAACCTTTTAGAGCCCAAAATCTTCCAAGAACCATATCTTCCTAACTGTTTGTTTAGTTCACTTTTTTCTTTAATCTTGTAGCTACCAGAGTTAAGCTCTTTGTTGTGGAGGCCACAAATCTTAAGTTTTTTGATGAATTTTTTTTCAAAATTTTTCTAACTCCCACAAAAGTTTAACTAAGAAACCAACATTGAAACATCAACTCATGAAAGTTAAACCCTTCCAACAACCTTCGGTGACATTAAAAATTAAATAACATTAAAATAATAATAAAATAATCAATCTACCATGGTCAAAACCTAGCCTAAATGTAATTGCCCAATGAGATAATCTACTTAAAGATGATAAGTTACACATTATATGCTAATTCTTAGTTTTTTTGTGATAACATATGTCACCTAAAGGAAAGCATGTGCAAGAAGGAAGACTGCCCCAACTAAGGGACAAACAACTATGAACCAAAAGGGACTAAGAACACCACCATGAATAAGTAGAAATCCATGCAATGAGACCTCTTTGAGAAAAGCTTAAAGTGGAATTCTTTTGACAGATTCTCGAAGAAGCAACCACGACAGAATTGTCTCATCAAGATAAGGCACTAGAGCCTAGACTAAACCTTGAGGTTACCTTGATAGAGGCTTGACTCAAGTAGATCATGAACAAGGAGATCTAGAGATCTGTGCTCCAAGAGTTAAACTTTGAATCTTTCTTGGAGTTCGCACCTCCAAAAGTTAAAGCTCAGCTACATAACTCTCTCATGTGGCCCACAATCACTTCTAGCGAGAAGTGGTACATGGTAGAGACATACTTGTTTTGGAACAATCGGTAGGCTAGTTCAATGGTCAATATCAAGGATATTTCAATGTCGTACTTGGTGAAAGCCATTGTTGAGGTCCTTGGATTACTAGAAACAAGGGTAAATCTTGCAAAAAACCCAATGTAGGCATATCCTAGCATCAAAAAGGAATGAACACAATGGTGTTATGAAGTAGATTGCAAGGAGTTTGGTGCACTCACCACGGTGGAACATGCATTTTTCAAGATTGTGACCTTTTACCTTAATCCAATGGTGAGGCCAAGCAAAATCACAGCCTCCTTTGCCTGTGCATGCACTGCTCTAAGCGATAAATTCTCAATCAACCTTCCACAGTTGATCTATCTTGACATAGAGAAGCATTTTCAAGAAAATGAATGTGGAAGAAAGGCACTCCTTTTCTCGTAAATCATTATAAAGTTATGCAATATGGAAGGAATAACACGCTATACAAATGATGTTGTCCAATGAGCTTCAATCATCTCTTGGGTGGAAATGATGAAGCACAAGGTGTCCACCAAAGTCATTTAAGAAGGGGAGTAACAACAACCACCTCTACCACCCACTCATGAAATAATGCTAGAGGCCCATGCTATGATTAAGTACATGCACAAACTTTGAGAGTATCTCTTGCAATAGTAGGAGCAACACACATGAATGAGTGTTGGTGATCCATCTATGTATCACCCAGCAATGAGCTACCTTAATGAAATGGCCCAAACAATAAGTCAGATGGAAGGTGGTGGCCTAATTTTCTTATCCCAATGAATGTAGCTACTTGTAAGGTCAAATCTTAATGCCGAAGAGGTAATAGTATCTCTCTCAAAATAGTAGCAATTCCTTGAAATCTCTAGGAACATCACTACATTTGTCGTATACTTGGAGGAGGATGAGGGGACAACTGTCTTAGTGATGCAGCACCATGGACAGGAGATAATGACCGAGGTAGTTGCTAATAGAATTTTTGGAGCACTTAATGTACCTACAATGTCCATACCAAATGTTTCTACATTAAGAGATGTGCAGACATTCGTAGGATCCACTAGCGGTAGAGTGAGCACAACCCAACATGAGGAGTTGTTGAACCAATTGGTGGGAACCAAGCAACTGATTCCAAATGTCTTCGATATTCTGAATACCATCACTATAATCTAGTCAAAGCTACTTGAAGTGAGGGACAAATGCATCATAATAGAGGGGCAACTAAAAATAGCCAGAGCACAAAACCAATGCTTGGCTATGGAGGTTGCTAAATTAAGGGCTTACCTCACTAATCTCGTGTTTCTCAACCTAGCACTAGAGTGAGATGAAGCTTTCAAACAGCTTTAGGACAAGCTCAAAAAGTTTGAGAATGCAAAGTGTAGCGACCAAAAACGTTAGTGGCTGGAAAACATCGAGGGATCAGCGAGCGCGACAGTTTCAACCCCGTACCAGCGGGAGGGTCGTGCTGGGTGTGTGCAGATACAGGGTGCCCTGAACGGTATGGTCAATCAGACAGGGACTTAATCAGTGTCTATATAGCCTTTTGCAACATATATTTTGGAACACGAACAAAAATGCGAAGTAATGCTTGAAAGTAAATAAAGTAGAAAAAACAGTGCAAAACATGACAATAAGTAAGAAATAAAGTGAAATGTAGTTAGAAAAATGCACCACTCCGAAGCCACAAGTTTGCTCTGTCAAGGTGGGTACAGTTGGTTGCACGGTGTGGCGGAGTGCAGAGATCCTGAGAGTAACCAGGACGTGTAGAGAAAAACAGGTTGTGTGCTTGGGCATGGACTTAGGTGTTGACAATACGAGGATTCTACCAAGGTGGTAGAAAGGGGATAGAATAAAATGCTAGCTAAAAATGCTAACTATTTGCAGTGTCAAATAGAAAGCTTACAATGCTTGATGTTACAACGTGCTAGGAAGAGAACTTGAGTGCCAGAGGAAAAGTCGAAGAATCCGAAAAATCTTCGAACATTTTAGTGCTACCTCTTGAAAAAGTTCCCTCTTTTGAATGTTGCTCGTTGGAAAAAGTTTGAACCCTTTGAATGCTGCTTTCCAGGGTATTTATAGAACCAAGGGCATGCAGAAGGGGTGGTTTGGATGCCATGTGCCTCGGGCCCACATTGACTTGCTGGTGCTGCATGTGCCATGCATGACCGTTGGACTTACATTACCATTGTAATGTGAGCCTACCATGCCATAACTATGCACTTGCCATGCCATAATTATGCCGTCAGCGTCTGAAGATGTGTGCCAATGGTTCAATTAGGTGAAGTGCATTGATGTCACACAACCACCTGCATGCCTTACTGTGCTTTGTAGTGTAGCACCTTGTCGTGCATTCTACCACATGTGTGTTGCTTACTTGCTACGCTATGCTACACTACGTAGCGTAGCATAGTGTAGTGATTGGCCTTAGTACGAAAACTTTGCCGATTTGTAAACTTTGCTTCCGCGGGCTTGCAAACTTACTGATTCTGCACTTTGAGCTTCCTTATGTCTCTTTTGTAGGATTTTTACGCCTCGTTGTGCCATGTAGCTCAGCGTAGTGTAGCAGCAGACATGGTCTGCTGCTTCGTGATGGAAAGGGACATTGGTGAAGGGCTTCAGATTGAGCGAGGGAACTGGTTGTATAGCTGTTGTCATGCTACGCTACGCTACATAGCGCAGTGTGGCGTGATACTTTGTTCTGCAATTGTTTCCTGAAGCTTGCGACGCTACATAGTGGGGCGTAGCAGACTTCGTGACTTAGAAAATTTTCCTAACTGTTTCGTGCACCCTGAGCGTTGTTGTCAACTCCGCACATTATTTTTGAATAGGTTGTCGGCTCGGCACACTACTTAGGTGGATAGGCAGGATGATCCGTAGAGCCTATTTGTTGCTAAAGTAGAAAATTTACTGAATTAGGCTTGAACTCAGAGTGTTCTCCTCCTGAAGAACTGTCGTGGTGCTACGCAAATTGCAAGGCCTGGTGAAGTGAGGATGACTTTGAATTTTTTGGGATGTTTTATTGGCCCCTCTTTGTCAACGTCTGGAGAATGGGCTCAATAGACATTGACAAAGAAAATGAAACACCACAGAAGGTGTGATGCTAACGTTGTCGCTTGGTGACTGCCGGGATGTCGCTTTGCTATGCTTGAGAGTGTTGCATTGGTTTGCAGAGGTTAAGGCGCAGAGCAAAGATGATGTTTGGCAGAGTCTCTCATTGGAGTACTCATAAGGGACTCATTTGCATTTTCATCTTTGGCTGGTGCTGTTCTTCAACCCCTTGTAGGATAGGTGTTTCCTTCATAGGATGAGTTGCGTTACATCCGTGAAGGGTTTTAACCTGCCTATAGATACTTTCCATATGAGGAGTTGTGTTACGCACGTCCTAGAATTTGCACTCTGAAGTAGCTGAGCTAGTTGAGGCACTTGCTTCGCGATGCTATAGCATTTGTTGCTGTCGCAAGCTGCTCCCACAGGGGTAAAGGTCTTGCTGGCTGCTGGCATTGTTGAAGCTTTTGGATATCGTTGCTGGTGTGCGATGTCCAAAGCAGGAAGGCCAGCAACAACCTTGACAACATTAGCACGAAGGAGTTGACATCTAAGGTGTTGGGAGTTGCTGTGGGTGTGGATTCTTTGGAATCCCTGCCAAAGGCATGCATTCTCAGTTCAGCCATGGGATCAGCTACCACATAGCTAAACATCGTGCAAGCCGAGGCGTTGGTAGGGGTCTAGTGAGTAACAATATTGTGGCTGGGCCACAATACTATTGGAACTCCAGTTGCAGGAACTAGCCAAGGAACTACTATCAAGGCGATGGGCCGTGGTGACAGTAGGTCTAGAGGGCCAGTATAATGCCATACGAAATCTCCGAAGGGTCAGCATGATTCCAAGGGTGGCAGCATCACGTATGTCCCGAACCGCATTCTCATTGCATCGTGAACTGTGTCCTAGAGCTACAACGTCCCACCCACATGTTTGCACCTTGCATGCTTGTTTGATGCATACATGGCGTAGATGCACGCTGGGGATGTGACGTGAACCTAGTTTAAGGTCTTGGTAGACCGTGTGCTGGTTTAAGGTCCCAGTAGACTGCTGTGCTGGTTTAAGGTCCCAGTGGACTGCTGTGCTGGTTTAAGGTCGTAGCGGACGAGCCATGCTAGTTTTTCGTCATAGTGGATGGTGCTCGATGCCGCTAGTTTAACATCATTGCGGATGCTACTCAGTGCCACTAGTTTAACGTCATTGTAGACGCTACTCGGTGGCGTTGCCAGTTTATCATCATAGTAGACTTTGCTCGGTGCTACCATGCTTCAGATGAAGTACAACTTGAGGTACGAGTGATTCATCGGGTTAGCGAACTCGTTATTGTTCATGTTCGCCAGTTTGAAGGCTCCATTCCTGAAGGCTTTAGTGACCACGTAAGGACCTTCCTAGTTGGTTGAGAATTTGCTCATCTACTCATGGGTAGCCTTGAGGATGAGGTCTCCCTTTTGCACTGGCCGTCGATGCGGGTCTGCACAGTGCTTCTACTACTGCTTGCTTTAGTAGTGCTCGATGTCTCCCAGCGTTTAGGCATGCACCTCTTCTATTGAGTCGAGGTTGATGATCTGCAACTCGTTGTTTTGGGATTCACTCATGATGTTGGATAGGATCATCTAGAGTGAGGATACTTGCAACTCAAGAGGCAACATAGCTTCAGATCCATAAACAAGGTTGTAAGGGGTCTTACTTGTTGTAGTCCTGCACGTCGTTCAGTAGGCTCACAGGATGTAGAGGATTTGCTCGTGCCATCACCTCTTACTGTTGTTAAGCATCCCCTTCAGCAAGTTGATGATGAACTTATTTGTAGCCTCCGCCTGCCCCTTCGCCTATGGATAATAAGGAGAAGAAAATGATTGTTTAATGCCTAGACTGCTACAGAAGTTTTAGGTTTCCGTACTACTAAACTATGGCCCATTGTCGGTCACAATAGTCATTGGAAGCCTAAACCTTGTTACGATGTTATCAAGGATGAAATGGTAGATTTGTTGAGACGTCGTTTTCCTCAAGGAAATAGCTTCCACCCACTTAGTAAAATACTCAATGGCAGTGATAATGAAGTTATGCCTTGCGGAGGACTGAGGTGTGATAGGCCCTATGAGGTCTAGTCCCCATCGTTGAAAGGGCCACGTGATTTGCGTCGGGTGCAGGTCTGTAGGCGAGACGCGTATGAGATTTGTGTATCTCTAGCATGTGTCACATGTCTTAACTTTCGATAGGCAGTCGTGCTCCATGTAGGGCCAATAGTACCTTAGGCATCTAATTTTTGCAGCCATAGCCTTGGGTGCTATGTGTTCGCCGCAAAGCCCTTCATGAACTTCGTTAACAACCTTTTGCATCTGCTTGCCACCCACGCATGCCAGCAATATCCCATTGTAGGAATGTTGGCATAGGGCGTTATTTCCCATGAGCATGTATTGCCGAGCACGCTTACGGATTGCATCTCTTTGGGCAGATGTCAATCCACCTAGGGGTTCACCATGCTGTAGATAAGTTTTAATGTTGGCATACCACTCCTGGGTATTCGTGGCACTAACAGAGGCCACGTGTTCCCGCTGAGTGATAGGTTCTGTGCATTCTACAATCGAGGTTGGCAGGTTTGCCAAGGAATGTGATGGAATGTTTAACGCAAGGGTAGCTAAGGCGTCTGCCATGATGTTCTCATTGCGTGGCACGTGTTGCACATATGTGGTTGCAAATTACTTAAGCAAGTTTTTTGCTAGGTCACAGTAGCATTGCAGGTGCATAGCCTTGCAGGCGTAGACCTTGGTGATTTGATTCATGACTAGTTGTGAATCTCCTTGGATTGCCAGGTGTTGTATGTGCAGCACTCGGGCAATTAAGAGGCCTCTAATTATCCCCTTATATTCTGCCACATTTTTGGTGCAAGGGAATGCAAATCGATAAGCGGATGGATGCATTTTCCTAGAGGGGAACATGATTATGGAAATGACGCTACCTTCTCGCATTGTTGAGATGCTGTCGAAATGTAAGGTGGCTTCAAAATGCAATAGGATGATGTTGACATTGCTAACGTATTCATCCGGGAATTCGAGGTCTATGGTTGCCTAGTCGTCGATTGGCGAGGCTGTGAGTTGGGTTGTTATGGCTTGACCCTTTGTTGACGACTGACTTACATAACATAAATTGAACTCCGCAGTTATTACCTTCCATCAGGCTATCTTGCTAATTTCGTATCAGTTGTTAGTGATAGCCTGGAGTGTATTGCTTTTGCAAATGATGTTGGTTGTACTGTGGAACAGGTAATGTCACCACTTTTTTAGTGTGAATACCAAGGCTAGGCAATTCCTCTCCACTTCGTTGTATTTTGCCTCGTGCGCTATTAGTGCATGACTTAGATAATACACTGGTATCCTAGAACCGTTGTCTCGTTTCTAACATAGTAGTGCCACGATAGATGTGTCGGAGGTGGTGAGGTAGATAAAGAAGGGTTTATCCCTTTGTGATGGATGCATAGTCAGGAGGTCATAGCGAACTGCCAAGGCATAAGAGTGTAGAATTGCTAAAGGTGTAAAATTGCTGATGTAAAGTATGAAGCTGAGTAACTGTCAATATGCAAATGCCAAACTAGTTTAATGTCATTTTGGATTGCCAAATTGTAACATGCAAAGCCTTAACATGCAAAGTGATAGTATGCAAAATGAGAAACTGCGAGTATGAGAAGTACCAAATCGTTAATGCAAAAATACGAACTGCAGACATGAAAACACGAAACTGCTAGAAATTGCGACACTGCCTATGTGGAAGAAGATGTGAAAACTGCTGATGTAAGCATGTGGTGTTGTTAGTTTAATGTCATTGCGGATCGCGAAGGTGACAGGCTGAAACTGCTAATTTAGGGCCTTTTCGAACCCTTAGGGGTGCAACTATGTTGGGATTGCTAGTTTAAGGTCTTTTCGGACCAATCAGATTGCGATTGCTAGGATTTCTAGTTTAAGGTCTTTTCGGATCCTTAATAAAAAAATATATATTTTTTATATTTGGGAAGGCAAGTAGCTAGCTTGAAGCGTGTCAAGGCTTTAATGCTAATAGTGCTACGTTGTCGTGGCGAGCATGCTATGCTGTACGGTGCACTCCGCATTAATCGGAGAGAGAGAGGCAAGTTTCCCCATCTTACCGTTACAGCCATAAATAGGGGTTAAACCCTGACAATTTTGCCATTTTCACCATAAGAGCGTAGAGCCCACATTGGAGCACAAGGCGATTTCGGAGCACGAAGCAATTGTGTTAATCAACTAGTAAGGCATATTTTTACAATGAAAGGTGTAAATTTGCAAGCAGGACAATGGATCCTAAGACTCATCTAGCACTTGTAAAGGTTGAGGAGATGAAGAAGACCTTGGGGCGCATGCCACAAGCGTGCGTTGCAGCATGGAAGAGCACACCGTTGACTTAGTAGGTTACTACATTTCCTTCCCTTTTTCCGTTTTGCACTTTCTGTTGTTCTCTGCTCTTGTTTTGCATTTTATTTGTTTTGCATCCATTCTTGGCTACCTATGTTTTCTGTGGTCACATCATTTTAGCCTTTGCATCACTGCTATCGCTGTTTTCGGTTGTGGCAGATGCATAAACATTACATCATGGTCGCATGCAAGGCCGTTGAAACTGCCACCACCGCGATTGTCATAACCACGGGGGCTGGGGCAGTTTAAGTTGCTTAACCCTAGCATGCCGTAATGTAAAATCCTTGGGAGGGCTAGGCCATGTGTGATACGGCAACGTGACACATGTTTTATTAGAGCATGTCGTCAATTGTTTTGCTGCTACGCTACGCTATTCGCATGTTCTTGATACGCTATATACATGGACTGCTAGACGTTACTACGTTGCGCGTGTATTGCCTTCAAGTATGATGCTAACATTCGCTGATTGTGTTGTGCAAGGTGGAGCCAAGGCCCAGGCTGATCATTTTGAAAATTAGAGGGGTCCTGTGCCATGTGAGTAGACCTGTGGCCAATGCCCCTCCTCCCTAGATACGTATAGGAGAGCGAGCGGTTTGGTTCAGAGAAGGGGCACGAGACTTTTTGCAATTCCTTCTTGACCACTTTAGTGTGATCGTTTGGTCTTTCCTAGAGGAGAAGGAGGCATCCGGCATAATAGAAGCCATGTTGCTTGGGGCAAGTTGGGGCATTCTGAGATTTTTTACTGACAGGGTAATCATGAGCAGGCAGGGAGAAGGATCCAGCTAATGCTCAATAGGGTTAAGGCGTTAAGCCTAGATTTGGGCCATGCCTGAATACAACTGCTACCACCAGTACAACACATTGTTCCTCACATGTTACATGGCAACGTGCTTTCAGAACCCACAAGGGACTGTCTATTGTGTTGGTGGGTGAGTTTTGTAGCCTTGCTCTACTATGTTGTACAACGNTGATGATGGGGTTCATGACCGATCGAGTTTGCTGGCTACAACACAACTAGCCCTACAAGAGTTCTCTTCTGACAAGAACCTGTAGGGGGGTGTGATCGGTTAGTGCGGGGAGAATATCATACCTACCCAAGCACATTTTATGTTCCCTACAATTAGTGTAAGGAGAAGGGTTGGTTGGATAAGGAGTGAGCAGAACCCTTCAAGCCGGCCACGGTTGAAGAAGCTATGGTTGAACTCTCGCTATTCTCGTTACCATATAGACCTGGTGGGTCAAACAGTAAGTGTCGCATGCTCAAGTGTTTTTGCAATCCTTGCATTTCTTTCATCATTATGCTAAGCGTGTTTTGTGAAAACTGTTGTAGGAGTGAAGAAGCCCTAGGGGGTGATGGTGGTAACCACTGAGATGCAGGGGACAAACATCTACTTCAAATACGGCGAAGTAGAAGTGAGCCAGCATTGGTTAGACCAGGGGGCCTTAGACTCCTTGGTCAAGAACGTCCAAAAGGTGGGGCTTATGGATCTATTTGTGGCCCCGAATTTGAGCATTCCTACCATCGAGATGCTTTCCCTAGTCAACTCCTTCTTTGAGAGGGCGGGCCATTTTCGCATGCGCGTACGGGACGTGCAGGTGGTTATTGAAATCAATGACTAGCTGTTTACGGACCTTTTCGGTGTTCCTGTTGACGGTGTCCTCATAGGGTCGAAGCACAAGTAGGAGTTGACCCTTCAGAAGAAGAATATCCAAGAGTGGTTGGGGCTCGTTAAGGAGTGAAAAGGGTTCCCCATGGATAAGCTTGAGGACGGCCCCGCCATGAAGATTTACCTGGTCTTCCGTGCCTGTGCATTCCCCCAACTGCTTACCCAAGAGAAGGTCCTGGGGCTCGAGCAGGCCTGGATAATGAGGGAGGTTATGGAAGAGGGGGCCCGTTACAACTGGGCCAAGTTCCTAGGTAAGGGCTTCCAGGCTAAGATTTTGGGACTCCGTGAAAAAATGGAGTCTTGCTCCAACATACACTATGCCTTCTACATAGGTTATCTGAAGCGCTTTGTGGAATTTTTGATGGTTCAAGAGGATGGGGTTTGTACCATGTGAGATCGTAACCAGATTTCCAAGCTGTGGATTTGACAGATCCTCCAGACCACACGAGCCCAAGATCCCCCAGAAATAATCAGGGAGTTGTTATCTATAATGACCAAGGATTAGGTGGCTCTTAGCATTCGTGGCTAGGACAATGTGGGAGAGACGTTCCCTACTATAGCCAGTAGCATGACGTGGGGAAACGTCTCATAGCCAAGACTATGCCCAAGGATTTGCAAAGGAAGAGACCTTCCCTAGCTAGGGAAACCCTTCGCATGTAGGAAGAGGAGGGATGAAGACTGCGACTTAAGCTGTAGAGGATGCAACCCCCCATTGCTACGCTATGCTGTGCTAGGCGGTGTAGCGTAGCGTAGCATATGCTTTGAGCTAATTTGTTTTGGAGCGATGCAAATATGCTTCTTTGCTAGTAGAGGAAGAAGAAGAAGAAGAAGGAAATGAAGAAGTGTCGGCCCCTAAAATGAGGGTGATGAATAAAGACGTAGAGGCCCCAGTCTCAGAGGAAAGGGCCCTGGTCAGGAATAAGGGAGCTCCTGTCTCTAGGGCAGGGGCTCTTGTCATTAGGGAGCCTCCTCCTACCAACAAAGAGACACCTCCCTTGAATAAAAAAGATGTTGGTATCCTAAAAGGAAAGGCACCGGCGCATGAGGAAGGGGCTCATATGGACTTGGCAGGGCCTTCCACCAAGGCTACCACAATCGTCTTGCATTAGCAAGAAGAAAGATTGCATTTGGACACTAGTGAGTTCGGCGATACGTTTGCGTTACCATGGTCCATTTTGGCCATTGCTGATATGCTTAGTCATGTAATAGGTGCTACGGCTGATGTTGTAGGACCCCCTTTGATTCGTGCAGAGTCATGGGCCGAGATCCTTGACAAGTTCGCGTTCATGCAGGGACTTGTCGATGACATGATCAAAGGCCTTCAGCAGGTGGACCCTAACATGGGTAAGTAGTAGTATTAAGTGCTCGTATGTTGTCACACTAAAAAATTTTGAGTTTTGTTGATTTTGCTAAGCTAACATGATTGCTATGCTGTTTATGTCGAGGCAGCCTCTCTGCTCAAATGGAACTTGGCACGACCTATGAAAGTTGGCGCTGTACCTACACTCTCACCTAACGTGACCGAGGTGCCTCGTCGCACATTCGATGAGGCTTAAGAGTGCATCTTGCACTCAGCATGCTCTCTATGGGAGTATAAGCATGTCAATGAGAATATGTGAAAACGAGTCCAAAGGGCTGAGCAAAGAGAGGCTGACTTGGTCGTTGAGGTGGAGGATCTCAGGTCGAGAAACGAGTTCCTTGTAACCCGTAACCCTGATGTTGAGGACTAGCGCAAGGCCGTAGATGACTACACCAGGTTTTGGACTATCGTTCGTCAGAATGTTTAATTCACTCATGAGATAATTGAATAGCAAATGCAGATGGACTTGCTAGCCTAGAAGTGTCAAGACATGAAAAATATCAGCGCCAAGGTTTTCGAACGGAGGCAAATCCAGAGAAACCACAAACATGTGTACAAGCTAGAGAATGACACCCATAAAAAATTGTACAAAGGCATGGCTGTGGAGGCATTCATGTATGAAGAATTCATGAATGCCATCGACGCTTCTGAGGCCTATGCTAAGTTCAAAGAGTAGGTAAAGGTTACGAAATCTCCTGACTTGAAAGTGGACCTTCCTACAGGAGAGACTGCAACCGCCTCTTTTTCCCCGGGACCTCTAAGATGGACGACCGTAGAAAGGGAGAGAGCCACTACTGCGGATGCTAAACCTAGCAATAGGAATTCGATGGACATCACGATAGATGAGGTCTGGCGTTGCCTTAGGCTTGGTTCAGACCAAATACCCTTTGAGACCGACACAGGCCCCTCTCAAGTTAGTCACTTTACTGTGTAGATGGTCATGTTATGTTGTAGTTTGCGTTTGTTGCCCTAATTGACTACTTCATTCCTATGATGTAGGTTGTAGATGAGGGTGCAAGGACTGTAGAGGGAGGGAATGATGAACTGGCAGAAGACAACATAGGGGAGGATGATGCACAAGTAGATGAAGCGGGGGCGAGTGGCAAAGGTGATGCAAATAGAGACAACCCATGACAGCATGGGATTTTCTTTTTGAAATTTTTGCAATTTTTGAAATGTTGAAATTTTGTAAAAGTTTTACAAACATTGCCAACTGGCGAAAGTTTTAAGTAAAATGAAAAACCTCAGAAAAGGAATTGATTTTGCGTTAACTTGTGTATCGTGCAAAGTTTTCATGCTTTCATATGCTAGTTTTAGGCCATCTCGGGTTATTGCTAGTTTTAGGCCATTTCTAGCCATTGTGTAACATGCTAGAAGGATTATATGTTAATGAAATGAAAAGAAACAATGCTAGTTTTAGGCCATTTTGGGTCACTGCCAAAAGAGATAGTATGTTAACAAAGCAAAAAGTGATGATGCTAGTTTTAGGCCATTTCGAGCCGTAACGTAGCATGCTAGAAGGACGACATGTTAACAAAACAGAAAGCAACGATGCTAGTTTTAGGCCATTTTAGGCCATAGCATAGCATGCCAGAAGGATGACATGTTAACAAAGAAAAGAAGCAACGAATGCATAAGGGATGGCAACTGGTCAAGAAGCAGTAGGGTTGCTACGCTATGCATAACTGCTTCTTGACCTATCGTGGGTTGATCGAAACATAAGGTTGAGGTGTTTCGCTAGGGCCCTCGTTCACATTGTTGTCCTCCGCTTGGAAGGGCAACTCAACCCATGCATTTTCAATTTGGAGGCTAGCTTGCTGGGCTGATCCTCCCATTGGATGGTTAATGTATGCGTGAGCAGGCACATCATTCTCAGAGGTTGTGACCTGTGAGCCCTGCTCCATGTCTACGTTGTTGATTGCTTGCATTACCACTTCGTCACCATGGATTACAACCTCTATGCCTATGTATGGTAAGTGGATTTCTTGGTGAATAGGCGAGGAGATAGCCCTAAGTTGTGCTAACCATGATCTTCCCAAGATCAGGTTAAACTCGGGCATTTCCTCGACCACGATAAATGTTGCGTCTGTGGGAAATTGGTCCCCTGCTACGAAGTCTACGTGAGCTGTGCCCTTCATCAGGATGTGTGTCCCATTGAAGGACCTCAGACATGACGTCGTTGTGGGTTTGATCTGGTCAACCAATCCCAACTTGTCCACAATAGGGAAGGGAATGATGTTTGTGGCAGCTCCATCATCAACATGTACCCTTTGGATCCGGTGTTGGCCGACCCGAATTGTGATGAAGAGAGGCACTGTAGTCACCTAACCCCCTTCGGGATCTTCCCTAATGGTGTCGTTACTGAAAGTCAATTAAGGTGGGGTGGGCTTCATGTGTATAGAGGGAAGCATGACCGAGTGGATCGCTTCCTCTTCCGTTGGCATGCTCTCGTCAACCGGAATCACCGTTAACATGTGGACTAGAGCCTCGCAGTGGGGTACAGATGTCATGATTAGGTCGTACAAGCTCATTGTAGCATTTTTCTACTTTAGAGATTGTTTGACCTGGGTGAGGGTGTCCAGAAGGTCTTGGCCGCCCCCTTGTTTGACACTTTCCTATTCGATTCGTCCCAGAAGATGAATCTCCCGAGGAGAGGTGACTTCAGATCTAGATTTAGATTCTTGTTGGAAGGGTGATGCAGGCTGCGTAGTCATGTCAACCTTCATATTTGGTGGCGAAGGTGTAGATGCAAGGGGCGAAGGCGTAGGCTTGGGGATACCCTTGATGGTACTTCCCTTTGACGTCTTGTCCATCAAGTGGACTTCTCGCCTTGTGGGGTGAGGAGGCTGTTCAGCTTTGTTACGTGAGATAGGGGCCATCGAAGGCATTGACCCCTTGATGATGAATGGAGCTAAAGGTGTTAACAGACGGGACCGCGTGGCACTGCTAATAGGCGATGCAAAGGTGGATGCCTATGGTAGGACTTTTAGGACAAACGACTGTGTGGCTCCATTAACAGACAGTGCAAAGGTGGTGCTGGTGCACTACGCTGAGGCACACGGATCACAAATGGCTGCTGGGGTGGCCTAGGATCATTGTCAATGCTGATGGAATTAATTACGTAACCAGCATTGTTGGCGTTGAGGGGATCTATGTAGACATACATAGATTGGTTTTCAAGGTGCACTAGGTTGCTTTCATCCAACATCAGCTTCCCTTGGTCGATTAATCTTTGGATGTCATCCTACAATGCCAGACAATAATTCATGTTGTGACCACACTGTTGGTGGTATTTACAAAACCTGTCTACTTGAAACCCCTAGGAACTAGAGGCTCATTTGGCAAGGCCAAAGAGGGGTTCTTAATGAGCTTGCAGTAGTGTTGATGTCTCATGTTTGCTTCCTTCAACATCTGCTTGTGTTGGATGTATCCTACTGCCAATAGTTACTTCAGGAGTTCTGAAGGCTTGAGAGGTAGTGCGGTGTACTTTGAGC
This sequence comes from Gnetum montanum, assembly GCA_015680685.1. NCBI lineage: Eukaryota > Viridiplantae > Streptophyta > Gnetopsida > Gnetales > Gnetaceae > Gnetum > Gnetum montanum. Next base: position 431,033 of record MNCI01021658.1, read on the forward strand.
AGTCTTTGCGCTCAAAGTTGGGTTTGGGTTGTGCAGATGTCTTGGGCGTAGGTGTAGCATGTTGGTGCACATGGCCCTATTTGGGCATGGGGTTAGCCACAGGTATGGCCAATTTCTTGTTATTTGCTACCATTGCTGCTAGGTTTGGGCTTGGCCTTGGTTGCCACAACGACCACTGTGGTTGTTGGGGCCTTACCCTTGTTCTTTTTTGTGAAGGTGTTTTTGTAAGCTATGTAGGTCGGGTCTTTGCTTGCCTTTGCCACGTCCTATATGCTCTTAGTCTAAGCGAAAGCCTGACTAAGAGAGTGAGGAGCGAGGTAGTACATTTTGGACTTGATGAAGTCATTCATTGCACCCTTAAAGATGGCCAGCAAGTGGGCCTCCACGATGGGCTCGTGGATTTTGTTAAGGGTTGCGCTCCAACGTTGAATGAACTTTTGGACTGGTTCTAGCGGGTCTTGCTTCACGCTCATCAACTGGTCCAGTGTGGTTTCCAGCTTCAAGTTGTACTTGAAGCGTGTCACGAACTAGGTCAGGAGCTTTTCCAAAGCTAAAATGGGTGAGCATGGCAACGTGTGGTACCAATCTAGGGCTTTCCCAGTTAGGGACATGGCGAAGATGCAAATGATTATGTGCAGCCATTGTTGCAATAGCAAAGATTCATACCTGAAGGTAACAAGATGCACGTTGGGATCTCCCTGCCCATCGTACTTTGTGAAGTGTGGGAGAAACATCCTTGGGGGTAACGTCAAAGCAAGGATTGTAGGGCTAATGGGATCTTCCTGGTAAAAGTCCATGACCTGTACTGTGTTGGACCCAACAGCCTTGAGGCATTTTATTTCCTTAGTGAGGGTCTGGATAAGCTGGAATGCTTGATCCAGACCCTGTGATGTTGTGGGCAGTTGGGGAACTGCCGAAATAGCCCCCACCTATGGTATGGTGGAGGTAGCGGTTTGACCCATTAGTGGCACCATTGGGACTGCCCCCACTAAAGGTGCTGCTTGCGCTGTCCACCACCTGGTAGGTGGTGCTGTTGGAGCAGCAACATCGGGTTGAGCCGCTGGATAGATCATTTGAGTTACCGGCGGGGTAGACCATAGCCCCATGTTAGGATGTACCGTTTGTGGGGTTTGGTAGGTCTGAGGGCAAACATAGTGGGACATTTGCGACGGTTGTAGAATAGGCGAAGAAGCGAATGGGGTCCACCACGTGGATGGGCCTAGGCCCGCCACACTGGGTGGAATAGACACAAGCGCAGGAATTATCATGGAAGTTATGTGCGATTGCGAAGCAGGTACAGTGTGAACATGCGGCAGGGTAGCATGATTGGTGTGTTATGCGCTATAGGAATGTGCTGATGAACAACTTGTGGAGGCATAGTCGCTGCAAAAGCAATAAGGGAATAAGGGTGATGATACGCTAGGAATGTGGCATGGCTACCCATTGCAGTTGCAGTTGTAGGCTATGGAAGCGTAGGCATGATGGCAAAGGGAGTAGTGATAGACAACGGGTTGGCCCAGAAGGACTAGGTAAGAGGGATAGGAACAGGGTTGGCTTGACCTCCCTGTCAGATTGGGAATCGAGTTCCTCCTGTTTGTCTTGAAAGGCATCGTCCTAGTTGGATGTTGTGTCTTGTTGCTCCCTAAGCCGAGCTAGCTGGACTAGTTGGTCTAGCAGCCTTTGGTTTTTCTGTGTCAAAGGTATGTAAACACCGAGAGTGGGAACAAACTCCTTCTCGTTGCAGTACACGAACTCAAAGCTGCATTTGCTTTCGAGCTCATGTACATCCAAAGGTAGGCTTGCCTGAACCTTTGCATAAAGGAAGTTGTAACACTCATGTTGCTGGGCCAAGCCCTCAGGTCCTCGATTTTGGATCCTGAGGGATCGATGTGTTTCTAGCATTGGGTTCAATAGTTGCTCGGCATTAGTGGTGCCTTGAACCGTGAAGGGCACCTCCACGTTGAAGGTGTTAACAGTGGTAGTTGCAGAAGCCATTGCTACCAAGCTAGACAGTTTTGCAAACAGAAAAAGCTAGGAAACTTGAAAGTGAAAAATTTTTTGAGAACGAAAAAGTAAAGGGGTTGACAAGCGATCCAAAAAGAAAGGCTTTATGTCTTGCTGGGCTCCCGAGGAATCATTGAGGCGACCGGTTTGTACCACACGATGTGTAAACAACCGCAAAAGGGTATCACATTTACACTTGTGCACGATAGGGTATAGAACGCATGCAAGACTACCGTAAAAAGGGAAGGCAAGTACACTAGCCGTCAAAGGATTTATGTCTTGTAGGGTTCTTGAGGAACCATCGAGGCGACCGATCTACACTGCATGATGCGTAAACAACCACAGATGGGTGTCAAGTCTACGCTAATGCGTATCGGGGTGTAGAAGGATTACAAGACTACCATAAGATGAGCAAGCTAACTAGTGATCAAGAAGGCTTTGCATCTCGCAGGATCCCCGAGGGACCGTCGAAGTGACCGGTCTGTACCTTGTGAGATGGGGTACAGAATGCATGCAAGAAAACCATAAGATGGGCAAGCTAACTAGTGATCAAGAAGGCTTTGCGTCTCGTAGGATCCCTAAGGGACTATTGAAGTGATCAATCTGTACCACATGAGATGGGGTATAGAACGCATGTAAGATAACCGTAAAACGAGCTAGTTAGCTGGTGATCGGAGGCCTTGTGTTCTGTAGGACTCTTGAGGAACCATCAAGGCGACCGATTTGCACCATACAAAGCACAAAAAATCATAAAAGGATGTCACATTTACGGTTATGCATATCAGGGTGCAGAAGGCTCACAGAACTACCGTGACATGCGAAAAAGGCACCAAAAGACCCTCCTTCTAGCGCCAGAAAACAATAGCGACCAAAAACGTTGACGGCTGGAAAACACCGAGGGGTTGGTGGGCATGACAGTTTCGACCCCATACCCGCGGGAGGGCTGTGCTAGGTGTGTGTGGATACAGGGTGCCTTGAATGATCTGGTTGATCATACAGGGACTTAATTGGTGTCTATATAGCCTTTTGCAACATATATTTTGGAACAAGAATGAAAATGCGAAGTAATGCTTGAAAGTAAATAAAGCAGAAAAAAATAGTGCAAAACACGAAAATAAGCAAGAAATAAAGTGAAATGTAGTTAGAAAAATGCACCACTCTGAAGCCATAAGTTTGCTCTGTCAAGGTGGGTACAGTTAGTTGCACGGCGTGGTGGAGTGCAGAGATCCCGAGAGTAACCAGGACGTGTAGAGCAAAAAAGGTTGTGCGCTTGGGTGCAGACTTAGGTATTGACAATACGAGGATTCTGCCAAGGTGGTAGAAAGGGGATGGAATAAAATTCCAGTTGAAAATGCTAACTATTTGCAGTGTTAAACATAAAGCTTACAATGCTTGATGTTACAACGTGCCAGGAAGAGAACTTGAGTGCTAGAAGAAAAGTCGAAGAATCCAAAAAATCTTCTAACTTTTTAGTGCTACCTCTTGGAAAAGTTCCCTCTTTTGAATGTTGCTTGTTGGAAAAAGTTCGAACCCTTTGAATGCTGCTTACTAGGGTATTTATAGGATCGAGGGCACACAAAAGGGGCGGTTTGGACACCACGTGCCTCGAGCCCACGTTGACTTGCTAGTGCTACACGTGCCATGCATGACCGTTGGATTTACATGACCATTGTAATGTGAGCCTGCCATGCCATAACTATGCACCTACCACACCATATTTACGCCGTCAGCGTCTAGAGACATGTGCCAATGGTTCAATTAGGTGAAGTGCATTGATGTCGCACAACCACCCGCATGCCTTGCTGTGCTTTGTAGCGTAGCATGCTTGGCTTAGCGTAGCACCTTGTCATGCGTTCTGCCACATGTGTGTTGCATGCTTGCTACGCTATGCTATGCCACGTAACGTAGCATAGTGTAGCAGCTGGCCTTAGTCACGAAAACTTTGCCGATTTGCAAACTTTGCTTCTGCGGGACATGCAAACTTGCTGATTCTGCCCTTTAAGTTGCCTTCTATCTCTTCTGCAGGATTACTACGCCTCACTACGCCATGTAGCTTAGTGTAGCATAGCAGCAGACATGGTCCACTGCTTCCTGACGGAAAGGAACATTGTTGAAGGGCTTCAGATTGAGCGAGGGAACTGGTTGTATAGCTATTTTCATGCTACGCTACGCTACGTAGCATAGTGTGGCATGATATGTCATCCTACAATCATTTCTTGAAGCTTGCTATGCTACGTAGTGGGGCGTAGCGTAGCGTAGAAGACTTCGTGACTTAGAAAATTTGTCGAACTATTTCGTGCACCCTGAGCATTGTTGTCAACTCCGTGCATTGTTTTTGAATAGGTTGTGAGCTTGGCATACTACTTAGGTGGACAGGCAAGATGATCCGTAGAGCCTATTTTTTCCTAAATTAGAAAATTTGCCGAACTGGCCAACTTGAACTCAGAGTGTTCTCCTCCTAAAGAATTGCCGTGGTGCTGCGCGAATTGCAAGGCCTGGTGAAGCGAGGATGACTTTGAATTTTTTGTGGTGTTTCACAAAGGAGATGATAGTCTTTGACCAATCCTTGGCCAATTCCATAATGCAAAATATCCAGAAGGACTTAGCCTAGACATGTTGGGAGAATGAGATTCTAACTGTAGAGAATCATCGCCTACAGAATGTTGATGCATAGAAGTCGTAGATGGTAGATTTTATCCATCAACAACAAGAGCAACTAGCCAAGGTGAATGATGAATTAAGGAGATTGATAATAAAAAACAAAAATCTCTCCATGGAGGCCCTAAAATTCAAGAGAGTGAAGAATCACTAAGGGGACCAAGTGGAATTGTAAAAAGAAATTAATGAAAAGGAAATCCAATTAGCAAAGGTAAAAGTAAATGAGGCCCTCCAGTAGCTCCAATAAGAAGGCAATGTATGGTAGCCTATCTTTGATGGGTTGAATGTGTACAACAAGGCTAAAATCCCCTTGAAAGAGCTACAGATCAAGGAGATGATAGAGTACATGGAGCTTACCAATCTCTAGTACGCAAACCTCGTGATGCTAATTACCAAAAGGTTGTGGTTAGAATTGGAGAAATAAGTAGCCAACTCTTACTTGTTTTATGAGGCAAAGTTTAAGCACCATAAAGAGACCAAGTAGATGCTTGAGACTACAAACACTGAACTTGAGGTTCTCAAGGTGAAGGTATCATTGATTAACAATCAACTACTGAGAACCTAGCCAAAAGGATGAATGATTACCAGAAGCTGCAGAATGCAATTAGAATGTTTCATCATCGAACGTAAATAGTTTGTTGCCTAGTTCATGAATGTGAAGGAGGTATTTCCTACAATGCCCTATTCATGGGATGTTCCCATTGTATCCCACATTAGTCATGTTGTGTGGATTATGAATGATCCCTAAAGTAAGAAGGAGAAGATGAAGAAACCGTTGGATGCCTTTCATCTTCTACCAAAAGTTACACCTATTGTAGGACAATCACAACCACCTTAATCACCACATGCACCTGAAGTAGGAGAAGATCCTTTAAAGCCTTAAGAGCCTCCATCACTTGGGATCATTTGATCTTATTCATTGTCTTTGCACCGTCAAAGGAATTGTGATTGTCAATTCTTTCCTAGTGTTCAATTTTGTTGTTATGAACACCAAAAATTTTGTAATGATTGTAAATTGTACACTTGGGCACTCAGTTTTTGTTGTGTTATTTGTGTGTTTTGTTTTGTTAGTAAGTAATTCCATACCTTTTCAATTTTGTAAAGAACTAGATGGAGAGTTTTCATTTATTAATGGAGGTATGGTGAATTGCATGATTTGGTCATGTTGATAGGATGCTATCGACATGATCCTATTGATGGGATCTCATCAACATGATCCCATCAACATAGGGTTTGACTCATTAATGGGGCATCCTATTTTACCTATAAATGTGCACCTAATGGCTACATTTATGGCTTCTCTTTCATAGTTGTAATGAAGTTCATGTAGTTTATCCTCTCAGAAGTTAGAATATTTTTTGAGTGCCTATAATAGAAGTCAAAGAGTATATGGATCTTTATTTAAACACTATTGTACCTAAGCACTTTAGTGTGTGTAGCAATAAAGACAAGCTTTCTAATAAAACCTTGTAGCACTTGGGCTAGATTAATTATTTTTTAAGCATTTAATATTCCAGCAATTTTCTTTAATATTTTTAAGTAATTAAGTAAGCAATTAATTAATAGCAGTTAAATAGAACAAATAAGTACAACAACTTCAAGCTATATCTAATGCATATTGTAAAACAATTTACTATATATGCCATTATTGGCACACATTCTACTAGTTCCGGATATTGGGATAGGTAAGCTACTAGTGCATGAATCTCCCTGGGTCCACTGGTTGGAAATGCACCTTCTTCTTTATGTTGTTCTATGGGTATAAGCTTGTGGGAACTTGGTTGTCTAAAGTGAGGTCTAATTTCCCCGAGTTTTTCTAAAAAAAACATTTCTTCTTATAGATTTGGAAAAGGGGACAGAGAATTTTTTTATTTTCACCATTTCTTTTTATAGATCCAAAAAAGAGGATAGAGCATTTTTTATTTCACAAGCTCCCAGGGTCTAGTGGGTTGCTATGAATCTTCTTCTGGTTTTGTTTTTAGCTGGTGGAAACCCAATTTCATATGTGGGATTGCCCTCAATAGCGCCAAAATGAGCTCTAAGTGCTTGTAATGGTCTTCTTCAAGTTTATGTGGCATAGCTTCTGTTAGTTCTGAATATTGGGACAGGTAAGTGCTAGTGTAGGAATTTCCCTGGGTTCACTAGCTGGTGATGCACCTTCTTCTTTAGTTTTTTTTGCAGGTATAAGCTCATGGGGCTCTTGTTATCTGAAGTGCCTAATTCTCATATCTCAAATAACCCTCCACAATGCTAGCATAAGCCCTAAGTGCTTGCAATTGTCTTTGGCTCTTAGTTTTTGCAAAAAGTAGTGAGGCAAATTCACAAGCTTGGATAACATTAAAGCTTTCAAAAATACAAAGTGCAGACCACTTAATATGGATGCATTAATAGATTGAACAAAGTAGCAATCATCCATTTCCTTTGTAAGAATTCACACCTTGTTCAGCCCCTTTCTGTAACAAAGCCTGGATTGAACAAAGCCATGTTCTATAACTCTCTTGTAACCGTAACTCTTTGTAACATTCTGTAACTCTCTTGTAATGTTAGCGAAAAACAATTTGGCATCATCTAGTCCTTACTGTTGCTTGAGGTCCAAGCGAGTTCCCTCAGTGCTTAGTCACAATAATGTTGTTAAATGATGCTCTGTAAGGGGGATGTGGGTATTCCTGGATAGGGTTTGGGATTTATTCCAAGCTAAAAAGAATTCATGAGTATATTCCTATGCATTGCTGTGGAGTTCGCAAAGTAATCTATCCTAGTTGAGGTCACACACCATGCGCCAAAGCTTAGGATTGTCCATGTATTTTTGAGGTGTCTTGAGCTCTTTCATGGGTGTCTTTCCCATCCTTGCACTACCAATACTGATGAATGATAACTCTTTGCAATGATTGATGGTCCAAAAATACCGTAATACACATCTTTCCCATTCTTGTTATGTTGCACTGCCAATACTATAATATCGATGAATGCTAGCTCTCTGCATTGGTAGATGGCCATACTCTAATTACTTAGTTGTCAAATCAATCTACTCTTTTACTAGGCATAACAAGCACAACCACTATTTACCAAGTACACATGAGCTCGACTGAGAATTATAGACTCTGTAACTATTGATACATAAATTTTGGATGCACCAACACTTTAAAGAAAACTCATTTAAGGAAACTATTGCCTAGGGTGCCTCTTGTATGGGTATGAAAACTCGGGAATAGTCTTAGCTAAAGAGGGCTATGTGAAATTCCCAAAAGTTAATTAAACTAAAAAGTTGAGAGAATTTTAATTGAAAAATTATCTTGAATTGCAAGACTTAATGAAAAACATAGTAACTAGTAAATTTAAATTTTCCCTAGTCTCTTACTGCTGCTGCCAGTCCGTTGTTGCCCACTATTGGAAAAGAAAACCTTAGCCATGCTGCTAGGAAGGAAACCTACCATTCCTTGTTGTCATCATGTGAGAAGAGAAGGAAAGAGAGAGGCCGCTTGCTGCTCTATCTGCCATGCACTTGCAACTTTGGAAGAGAGAGAGAGGTCAGGCCCCCATGGGAATGCACTACCATCCCTCATTCTCTACCGTTGGTTGTTGCCGTCACACTTGGTTGGACTGTTGATGTTGTGCATTGTCGCATACATTGTTGCTACTACATGTCATGGGCATGTGTGCTAGCCCATCTACTGAGAGAGGAGAGAGAGACTGCCTATCATAGTTCGTGTGCTGGGAGAGCCTCTAATGCACATATAGATAGGCAACGTGACCTTGCTGCCTACTACTACATGCCATTTTTTGGTGTTGTTACTGTTTTCAAGCCACATATTACAGTTACTATTACTGATGGCCATGCCATGCATCACTATTGCTATTGACGACGTTGAGTGACAAGGGGGAGAGATGGAGACTTTAGAGATTGCGTTGTCTACCTATAGTTGCTGTCCTCCATCAGTTCATCTTCCACTTCTGCCACCAACCATGTATGCCTCTACGCTAACTATCTTCCATTATAGCACATAGATCAGAGTGGGGAGGCTACTCACTACTATGCATTGGTGTTGACACATTCCTTTTGCTGCAACGTTGCCTGGTAGTGGAAGAGAGGAGGCTAAGATCCCTTTGTTACTTGTTGTGGCCTTCCTTTATAGCCACTCAACATTAGTTACGCTTGGCACCACCACCGCATGTAATATTCTTGACAACTGCCTATAACTCCCCACGTCCACCACATCTCTGCCACCTAGTTGTTATATGACATGTAATGCCCAGCATTGCCACTCCATGTTGGTTGCAACCCCATGTTGAGGTAACCAGGTTCTGTCCTTGAAGTTCTTATTCTATCATATGGGTGGCTTGGGTACTTGATAATTAAATTTTTAGAAAATCAAAATACAAAATGTCATTGACATTTTATGAAAAGTTAATTAACATGGAACAAATATTCTATTCTAACATAATTTAATCAAGGTAGTGGTTAGGACACTCATCTTTTGGTTGGGAAGGTGGCGATTATATTTTTTTACCTTTACTTATAGGTGTAATAAATTATTCTATGAATCCATACTCCACTTAAAAGTGTGGTAGTAAACTTTTTAATGTTGTGATAAGATATAAACTCATGCAATATGAACAATTTGTAATAAAAAAAGTTGACTTACAAATAACTTGTAATATGTGCAATTTATAAAGTAATGAACATAGTCACTTGTTTGTTTGATACTCGACTTAAGGGTGTGGTAGTAAATTTCAACCTTGTTGTAAGACATTATTGATGGATGATAATAATCTCTTATAACAATAAATAATTTAAAGGTTGCATAATACCTCTCATTAAAAGCATCTCTATGTATCTTGTCATTTTTTTCAAGCAATGGATTTAAATTGTGAAATTATACCCTAGTAATTAGACTAATAAGTCATGGCCCTGTGCCTAACATGGGCGATGTTGACATAAACAATAATGTTCTATAACTCTCTTGTAACATTTTGTAACTCTCTTGTAATGTTCTGTAACTATCTTGTAATTGTAATCTACAAAATATATAATGAAACTCTAGTGTGGCTATGAATGAGCGACAATCTTGCTGAATGACGAAAACTCTGTGTGTTCTATATGTGCGTGTTTTTTCTATTTGTTTTGCTTGATTCATTTCCTTAGCTAAATTTTGTAAATTTTAGTTCCTAATAAAACTGAAAATTAAAATGAAATGAAATAAAGCTTTACTATGTTTAAAGATCTATATGATCTATTAAACAGAAATTACATTTTCATTAAAAATAACGATAAACTATACAAATTGACCAACAATGCAAACATCAAAAACAAATAGTTAACATCAAAAACCCATGTGAACATAAAAAACAAATAGTGAACATAAAAAAATAGTGAATATCAAATAGTAAACATAAAAAAGCAATGTGAACATCAAAAACAAATAGTGAACATCAAAAAATTAAGATTTGGCATTAAGTTGAGTTGATTTAATAATTAAAATTTGTTATACAATAATGACATTGAATATGATTACTTAACTTACAAAAAAGGTTGATGCCATTCAAAAATTATGAATAAATAATTGCATCCAAATATAAAATTAACACAAACATTAATCCGTTAAATTTGATAACAATAAAGAAAATAATAAAAAAATTAAGGTATAAATGAATTTGATATTAAAAGTATATTGAATCACAATATTACACAAGCATGTTTGTTTGAGCAAGATTGCAAAAGTGCATTCACATACAAATTTTAAAAAATATCTACTTTTCAAATACATAGTAAATGATGGGAATAATTTAGATTATTTGTTGTTGTAAAGCAAATCCATTTATAGGAATTTCATATGGTTGTGCTGATAAAATATTTTAAAGTACTTATAGAGTTAAGGACAAAAAGATTTGTAGAACTAGGCAGAGGGAGATACTTGTGGGGGAAATGTTTCAGAAATTTTACCATTTGTATTAGGGTTTATTGAGACTAATCGAGAACATCTATTGCAAAAATCTATTGTAATACTTTGAAACTATTTTGTAACATTTTTAACTCTCTTGTAATTATAACTCTCTGTAGCGTTTTGTAACTCTTTTATAACGTTCTGTAACCTTCTTGTAATGTTAACAAAAAACAATTTGGCGTTGTCCAATCCTTGCCATTGCTTGAGGTCTAGGTGAGTTCCCTTAGTGCTTAGTCCTAATAAGGCAACTAAATAGTGCTTTGTAAGGGGGATGTGCGTATTCTTGAACAATGTTTGGGATCCATTCAAAGTTGAAAAGAATTCATAAGTATCTACTTACACATCGCCACAGAGCTTGCAAAGAAATTTATCCTAGTTGAGGTCACACACCATGTGCTAGAGCTCAGGATTGTCCATGTGTTTTTGAGGTGTCTCAACCTTTACTGTGGGCATCTTTCCCATCCCTTCACTACGAATAGCAATGAATGCTCATGCTTCATAGTGATTGATGGCCTAACTCTCCATAGTGATTGATGGCCTAACTCTCCATAGTGATTGATGACCTAAAAATACCGTAATACATGTCTTTTCCCTTCTTGCTTGCTTGCATTGCCAATACTGTAATATCGATTAGCTCTTTGCACTAGTGGATGGTGGTACTCTAATCACTTAGTTGGCAAATCAGTCTTCTCTTTTACTAAGCATAGTAGGTGCAACCACTATTTACCAAGTACACATGGGATGGACTAAGAACTATAGACTTTGTATTATAACTCTAACATTTTATAACTGTAATATGTAAAATATATAATTAAACTTTAGTTGCTAAACAACGAAAACTCTGTGTGTGCTTGTTTTTCATGTTCTTAGTTTTTTACTTTATTAATTTCCTAACAACAATAATTGGCTAAATTTTGTAAATTTTAGTTCTTAGTAAAATTGAAAATTAAAATGAAATGAAATAAAGCTTTACTATGTCGAAAGATCTATAGGATCTATTGACCAGAAATTACATTTTCATTAAAAATAAAGATAAACTGTACAAATTGACCAACCAACAATGTGAACATTAAAAACAAATGTGAACATAAAAAACAAATACTAAACATAAAAAACAAAAATAAATAGTGAATATCAAAAAGCAATGTGAACATTAGAAACAAATAGTGAGCATCAAAAGCTAATGTGAACATCAAAAAATTAAGATTTGGCATTGATTTGAAATGATTTAATAGTTGAAAGTTGTTATAAAATAGTGACCTTGAATATGATTATTTAATTTAAATGATTGCATCCAAATATCATGAATAAATGATTTCGTCCAAATATAAAATTAACATAAACATTAATTCCTTAAATTCGATAACAAAAAAGAAAACAATAAATATATTAAGGCATAAATGAATTTGATATGGATAGTATATTGAATTACAAGATCACACAAATATATTTGTCTTAGTAAGATTGCAAAAGTGCATTTATGTACAAAATTTTAAAAATATCTACTTTTCAAATACATAATAAATAATGGTAATAATTTAGATTATTTGTTGTTGTAAAGCAAATCCATTTTTATGAATTTTATACGGTTGTGCAAAGCAAATCCATTTTTAAGAATTTCATATGGTTATGCAAAGAATATCTATTATTGAAATTTCTTGTAACGTTATGTAACTCTTTTATAACATTTTATAACTCTCTTGAAATCGTAACTCTATATAACATTATATAACTCTCTTGTAACTGTAACTCTTTTGTAACATTTTGTAACTCTTTTGTAATGTTATGTAACTCTCTTGTAACTATAAGGTTCTGTAACTTTGTTGTAACATTTTGTAACTCTCTTGTAACATTTTATAACTTTGTTGTAATGTTTTGTAAGTCTCTTGTAACAGTAATCTACACAATAAATAATGAAACTATAGTGCGATTGTGAATGAACGACAATCTTGCTAAATGACAAAAACTCTGTGTGTGTGTTATGTGTGTTTGCTTTTTCTATTCTTGTTTTTTCGCTTAATTCATTTCCTAACAGCTATGTTGTTAGAAACGCATCAGATTCATAAAGTTTTGCATTTTTTGTTGCAGAAATGGGATCCCGTTTCAAAAAGTTGTTGCCCATGAACAGTAATCATCACTTGCTGGTGAAATGTTTTTGAGCAAACTAAATCATTTTTAACATGTCTCATTTACTTTGATTTTATTTTTTAATTTTATGGTTTCAAAGATACGAAAGGATATGATGCTTTATTTTCAACTATTGCATCTATCATGAATTAAATGTAGGTCTGTCATGACTTAAATGCAAGTGTGTGAAATGGCAAACATGGAGGAAAAAAAATTTAGGGCCACTGGCAAGGACAACAATAAGCAACACATTCAAGTGAAGCATTTGGGCCCTGTGCTGTAAATGCTACTAATCCTGCTATTGCTGCCACTTCTATATCACTGTGCTATGAACCTTGCTAGTCTTTTTATTGCTGCTGCTTCTGCATTGCTCTCCACAACCATAAATTGTGTGGTAAGTCATTGCTTCTACAACAAACACTCCTCCCTCTTCAAAATGGGCTAAACTGCAGATTTAGAAACCAATTTTGTACATTATCTCTTCATTGGTCTTTCTTTACTGAGATGTTTTCTTTGAGTCAGAGTTTCTTATTACAGTAAAGTTCAATCCTTGTAATTCATATTTTGACAGAATATCATGGTCTCATTCTTAAAGTCCATCTCTTTAAAGTTAATATAATAAACTCATCTTTGGCCTTTCTCTATTCCTATTTTAAGGGGGCAGCAAATCTTTTTATTCGTAGATTTAATCTTGGATCTTGCCTTATGCTTATTTATCTAGATGAAAGAGCGGCGCAGAGTCTTGAATTGTTTTAAGTTCATCTTTAAGGATTTTATTTGATTATTAAGATGCAGTGGTGAATCTGTGTTTATTATTGATCTGAGGCTCTTTGAGTAGTATTTAGAATGTTGTTCACTTATTTTGCCACTACCTTTTTGTCACTATCAAGTTCTAGCATATTGATTACCTATCTAAATATTTATTGATTACCTACCTTTTTGTCCAAGTTTATTAATGGGTACTGTTATAAAATACCACTAAATAAAAATATTATAAATTTTTATATATAAAAATCATTGTATTGTATTGCATTTTAAATTGTTGTTCTATGAACAAATAAATATACACATAATTTTACTAAAATATAAAAATTGCTAAAGTTACTAGTTGGTTCTATATTTAAAGCTTGTTTCTTTTTGGCAACCTAATTTTTTGTTGTTTCCATTGCGTTGCCCGTTGTCACGTTGCCTCGTTTCCCGTTTCTGATAACTATGCTGAATAGATTTTGTAAATTTTAGTTCCTAATGAAATTGAAAATTAAAATCAAATGAAATGAATCTTATCTATAGGATCTATTGAAAAGAAATTACATTTTCAATAAAAATAAAGATAAACTTTACAAATTGACCAACCACCAATGTGGACATCAATAACAAATAATACTTGTTTTCCTTTTAAGCGCTCAAACTTGAAAGCCATGGGATTATAGAGTAATATTGTCATGCAAAATTAAAACATAGGTAAGCATGCTGAACAATCATAAGCAAGTTTTTATTATTAGCAAGTAAACAACATAAAGTAATTACAGTATTGAAAAACTAAGGAATGAGTTGTTACTGTTGTTATTGTTGCTAAACAAAACATGAAAACTTGAAACCAAAGGAATAGATACCTCTGTTTCTATTTCTGCTAAGAAATAGAAGGCATTCGCTCATTTTTAAAGTTTTTTGTGTATTTGGGTGAGTTTATGGAGAGGCGGCGTTGTTGTATGCCATGTGATGTGAGTTGATATGTTGTAGTTTATTATTGAATATTTCTAAGTTAGAGTGATATGAGGATGCTTTTACTTTCATGTCCACCAATGTTTGTATTGTAGTCAACAAACAAGGTGGAGTGAAAATTAAACATTCTTGAGATGGGCTGATGGAGGTGTTACTTTTCCTTTCATATCCACTAATGTATTTTAGTCAACGATATAGCGTGAGGTGGAGTCCAAATTCAAAAAGTCTTTAAGTGGAAGATTGTTGTAGTCATGTGGTGACTGATCTGGATTATTAAATCATGGGCTAGTTTTGGTTATGGATGGTCTTTTTATGCATATTTATGTAAGGTTCTGTAACTCTCTTGTAACTGTAACTCTTTATAATATTATGTAATTATACTATAACATTCTTATTGGCATATTTGGCCATTACATGGAGCAGTTGGAATATTTTGTTCAAAATATGAGCAAAATCCCTAGTCGTAAATTTGTAGTTTAGTATTGTGAGTAATGGGTATTCTTGGAGAAAAAAGCTTGGTAAATAATGTTGATGATTAAAGTACCAAGATATTTTCTTAAGTGAAGGTAGGAATAAAAAAGAGAAGGATTATTTACCACAAGAAAGCATACTACCTGATTAATATTAGCAAAATTAACAACACCGTGGGTAGTGGATTATCAAAGGGTGTAAAGGTTTCTGTATTGCAGAAAACCCAAATTCACGTATGACCCGAGACCCATTGTTAACGCTGCTGGGAAAAACGAAATTAGAAAGAAAAAATGAAGCTAAATGCTGCGGTATTGGGGTGTTTCCTTTGGCTTGCTGGTTCTGGATTGCGTCCATGTACCAGTTGGAGCTATGTTGCCGACTCGTCAGACGTCAAACCTAAGTTCGTGAAGCAGGGAGGTCCTTCTTGCACCGATGAGCCGTTTTAATAGGGGTTTCAGGCAGCAATCGTGTGGAGAAAATTGGATAGAACTGAGGCCAATGGAGGGCAGAACGTAGGGATTAAACAACAAAGAAAAAATCGAAACCCTCTGTATACAATACATGGAGAAAGACGTCCTGTTTTGTTCGGGCCTCGATTCTATTTTTGTCGTAGGCCGTAGCAGTTTCAGTTGCGTGGGTAGCAACGGCTCTAAAGGTTCCTGCGGTTTCTGCGGCTGCAGATTCACAACACATTCATCCCTGGTCCTGTAATCAATGACAATGGCGGAGACAAAAAAACAAGAAATGCAGGAAGCCCTAAACTAATTTTGGGGGGCAAAACAAAAAAATCTCTGGCAATCAAAACCCTCTGTTTGGGACAGTATGCTCAGCGCGTCGTTCTTCAAGAAAACCCTTCTTCTCCAGCATGCGACGGTAGAGCCAGATGTAGTTGCAGAGCCTTCTCCCACAGTGATCGTGAGTTACGGTTTTGCAGGGCCTTATTGTGCGGTGGCAGTTCGAATCTACGGTTTGGGATGATGCTGCATTTTGAATCTTGATTCAAACATGTGTCGGTTCTTACAGGTTTTGTGCAGAAATGAGAGAAAGACCGTTGTCCTGGAACTGTGATTGAGCCTCTACGCGATTTACAGGGAAGACAAGAAGAATCGTTTAAGGACGTAACTTTGCCGCTTTCACCAAGAATTATTTGATTACTTCTGCCACTCAAAGTATATGGTTAAGATGGAGTATAAATTAACCAACAATATATATATATACATCATATGAAGTACCCATTGTATGAAGCCTTGATTTAAAAACTTGCCTTCAATTATCCCAAGTCATGAAAAATTATTTTAAAACATATAAGTTACTAC
>MNCI01021658.1:448278-491191 GCA_015680685.1 Gnetum montanum
TAGACTAGGCAGTTGAACAAAATAGGAAATTTTCAACAACTCACAGTACTGGGCAAAGTTGGTTGAATCTCTTTAATGTAAGTTATTTGTAGTTTACACGCAATGCAATCGTTACATTTCTCACAACTGCACACCGCAACAGCACACACACATACTCACATTAACTACTGAGTTTATTTGAAGGTATCTAGGCCTTGGTGTTGCCAGAGACCAGCAGGCACCTAAATCCTGTTTGAGGACACTCATTGGCGGTCGCGTTCCAAATGGTCGCCAACAGTTCTATGACCTTATGTAACATTATGTAACTATCTTGTAACTATAACTCTTTATAATATTTTGTAACTTTATTGTAATGTTCTATAACCCTGTAACATTCTGTAACTTTCTTGTAACGTTGTATAACTCTATGTAACATTATGTAACTCTTTTATAACGGTAACTTTATATAATGGTTTATAACTTTCTTGTAACGTTTTGTAACTTTCTTGTAACGTTATGTAACTCTCTTGTAACGTTATGTAACTCTTGTAATTATAACTCTCTGTAATGTTTTATAACTCTTTTGTAAGGTTATGTAACTATTTTATAATTGTAATCTACAAAATAAATAATGAAACTTTATTGTAGTTGTGAATAAGAAATGATGTTGTTGAATAATGAAAAGTTTGTGTGCTTGTTTTTCTTATTTTTGTTTTTTTGCTTGATTTATTTCCTAATAGCAACAATTGACTAAATTTTGTAAATTTTAATTGTTACTAAAACTGAAAATTGAAATTAGATGAAATGAAGCTTTAGTATGTTTGAAGATCTATATGATCTATTGAACAGAAATTACATTTTCATTAAAAATGAAGAAAAACTCTACAAATTAACCAACCACCAATGCAAACATGAAAGAAAAATAATATTTGTTTTCCTTTTAAGAGCTCAAACTTGAAAGCCATGGGATTGTAGAGTAATATTGTCATGCAAAATTAAAACATAGGTAGCCACACTGAATAAGCATATGCAAGTGCTTATAACTAGTAAGCAAACAACATAAAGTAATTGCAGTACCGAAAAACCAAGGAATGAGCTAATGTTATTGTTGTCGTTGCTAAACAAAACACACATTAAAACCTTTAACTAAAGAAACACATACTCTATTTTTGTTTCTGCTGAGAGAAAAAAAAGACGTTGGCTCCTTCATTAAGTTTTGTGTGTATTTAAGTGGGTTTATGAAGAGGGGGCGTTGTTGTATGCCATGTGGCACGAGTTGATATGTTGTAGTTTGTTATTGAACATTCCTAAGTAGGGGCAATGGAGATGATGCTTTTCCTTTCATGTCCACCAACGTTCATATTGTAGTCAACAAATGAGTGAGGTGCAGTGAAAATTGAACATTCTTGAGAGGGGGCAATGGGGGGCATTGCTTTTGCTTTCATGGCCACCAATGTATTTTAATCAATGATCCAACGTGAGGTGGAGTCCAAATTCAAAGAGTCTCCAAGTGGAAGATTGTTCAATTCAGTGTGAGGTGGAGTTCAAATTCAGAAAGTCTGGAAGTGGGAGATTATTGAAGTGATGTGGTGACTCATCTGGATTATTGGGTCATGGGTCAGTTTTAATTATTGATAGTTTCTTTATGCATATTTATGTAATAATCTATAACTCTTTGGTAACTGTAACTTTTTGTTCTGTAACTCTCTTGTAACATTATGTAACTCTCTCCTAACTATAACTCTTTGTAACATTATGTAACTCTCTGTAATAACCTGTAAATTTTTTGTAACTTTCTATAACTCTCTTGTAATTGTAATCTACAAAATATATAATGAAACTTTGTAATTATAACTCTCTGTAACATTCTGTAACTCTTTTATAACATTCTATAACTCTCTTGTAACTGTAATATGAAACTCTAGTGCAACTGTGAATCAGTGGTGATTTTACTCTAGTGCAACCATGAATGAGTGACGATTTTGCTGACCAACAAAAAATCTGTGTCCTGAATGTGCTTGTTTTTCCTGTTCTTGTTTTCTCACTTGATTCATTTCCTAACAACTGCAACTGGCTAAATTTTGTAAATTTTAGTTCCTAATAAAACTAAAAATTGAAATGAAATGAAATGAATCTTTACTATGTTTAAAAATGTATAGGATCTATTGAAAAAAAAATTACATTTTCATTAAAAATAAAGATAAACTCTACAAATTGACCAACCACCAATGTAGACATGAAAAACAAATAATACTTGTTTTCTTTTTAAGAGCTCAAACTTGAAAGCCATGGGATCGTAGAGTAATATTTTCATGCAAAATTAAAACATAGGTAGGCATGTTGAATAGGCATAGGAAAGTTCTTATAACTAGCAAGAAAACAACATAAAGTAATTGCAATACCAAAAAACTAAGGAATGAGCTACTACTATTGCTATCGCTGCAAAACACACATGAAAACCTAAAACCAAAGAAACAGATACTCTTGTTTCTATTTTTGTTTTTGCTAAGAGAAAGAGAAGGCGTTGGCTCCTTATTTACATTTTGTATGTATTTAGGTGGGTTTATGGAGAGGGGGCATTGTTGTATGCCATGTGGCATGAGTTGATACACTGTAGTTTATTATTGAACATTCCTGAGCAAAGGCGGTGGGGCTGATGCTTTTCCTTTCATGTTCATCAACGTTCGTATTGCAGTCAACAAATAAGTGAGGTAGAGTGAAAATTGAACATTCCTGAGAGGGGGTGATCAGGGCATTTCTTTTTCTTTCATGTCCACCAACATATTTTAGTCAACGACCCAACGTGAGGCGGAGTCCAAATTCAAAGAGCCTTCATTCAAAAGGACACAGCTTTGCTTGTTTACCATAGCATTGATATGTTCATTCAGACTTCATTTGGAAGATCATAGTTGCATTTTCTACATTTCAAATCTAGGTTAGCTATGTATTTCAACCATGATCAAACTGAAACCCATACGGAAGTTGCTTTGTCACTTTGATTCTTGTAAGAAAATTCTCATACTTTCCAAGTAGTGTTTCCTTGGTTTTTGTTTTCTAGATCCTTTTTATGTTTTCCTTATAAATTTTTAAAATAAATTTACTTTGAAGATAGATGAAATTTTCATATAATGTTGTGGCTCAATCCTAAATGTGCATGATTGGGATTTAGGAGATCATAACAAATTAATTTAGTTAAAAATTAGTAGAAATTCTGTAATGTGCCTTTGAAAATGATGAAGAATTTTATCCAAAATTTAACAATGCTTTATGAACATTATTGCATTACTTGTTCATAAGATTATATTTTTCTATGCTCTAAGAACATTATAGCATTGGTTGCTCATACAATTATGATTTTCTTTGTTCTTTTTTACTTCTTTAAAAAATTTCAGCCTTAACAATTAAATTGTATTTAATTGTTTAAAATTCTAGTTTGCTATATCTTCTCTATATCTTCACTTTGTCACTATGTTAGGTTTATTCTTAGACCATAGCTCCTAAGGGACCTTTGGGAAAATTTGACATTTTTGAATATTTATTTCAAAGTTTGACAACTTGGTATTAGAGAATGGTAGCAAATTCATGATCAAAGTTTGTTTGAGTTTCACAAATAGCTCCAAAGATGAAAGGTGCAGGGCTGGAGTTAGGATTTTTGAAGCAAAAAACATTTATGTATTTTTTAGTAACAATTTCTTCCATCCTTTGTTAACCTGTTGTATAGTTATGATAATTTGAGTAGTTATGATAATTCATGTGGTAATGTATGACCTATCAACATTAGATAAGTGACCTATCAACAATGAAAAAGTAAATAGTGAATTTTTCTGGATGTTTGCCTTGGTAATAGTATGTTTAAGAGTTAAAAAGAAAATCCTTAGAAAAAGGAGAAGTTCCAAAAGGAAGCAACCTAAGATAGGTAAAGTTAGTGACCAATTTTTTGTAACTATTAAATAAGAAATACAAAGTATGGTTAAGTTTAGAGATGGTGCATTACGATGAAGAGTGGTATAGAACACAATTCACGGTGGTGAAAGGTATGCTTGATGATTGGTTAACTAATGGATTGATTTGAAATGTTGACTATTAGTATTATGCAAGTAACCATAGTTGAGTGTTAACAATATAGCTTATATTAATTAGCTCAAATGACTAGCTGTAATCATAAATTTTAGTTAGTTAAGGCATGTTTTGTTATAGCATAATTCTCAACTCCATCTTCCAAGAGGAAGACTCTTTTTAGGAAGGAAGGATGTGATACCTTTGTTTTTTATTTTACATTTTGACATCACTCTTATATATTTAATAATTCTTTTTGCTAAATAGCTATTATTTGGCATAGTTTATATATCTATTTAGTTGCTAATTGTTTAGCTTGGTTGATATTTTATTTCTAGCCTTTAGGTTAGTTATCATACCTTAGTAGCTAATTGTGATATAATTCTTGCATACTTAAAGGTCATTTTAGCTTAGTAAGTGTTAGTTTGCTACCATATAACTTGGTTTAATTTGTAATATTATCTTTACATTGAGACATTTTAAATTAGTAATCTTTGCACTCTTGACTTTCTAATTAAGCTTGATAGTTTTTAATTAACTTAATACTTGACTTACGAAAAATTTATTGTTGAAGCATTGATGAGTGGCGAGGTACCCCTACACTCAACCATACGAATATGAGTGTTTCACGCATGATCCAGCCGAACTCTGTAGACGGACAAGTTGTTATATCTAGATAGTTATTTGTAGGTCACAGTTCGTTGTCTTCCCACCTGGACTAGTATTAACTTTGTCACGTATGGTTTAGTCCAGAGTGAGGTGTATGATGTGTTTCTATGCTAATGCTACTCCTAAAGACAATGGAAGATAATATTAACTAAGCTAAGAGAGAAAGGGTAAGAGAGAGTCTAAGCTAGCCTAAGTACGATGAGCATCCATTCCTCAATCATCCATACACATCTTGGACTTCATGCACAACTACCACTGGGATTACCAAGCGCAGATCCTAGGTATGCTACTGGGTTACCAAGTTGTCACACTTAAATGCTTGTAATCAAGTTGTACTCATTCTACGTTTAATAGGAGTTTAGGATAAGAAGAGATTAACTAAGAAAGCAGTAAATAACAATTAAGTAAATAATTAAGCAAAGCGAATGTTGCAATGATGAAGTAATCTCGATCTTTATTTCTGGTCATGTGCATGTCCAAGTACGTCACACTTGAATAAGGATGTTGTACAATTACAATCACCACAATGTGGGCATACATTGGGAGGAAAAGGGTTGAGAGAAAAACAAGAATTAAAATCAAAACTTAACCCTAAACTAATGAAAAAAATTACCTATCGGAATTGTCTACCTCTTATTTATAGATGAGGAGATAGGCTACGATATCACGGTTGACTAAATGGCGATTCATCATACCCCCACGACTGAATGAAAACTCGTCCTCGAGTTACAGTGAGAACAAGCTCCATTGATTACATAGTGGATAGGTATGGAATTATTGGATGGTAAAAATGGACTTATGCTATAGTGTGGAATCAAAACAAGATTGAGACACAACACAAAGAATGTTCTATGGCTACAAAATTGTTGGAACTCATGTAGTTCCTGGTGGAGGTGGCTCCTCCATATGTTCTTTCCCCTTGTCTTGTACTCCAGGTCTTGGGGCTTGATGGCATTGAAGTATGGCTTGGAGTTTCTCCTCTTTAGTCCTGGGATCTTGTTCGATCCATGCTAATGTTTTGATGTTTGATGAAGTTAGCACCTCCCATGGGTAGGGTAGTTGTGGAAACATTTGATTTGCCTTAACATACCAGGCCATAAATACCCGTCGTTCCTCTTCACAAGCTTGGGCCTTGACATCTCCACCTTTTTCTTGGATAGATTATGTAGTAATAGGAGTTCCATGATAGATGCTAAGTGATTGTGTCTCCTGCTCTACATGTTCTGCATGAAGTCCTTGGTCTCTGCCTCCCCCTGGTCATTTGGTTGCACCTTGAGAAGGTCCTCCTTGTTATCTTCTTTTAGGGGCCATCTATAATCACACAAAGATCAATTACTAGTAAGGTTATTGAAAAAAGTTCAATGATTTCATACCTTACTCATTGCCTTTAATAAATGTTAAATTCTTTGCTTAGTGTGATTTTAGAGTTAGAAATTTTTTTTCAAGGAAGTTTCCCTAAAAGTTTAATGTCAAACCTAGTTTGTTAGGTGACACATAAAAGGACCTAGTTTTGAGGAATTTTTGATAAAATGATGACAAAGGAAAGAATATATTTGGCAATAAAGTACTTAGAGGGTATAAGATGATGTGGTGGTATGCAACAAGTACAAATTGCAAAAGTCATGCAAGTGGGTTCTCCCCAAAGCAGGTTCCAACCTATAATGCCCTTTTGTAACCACACCTTAAAATGTCCGTAGGCACTAGAAGGGTTAAATGTAATCCATACCAGTTTCATAAAACACACACATGTAGATACCACCAGAATGAGGTAAGAATTCTACACTATATGGGACACAAGCAACAATTACATAATAGCAAGATGAGATCGTGTATAGAAGGGATTGTAGAGATTGGGACATGAGGTAACTGACCCAGGGCATAGTGAATCTTGCATGTAAAGTATGATTAATGTGTCATTAACCCATCATTCCAAGATCAGGACCAAGTCCATTCCTCTAATTAGTGACACCGCATTGTTTTATCCCATGATGAGCAACTATGAGAGTACCAGAACAACAAGGCATACAATCACTTGGCATTTTGTTTAAGGGAGGAGTGATTTTTGTTTTGTAGCACTTTGTTTTTTTTCCTTTTTACTGAATCCAGAGAAGCTGCAAACCTTTAGGCATGGGTGCATGTCTTTCCATTGGGACCCCCTAGAACAACATTGGATTTTTGAGTGCCCTTTTGATTACTCTTACTCCCCTTTTTCGTTAGATCTACAAGGATCTTAGTACAACCACATTACATGATAACTCCCACAGACGTCACCAAAGAGAATTCTCGAGTCCCCTTGATGTCACACCCTAATCATTCCCTCTTGATCCATCCTTCTTCATTCTAGGTACAATGAACACAAAATTAATTTTAAGTCTTAAGAATGTCAAGAATATCACTGTACCCTCGAACAGAACCTCTTATTTGTAGAATGGATGAGTGGGTGTAACGGGCTTACTATCCACATAATTGATCATTTGAGACTTGATAACATGGAACACACCTCAACCAATGAGCCACATGAGTGTTTTATTTGTAGATGAGATTACTTGTAAAAACGTAAAGAGACAAAAAGACAAAAAGGATAAAACAAGAAATTGAAAAAGGAAAAATTGAAAAATAAAAAAAAAGCTGTAAAATCAAAGAAAATAAAAAGTGGTTATTAATCCTACTTGTTATTAGAATGGGGGGTATCCCCCATAACTAAATGGTTGAGGATGACAAGGATTAATAAATGGAAGATGAGGATCCTTGCATGTTGGAAATATTGGGACCTGATCATACTTACCCCATTGGGCTCCACACACTTGATTATAATAAGAATTATGGGGCACTTTATAAGATGTGGTTCTTGGGTAAAGAGTTGACCCACTATGATATTTGTGATGGTAAGATGATCTGCAAGGATCGGGGTGTTTCCCTCCATGGTTGTATTCATTGGGCCGTATGGTTGTTGGAGTGTTAATTGGTGGCCTTGATGAAGTAACACGAGGCATTGGGTTCGAAGAGAAGGATGCACCACAGTGTTGGACTTGTGTTGAGTTGGAGGATGTAGTGGCCTTGGAATTGTGTTGTCCCTTCCTAGGGTCATTTCTAAAGAAGGGACGCTTTCGATGTTGCTGAGCTCTCTCACTGCTATTGGAAATAGTAGCGCAAGTAACGTTCGGGGGTTGTTGCTATGGTCAGAAACCTTAGGAATAGTTGGTGGTGATGTAGAAGGAGGGAAAGGATGAGAATGTTGAAAATTAGGAGAAATGTAAAGTGCACAAGGCCGTGGTTGTGTTGAGGACATGGGTTGATAGGATTGAGGAGAATGGTAATGCGGTGAGATAGAGTATGTTGGTCCAGTTGGAGAAATAGGATATTGGACTAGATAAGAGTTTGATTTCAGATGATACGAAGGTGTCTCCAATTTAGGGGTGGCTTCCCCCATGACTGGGATTGTTGCAACTGTGATCAAACATAGTATCTCTGTATGAACTCTGGGTGCAACGTGCTTCCCTAATGCTCATATAAATATAACAAGATTGAGCATTGGCCCCTGGGGTGATCATACAGGAAAATGTTGCATTCATATGTGTGATTGGCAATTGAGCTCTTATTTTTCTTATCCCTTCTTTCCGATTGTCTAATGATATTTTGTCCTATTTCTCAGGTTGTCAAGACTCTATCTTCAATAATATCGATATATTCTCCACACTTTTTATACATCCATTCCCACATATTATTGATCTTTGCCTCAACTTCTTCTAATGATTTTTGTATTGAAAAAGATGGTTCTTTCCCCTTGTGATAGGTTGATTTCTCCTTTTTATGATCATGGACCTTTGTTAAGTTGAGATTTTGGTCCCGTTGATGTTTTTCAACACTCTCCCATCTAGCCATTTCTCCTTATTCTTTTGCTACCCATTTAATGAGCTCTTGGACTTGATGGGTTAGTAGTTCATATAGTTGGACTTGGGCATACATCCCTAAGGTCTCTCTTGTTGCATCACGAAGCCCATTAATGATATGGTACATTAGCCTTTCCTCAGAGAACTCATGGCCTGGACAGTTTTTTAATAGTGCATAATATCTTTCTAAGGCCATGTCCAAGGGTTCATGTTGTGCTTGTTTCCACTCTTGGATTTGTTTCCTCAAGGCTAAAACTCTTGCATAGGTTCGATATCTTTCATTAAAGAGTTCTACCATTGTTGGCCAACGAGTCTCATAGGGAAGAGCTTGAGTTTTTGCCAACCATTACCAATGTTGTTCCATGCACAGGCATCATAGAAGGCTTGTAAATGTTGATGCAGATCTAAGCCATAGCCTCTTGAGAAATTAGGGAAGTTGTTTAAAATGAGCTTGGGTAGATGGCTCTCTTTAAGAGGCCTACGGGAGATTTGAATAGCCTCTTGTATTTGTGTTAGGCTTGTAGTGGCTAGTAGGGGTTCATTGTCATCAGGTAAGTTATGCTTTTGTGCATTGGGATGATGTTGCTTTCGTTTATGTTTGTAAGAAACCTACACCTCTGGTTGCGTACTTCAATCTTCATTGTCATATAGTTTGTTGGTTCTCCAATGAATTTCCCCACTAGATGTGGCATTGTTATAGTCTTGGAGGAGAGCCATGGTTGTGAAATTGTGTGTGAATTTATATGTGACTTTTTATAATTATTTCTTTGTAAAAGATATGTCGTTAATTCCTGTACAACGACCTTGTATGATATAACTAATCTAGATAACTAGCACCATCCACGGCAACGATGCCAATGATAAGTGATGAGGTACCCCTACACTCAACCATACGAATATGAGCGTTTCATGCACAATCTGGTTGAACTCCGTAGATGAAATAGTTGTCATATCTAGACAGTTATTTATAGGTCGTAGTTTGTTGTCTTCCCACCTGGACTAGTATTAACTTTGTCACGTATGGTTTAGTCCAAAGTGAGGTGTATGATGTGTTTCTATGCTAATGCTACTCTTGAAGACAATGGAAGATAATATTAACTAAGATATGAGAGAAAGGGTGAGAGAGAGTCTAAGCTAGCCTAAGTACGATGAGCATCCATTCCTCGATCATCCATACACATCTTGGACTTCATGCATGACTACCACTTGGATTACCAAGCACAGATCCTAGGTATGCTACTGGGTTACCAAGTAGTCACACTTAAATGCTCGTAATCAAGTCATACTCATTCCACGTTTAATTGGAGTTTAGGGTAAGAAGAGATTAACTAAGAAAGTAGTAAATAATAATTAAGTAAATAATTAAGCTAAGTAAATGCTGCAATGATGAAGTAATCTCAATCTTTATTTCCAATCATGTGTGTGTCCAAGTACATCACACTCGAATAAGGATGTCGTACAATTACAATCACCACATTGCAGACATACATTGGGAGGAAAAGGATTGAGAGAAAAACAAGAACTAAAATCAAAACTTAACCTTAAACTGATGAAAAAAACTTCCTATCAAAACTGTCTACCTCGTATTTATAGATGAGGAGACAGGATGCGATATCATGGTTGACTAAATGGTGACTCATCAAGCATAAATCTTAAATAATTCTGGAATTATTTATTTATTATATCTTTTTCTATTAACCCTGTAACATGCTCCTTCCTAGCCTTAGGTTAGAGAGTATTACATTGGGTATAGAACCCTTAAACAAACGGTTGGTCAAAGTAAGAGATAGTAGAATACAAAATGAACCAATGTAGTGATAAGAAAGCAAAAGGAAAATATAATGATACCATGACCAAAAAGAAAAATAAATACATTAATAGCAAAAGATCCAATAAAATATTGTAGATAGCAAAGTTATTTATATAAAAACAAACTCAAAGATACTCTAATTGAAAAATAGATAGTATAGTATATGGATCTAAAAATGATGCATAACCATGAATATTTAATAGTATGTGCAAATATCTAGAATCTAAATACATAATGCATGATAGAAAATTAGGCTAATACATGTTCATAAAATTCTATAATATGCAAAAGAGATAATAATCTAAAGTTAGAAAGTAAACATGCATAATATCTAAAAATTAGCAACAAATATTAAGAGATCTTCTTGTTTCACTTGGTCATGAGGACCTAAAATAAAAAATGCAGTAAGTATAACTTGCGTAAGAAACCTTGGCACCTCCTTTGGTTGATTCAAGGGAAAGTCTCATGGTGGCCAAGTCAGGGCATGCTAGCCTATAATACGTTAGTTGAGCACAACCCAACAAACATCATGGATCACACATCATATATTAATCTAGATATCAAACAAATAATTAACCAAACCAAATTGTCCATTCTAAACCATCAACCTACTAAAAACAAGGCTAGCATGCATCACACTATATTTCAAATGTGTGAATTGTTGTCATGAAAACTTTCCAAACAAAATGCCAAACTACTACACACATGGATTTATTTATTAGTTTGAAACCAAACTACTGATGGTAAAGGTGCCACTATGGACTCACCTCTATCGTTTTGGGGTGACTTTACATGAAAAATGGATTTTTTTTTAATATTGAAATTGCAATATCTCCATGATCCTAATGAGCTTTAGGCTGATCCTAGGCTTGTTGGAAAGCTCATTCTATGATCTATAAGTTAGCAAAATTTCATGTCAATTGGAATTTATTTAATGATTCACATATTTCCAAGAAAAGTGGTCTTAGATAAAAATATTTAGTTTCCAAAATAGAAATTGGTGATTTGAGAGATGCATATATCTATGATATGAGAGAGTTACGGAGTGAGTAAATACTTATACAAAAATCATTAAACAATTTATGTCCTTGCAAGATTTAACCTTGATTTGAGTTGATTTAATAGTTAAAATTTGTTATACAATAGTGACCTTAAATATGATTATTTAACTTACAAAAATGCAATGAAGGTTGATGCCACCCAAAAATTATGAATAAATGATTGGATCCAAATATAAAATTAACACAAACATTAATCCCTTAAATTTGATAACAAGATAGAAAACAATAAAAAAATTAATGCATAAATGAATTTGATATCAAAAGTATATTGAATTACAATATCACATAAACATGTTTGTCTTAGCAAGATTGCAAAAGTGCATTCAAGTACAAATTTTAAAAAATATCTACTTTTTAAATACATAGTAAATGATGGAAATAATTTAGATTATTTATTGTTGCAAAGCAAATCCATTTCTAGGAATTTCATATGGTTGTAATGATAAAAGATTTTGTAGTTCTCATAGAGTTAAGGACAAAAAGATTTGTAGAACTAGGCAAAGGGAGATACTTGTGGGGGAAATGTTGTAAAGATTTTACCATTTGTACTAGGGTTCATTGAGATTGATCCAAAACATCTACTCCTAATACAATAGATGTAGCAATTGCACCTTAGAAAAATGATGTTTAATAGAAGTACAAAACTATAAAATACAAGTACAAAACTAATTATCACAAATGTATTTAACTAAAAAAACATAAAAAGAATTACCAATATTTAAGTTTTCAAAAGTATTTATTAAAAATTAAATGCTTCTCATCCTTCCATAGATTTATAGAGTCTTATCCTTCATGTTCTAATGTTTCTACATCTGAGATCCTCTCCACAATGTTTTATGTTTTTGTGTAATCGTGCGACATTACTTTAGTGCTGCTTCTAGTTCCAGAAATTGGGATAGGACATTTACCAGTTCCATAATCTTCTTCAGGTTTTTCTATGGATATTAGCTAGTGGGGACTTGGTTGTCTATGTGAGCCTTAATTTCCATCTTGGGTTTTGTATCTTTGACTATCGTTCACAATGCCTTCCCTCCTAGCTTTTGTAGAAAATAATGAGGCAAATTCACAAGCTTCAATAACATCAAAGTTTTCATGAACACAAAGTGCAAGCTACTTAATTTGGATGTGTTACCCAACTGAACAAACTAGAGATCAACCATTTTTTTGGTGAGAATTCACAATTCACCCACCTTCTTTTTGCTAACATGGGCACTTTTGGTTTTTGATACCAAGCTATTAATGAAAAATAATTTGATGTCATCCAACCCTTGTTGCTAGTTGATGAGACGCGACAGTTTGAATTTCACCTTGTCTTTGGCAATCTAAGGAAAATTATTGCCATGTTTTGTAAGGATGTCCAATTTTGTTATCATGGACACAAATTTTGTAATTTGTACAATTGGATACTTAGAGCCATTTTGTTAGTCAGTCAATCTATTATTTTCAATTAATAAATTTCATACTTCCCTAATTTTGTAAGAAGATTAATCCTGTTTTTGTTAACTTAAGGAAAAATTTTTAGTTAGTTGTGGAGGTTGTAATGCCTAAAAAAATTGATGCTAAAAAGCTGAAGACTTCAGGATGAATAGTTTGAATTTGGATTCCATGGGCCTTGAGGAAAGAATCTAAAGCATCTTAGATGATCTTGCTAATCACCCAGTGACCTACGATTTGTTAAAAATATGAATAAATAAAATCATAAAGGGAAATCTAAATGTAGAGAAATGTGGAGTAAATTTACAAAGAACAAATGAAACTCCAAATTTTCTTATTAAAATAATAAAAGTTCCATAGGAATAAAGTTTGGAGAATAAAAATTTTTAAATATTAATGCACAAAGAGCCAAAGGAAGAATGCTTGGAACTTGATTTAGCTAGTAGGGTGTGCTCTGTAGTTAGCTGCACTTTCGATGTTCCATATGTTTTGCACCTCAAACTCGTTCCTGGTTTCCCATTCATTATGATCTATGCTATGGATGGAAGAATGGCTATGGACTCTTGGTAGATCTACACTGCTTTGAAAGTCTTGGTGTTTAGTCTAAATACAAATTTCCAAAAGTGCTTTTACTATGGTCAACTTTGGTTTAAGTAGGCCATTGAGTGCCTAATTTGTTGTTGCAAATTTCTACCATGATTTCTAATAGATTGTTGCAAATTTTTGGTGTGTCCAAGGAATCTCTTGGTAGCGTATTGATCAAATTTGGATATTTTTGTGTTTTTTATGCTGCATTCACAGATTGCCTAGTGTATAAGGCAAGGATGCCCAACATAAAAATTTAACATCCAAATTTTATACACTGCATTTGTAGGTGTCTCTAGCATAAAAATTGCAATTCCTAGCATATAGGTTGAGAAATGACAAATTTGATGGCTTGAAAAGCATTTTTGTCCTTCCCAATCCTAGGTATATGAAATTTGTAGCTTTTCTCACCTACAAGATGAGGCATTCATAGCTTATGAAGCATATTTTAGCCTCCATAAGCTAGGATGTGTGAGATTTGCAACATATGAATTGCATATTTCACATTAAAAATGCTACCTTAAATCCTAATAATAAAGGTTACAATGCTAGGTTTTGGGAAAAATAAGGTAATTGTGTTTACCATTATTTCTCCACCAAATTACAAATAATTTTGGTCATAGGCTACAACATCAATTTTCTTTAGGGTGTTTCATTAGCCCCTCTTTGTTGATGTTTTGAGGATTGACTTAAGAGACATTGAAAAATAATGCAAAATACCACCACAGGTCCATCACTGACATTTCCTCTCTATGCTTGATTCTATAGTTTTCAAACCATGTCAAAAAATTCTTGGAAAGATGAGATAAGGTTATGATAGGACGATATAGATCTAAGATGAGAAAGAGGTCATATTGGTTGTTAGGGAGTGGTCACATGGGTTAACAAAGAATTCAAAATTTTGACATCATGGCTATGATATGGCAATGACATGCTTGTTGATCAATGTAATCTTCATGCTTTGTGCTTTGAAGTACTAATCACCTGGTAATGTGTTATCGGAACCAACACTCTACTCCAAGGCTTCTTTGGCCATTAGGCTCCTCCCTTTGCTTGTTTGAAGTTATTGATCTAACTTTTGAGCTTCATTAGCCTTGTGGCTTTCTTGGAAATTTTCTTTCCCATTTTCATTTTTTTGTGGGGTGAAACGTTCATTGGGTTTTATTGTCAATGCTTAACCTAGTTTGGTTTTATTATTGAATGAGATGTGTTACATCCAATGAACTTGATAGTGAAGCTTAACGAAGGAGATGTCACATGACCACAATGCATGAATGTTGAACATAGGTCATCATTGTTGTTTAGATTAAGAAAGGTTGTAATTGGGATATGGGATTGTGGCTTAAAAGGGGTAATGAAAGTGATGTGAGGCAAGCACTCTTGGCATGGTAGGACAAGCTCACCAAATTTGGAATACCAAAGTCACATGATAACTTGTTGCTGCGATGAGTTGCACTTTTGTAACAACTTCAAGCTTCATCTTGCAAGCACAACTCTAAGGGTACAATCAAATAAGACAAAGAATATATGTTGTTACAAGACATTACATACAGCTACATGACATAATAAATACATTATAGGCCACCATAGTCTACTATCAGTACAACATTGAGAGATCTGTGTATCATAGATTTTACAAAGTTTTTAGTTCATTTAAAATGCCAAACAGAGAGAGAGATAGAGGTCATGTGACCTTGCTTATTGTATGTTGTAAAGGCTATTGATGTCGATCATTTATCCATACATATAAAGAAAAAGCTATGGGAAAACACATAATATGTAATATAATTTATGATAAGAATGGTTGAATGGATTGGCTAATTCATTTCCATCCATGTTCATCAATCTAAATGCCCTATTGTCATAGGCTTTGGTAACCAAGAAAGATCCTTTCCAATTGGCTGAGATTTTTTCTACATGTTCACAAATAACCTTAAGAACAAGGTTTCCTTCCTTGATGTTTTATCTATTTAGATCATGGTGATGTTATTGCTTTTTCCTCTCTTGGTACCATTCGATGTAAGCAAGCATTTGTATTTGCTACTCTTCCATTGAATTGAGATCAATGGTACATAGCTCCTTGTTCTGCTCATCATTTATGAAGTCAGATAGCATTGCTCTTAGTAATGGAACTTGAAATTTAATAGGCAAAATAGCTTTAGATATGTAAACAAGGCTATATAGAGTTACACTAGTTGCAATTCAAAAGGTAGTCCTATAGGCCCAAAGTGCATGGACAAGTAGCCCATGCCAGTTGCATTTGCTGTTGTTTAGCATCTTTTTGAGCAAGTTTATGATGACCTTTTTGATAGCTTTAGCTTGTCCATTACCTTGAGGATAGTATGGCAATGAAAAGAAAGTCTTAATGCTTAATTGTTGACAAAAGGTTAGCATTTCTTGACTACTAAATTATGGTCCATTATCTATTACTATAATTAGAGGTATGCCAAAATAGGCTATTATGTTATCTAGTATGAATTTATAGACTTGTTGAGACATTTTCTTCCATAGAGGATAGCTTCAACCAACTTCCTAAAATATTCAGGTGTAGTGATCATAAAACTATGCCACACAAAAGACTTAAGTGTTATAAATCCAATAATGTCCATTCCCCATTGTTGAAATTGACAAGTTATCTAAGTAATGTGTAACTTAGTTGGTGGTACCTATATCAAGTTGCTATGCTATTGGCAAGCATCATAAGTTTTAACCTTTTGTAGGTAATCACTTTTCATATAGGACCAATAGTATTCTAATTATCAAATCTTTGCAGTCATGGCTCTAGGTCCTATATGTCCTCCACATACACCTTCATGAACTTGGTTAAGGATTGTGTGCACTTTGATTTTGGCCACGCACACTAACAATATAACATCATAGGACCTTTGAGAAAATGTATTATCAGTTACAATGACATATTATTTTTATCTCTTACATTCAACGTCCTTTTGTAAAGTAGTCAGGTTTTGTGGAGATTCACCATGCATTAAATAAAAGTTGATATTGTCATACCACTCTTTTTAAGGGGCATTATCAATGGTGGCTATAGAAATGCCTTTGGTGTTTTGTGTGATGGAAAGAGCACAATTCGTTGTTAAATAAGGTCACTTACTAAACACATCTCGCTTCACACTTAAGGCTAAGGTTATGATGGCATCGACCAAGGTGTTCTTAGTTCAGGGCATATGTTGAATGCTAACATTTGTAAATTATTACATCAGTTTCTTAGTTAGGTCACAGTAGGGTTGTAAATGTTT
The DNA here is from genome assembly GCA_015680685.1 of Gnetum montanum. NCBI lineage: Eukaryota > Viridiplantae > Streptophyta > Gnetopsida > Gnetales > Gnetaceae > Gnetum > Gnetum montanum. The sequence continues at coordinate 465,020 of MNCI01021658.1, forward strand.
GGCTTTACATGTATAAAATTTAGTTACTTGGTTAACCACAAGTAACAAATCACCTTTTATCATCAGGTATTTGATTCCTTGGCTATGAGCTACCATCATTTCTTTGATTAATCCTTCATACTCCACCATGTTATTGATGTAGAAAAATTGAAAATGATAAGTGAATGGTTGGATTACACTAGAAGGTGATGTTATGATGATAGTAGCATTGGCCCCATTGGGAGTTGAAGCTTTTTCAAAATGCATGATGGCCTTGTAACTCTCAGGTATCTCATTAACAATGTTAACATGCTCTTTAGAGAATTCAAGGTTTATGGTTACACTGTATGCAACTGGGGAAATTGTGAGTTGTGCGGCTATAGCTTAACCTTTCATTAAGGCTTGGGAGATGTAATTCAAGTTAAAATTAGCTGTTATGGCTTCCCACTAGGCTATTCAACTACTTTAGTAGATATTGATTATTATGGCTCTTAATATGTTGTCCTTGCATATAACATTGACTTGACTTCTAAAGAGGTAGTATCTCCACTTATTCAAGGTGAAGACTAGGGCTAGACAATACTTCTTAACCTCTATGCATCAGGTCTCATAGGTTATTAATGCATGACTCAAGTAGTACACAAGAAGCTGTAGTCCTTCATCTCATTTTTGATAGATTAGAAAGACTATGAATGTGTTAGAGATTACAAGATAGATGTAAAAGGGTTTATCCTTTTGTGGTGGATACACCAAGGGTAGTTGAACCAACTCTTGCTTAATGTTATCAAAGGCTTCTTGGCATTGGGTAGTCCACTCATAGTGAACTCTTTTCTTAAGAAAATGTTGCATGGGTTGTAGCTTATTTGTAAGCCTTAAGATGAACCTATAGATAAATTGTAATCTACCTTGTAGTCGTAGGAGTTCCTTAGGTGCTCCCAAATTGGTTATGGCTTTAATTTTATTAGGGTTGGCACACATTCTTTCTTTAGATACTACAAAGCTAAGAATCTTACTAGTTTTAATGCCAAAGACACTTCTTAGGATTAATCCTAAGTTCATGTTTGAGACATCATTTTAGTACTAAGTCAAGGTCATGTGCACGGTCATTGAGCACTTTAGATTTGACTGCTATGTCATCCACATAATCATCGAGTAACCTTAGCATGTAGTCACTAAATATGTAAGTCATAGCTTATTGATAGGTTGCAATGGCATTATTCAGACTAAGTGGCATCATGATGTAATAGAAGGTTCCTTAAGGGGTTATGAAGTTCATGTAAAGTTAATGCTTTAGGTTGATCCTGACTTGGTTTTATTCTAAGAACCCATCCATGAAGGACAACAAGGCATATCCAACCATAGTATCGATGAGTTGGTCAATACTAGACAAAGGGAAATCATCTTTGATAGTTGCCTTATTTAGATCTTAGAAAGCAATGCAAATATGTATACTCCAAATTTTCTTAGTGACTACCACTATGTTAGACACCCAATTAGTATAGCTGATAGCTCAGATGAAACTAGATTGGTAAAATTTCATGATCTCATCATGAACTATCAAGGTTAGATCTGGTCTAATTTTATGAGCCTTTTGCTTAACTAGTTTAATACTTGGGTCAAATATAATATTGTGGTGAACTAGGTGTGGATTAAGACTTGACATATCTTCATATGTCTAGGAAAAGTCCTTAATGTTATTTTGAAGGACCTTGGTGATGTATTGAGCCTATTGTGATTCAAGTAAGAAACCTAATTTTAGTCTTTTCTAGTTACCATTATGCATTGTGACTAGAACCTCAGCTAGAGAGTCTTTAGTAATGTCACTAGCCTCAAGATTAGGGGTTTTAATTATGTGTTTAGGTCATTCGAGAGGCTTTTCTATAGAGACTATGTGGTCAAACAAGATCTCAAGTTTAACATTTAGGTAACTAAGATTGATGGATCACTCAACATCACCATAAGATCCACTCAAGCTTAGAGGTAAGCTAAATTGCACCTAGGTATCCATACTCCAGTCCAACACATCAACAATAAGCACATTAAGTGACACCTGTATGATAAGATTATTAAATAATGTAAAATATTGTAAAGATAGAGCAAAATAAGGTTTAGTAAGCTTGAAGCATAGTGAAACAAAGGCCAAATAAAGCATGATAAGATAGTTTATGGTCAAACATGATCATATGTTGCCAATTTTAGGCCTTATCAGGCCATGGTGGAAGGCCTATTTGACAGGTAAGATCATTATAGTGCTTGTGGAAGTCTGTGAGGCTAAGAATTAGCAAGTTTAGATTAAGTTCCACTTTCTCAAACCTTCATACACTATACCCATATGCTGGCGAGTGTAGGGAACTAGTATGCTAGCATGTGAAACTAAGATATGTGATTTCTAGGTTGTCTCAACTTAGTTTCAAGCATTCTCAAGCTCTCATGACAACTTCTAGAGCATGTAAAAGGGTTTGGACATCTTGAATGGTCATTTTGAGCTTGTTTTAAGCTAAGAAAAAAAGTTGTTTATGATTTTTATGCTAGCCTATATGCTAGCTAGCATATTTCTCCTAAGGCCACAACATATTTCTTATAAAATTTGATTTGATTACAAGGGCTTCTTTCAACTAGTTTTTAGGTATCAAGGCCTTTGGATGTTAGCATAGTCGTTCAGCAGAGAAGATAAGCTAATTTTGATGTTGATTTGAGTTGATGAAGTCATTGCAAGTTGTCACACCGTGATTTATATGCTCGACAACATATAAAGCTTGGGCCCCAACGTATCTATGCTGGAAAAAATATTTCATGGGTTGTTAAATTTAAAATTTTAGCTACATTAGGCTTCTTGGGTAATGCATAGGTCTTAGGATCAAAAAATGGCTTTTCAAGGTCAAAATGTGTCTACCAAAGTTTTTCTTACAGTTTTTATGCTGGCCTATACATTGGCTAGTGTAAAACGCCTAATGCCTTAATGTAAAAGTGGTAAAACTTGAATTTTCCATGCTTAACTAAGGTCAAATTATAGCTAGCTTGTGGTTCTAGGGTCTCGTGCTTTCCCGTTTTCATTTCGAGTAATATGGGATGTCAAAAGCTTTCTCAAACTCCCAATTAGTCTTTTTATACACTAGCTAGTGTATCAACCCTATATGACCAGTGTATAGACTAAGTTTTATAGTTTGTGGGATCATTCAACTTGATTTCATAGTCTCTAAAGTTACTGGTATCTGCGACTAGGGTTTGGTGACTGGCATGATGCATTTTGAGGCCATTTGCACTAGTAAAAGTCTTGTTCTTGATTTTTACGATAGCCTATATGCTAAATAGCATATAAATCCTACCTTCCTAGCATAAAAAATCAAGATTTTAGTTGGTGATGCCATTTCATTTGCCTTTCCTACTCCATAGGACTCCCAAACCAACGCCTAGGGTTGTCTAGGAAGCATGGGAGGGTAAATAAGAGTTTGTTGATAATTTTTATGTTCCCTATACACTAGCTAGTGTATAGGCTCTACAGGTCTAACATAAGAGTTTGAACACTTTTGGGCTTACCTTCTAACACTAGTTTGAACACTACTTTTGGGCTCTATAGGTCTAACACTAGTTTGAACACTTTTGGGCTTACCTTCTAGAGTCTTATGGACATCAAAGGCTTAGACTAGGATTTAGAGCTTGCAATTTAGAAGGTTACTCAAGGTTTCATATGGGTATTCTATCATTGCCTCTCACATAAATATGCTAGTTAATATATCTATCATGCATAACCAGTTTAGAAACCCTTGGATAATTTTTTCTAATGGTCTTGGGCTATCTCTTGGCACCTAGAGATTTCTCAATAATAATGCCTAGGGTTCTAGTGTGGCATGGAGCTTTGTTAACTATTGTGAACCAAAATAGAAATGCAAGAGTTGTACTTTTCTAGTAGTTGAAGCTTGTAACTTGTTCCATGACCTACATGTTGGGTTGAGCATGACTTCCTAGCATAAATATGTGTTGAGGTCTTAAATACTAATGTATTGGGATTTTTTAGGTTTTATCCTTTTCATGTTGGTGAGCAAAAAGGTACCCTTACATGCAACCATATAAATCACAAGCATTCATGCACAATCTAGTCGAATTCTATGGACTTTGTAGTTTTTGGTACACTAGTCTTCTAGGAAGTGAATCTTTGCCTTAAGGTCAATCTTTGTCTTTCCAGTTACACTTGTGATGTACATTGGTATGGTTAGGTGTAATTGAGGTATCTAATTTATATCATTTTGGATTTTATGGGTTTCATGTTTAAAGAGAAATAAGGTAATTGAATTAACTAATTTGATGTAACTAATTAACTACTATCTAATTAGTCCTAACATAAGCATCTAGTACCACTTATTGTACACATCTTAAGCCCACGTATCCACTGCTGGGCTACCAAGTGCTACGCTACTAGGTGTACCAAGCAACAACGTTGCTAGGATTACCAAGAAAATACGTGTTACGCTCAAAGTGGTTGTACTTATGTGTTTAATCTTTCTTGCTTAATTACTTCATTAACCTAAGTACTGGAAAATATTTAATAAATAATTGAAAACATTAAATGCACAAGTAACATTTAATCTATCTAAAGTGCTGCAAAGTTTAATAGAAAGCTCATCTTTATTGCTGCACATACTATTGTGCTCAGGTACAACAATGCTTGAGTAAAGTTCTGTACACTCAATAATTCCTATTGTGGGCACTCAGGAGAAAAATTATAACTTTCAAATGAACAAACTTCAAGAGATTCATTGCTACTAAAATCTCAATTGCCATAAATGCGGCTGGTGGATGTGTAATTATAGTTGAATACAGACACTACATCGATGGGGCCTCATTCATGCATTGCAACCGATAGAACTACGACTCATCATATCCCCACAATTGAATGAAAACTCATCCTCGAGTTCTCTACAAAAATTGGGAAGGTATGAAATTATTAACTGATCTTTCACAAACAAAAATAGACTAACTTGGGAAAAATGATGTTCCTAGGTGTACAAATCAACACATTACAAAAATGATGGTGTTCAAGACACAAAATTAGACATCATGACATGACTCTTCAAAATTGGACAACACGTTCCTTGATGGCATGAAGTTTGGTGGAGAAGAACATATAGTCCCAAGTAGTGGTGGCTCCTGAGGTTCTAAGGAACCTTCTTTAGCTTCATGCATAGGCAATGGTTGAGGTGGTTGTGGCTATCCTACTACTACTACAACTTTTGGTAGGAGGCAGAAGGCATCCAGAAGTGCTTTCATGTTCTCCTCCTTACTTCTAGGAACATGCACCATTCATGTAGCTTTATCGATGTGGGTTGGAATAGGCACATCCCAGGGACATGGGATTGCTGGAAATAACTCTTTTTCATTAATGAACTAGGTAGCAAATTATTTGCATTCATTGTAAAATGCTTTGATTGTATCCTTTAGCTCCTGGTAATCATTCATCCTTTTGTCTAGGTTCTCAGTAGTTGATCATTGATCTATGAATCATGCTATGAGAACTTCGAGTTCAGTGTTTATGGTTTCAAGCTTTTGCTTGGTGTCTTTATGGTGCTTGAACTCTACCTTGCATAACAAATCCAAGCTATCCACTTATTTTTCTAACTCTGATGGCAGTTGTTTGATAGTCAGCATAGCTAGGTTCACATAATGGAGATTGGCCAACTCCATATACTCTATCATTTCTTCTATTAGCAACTCCTTTCAGTAAATCTCAACTTTGTTGTAGGCATCAATTTTGTCAAAAATGGGCCACCAAATTTCTCTTCCTTATTGGAGTTGCTGAAGGGCTTCATTTATTCTTGCCTTTGTGATTTGGATATGCTTCTCATTGACTTTCTTCTATAGGCCAACCAGGTCTTGAAACACCCCAAAATTTAAATTCACCGAGTCTTTGCAATTCATGCAGCTTTATGACAATTCTTCAGGAGATGGATGCTCTGATGTTTAGACTGCCCAGTTTAGCAAGTTTTCTACCCTAGGTGTCAACAGGCTAAATGGATTCTCCAAGCTTCCCACCTGAGTAGTCCATCCAGCTAACAATGCACTTAGGAGCAGTGCATGGAATTGTTGGCGGTGTTTAGAACGCGCAAAATGCTTCAGCAATTTTTCTAAGTCAAGGAGTTTTGCTACGCTATGTAGTGTAGTAGACTTCAGAAGATGTTTGAAAAAGTGAAGTGCTATGCTATGCTATGCTACGCAGCATAGCACAGTGCAGCAAAAAAGTTGGATGATCAGTCCCCTTGCCCGACTTCAAGTCCTTCAGCAATGTCTCCTTCTGTCAGAATGCAGCGAACTTGGAAAAAGTAGGTCATGTTTGCTGCTACGCTACGCTAAACTACATGGCGCAGCAAGCATAGCAATTCTGCAAAAATGACAAAAGGCATCTCAAAGGGTGGGATCAGCAAGTTCACAAGCTTCGCAGTGCAAAAGGAAACATTTGCATATTGGTGACATTTTTTGCAACTAAGGCTAGTTGCTATGCTATGATACGCTACGTAGCATAGCATAGCATAGCAAAAATGCAACAAGCAATCACAACACCGCAAAGGTTTCCAACACATGCAGCAAGACGTGACATAGATTCTCACTTCAAACTGGTGGTTATGCTACGCTACAATGCGTAGCGTAGCATAGTGTAACAAGATGCTACGCTACACCAAACATGCTACGCTACAAAGCATAGCAAAGTGTGGAAAGTAGTTACGCTACATCAATGCACTTCACCTAATTACACCGTTACTCTGACAGTGCAATTACAGCGTGGAAGGCTCGTAATTATGGCATGGCAGACCCTCCCAATGGTCATGCAGGCACGTGCGGCATAGATAGGTCAGCAGAAGCCCAGGGCATGTGGCATCCAAACTGCATCTCTCACGTGCCCTCAATCCTATAAATACCCCAATGAGCAATGCTCGAAGGGTTCCTAGTCTCAATTTTTTTGAAATTTTGGTCAGCTAACAATTTTGTTGGCAGACAAGAAAAAAAATGTTAGCATTGTAACCTTGAGCATTGTAAGCTTTTTGTTTGACATTGTAAATAGTTAGCACTCTTAGTCGGCATTTTTTTCTGCTCTTTTCTACCACCTTGGTAGCACTTTGCGTTGTTAATGGCTGAGCCCACATTTAAGCACACGGCTATCTTGCTCTACACGTCTTGGTTACTCTCGGGATCTCTGCACTTCTTAGCGTCGTGCAACCGATTGTATCGATCTTGACAAAGCGAAGTCGTAGCTTCGAAGTGGTGCATTTTTCTAACTACATTTTACTTTGTCTCCTACTTATTATTGCATTTTACACTATTTTTTGTCTCTTTTACATTTAAGCATCACTTCGTGCTATCAGTCGCATTTTCAAATTATTTGGTTGCAAAAGGTTATATTAACACTGACTAAGTCCCTCTCTAATCAACCAAACCGTTTAGGGCACCCTGTTTCTGTCCCATCTAGCACGACCCTCCCATGGAAATGGGGTTAAGACTATCAACGGCCGACGACCCCTCAGTATTTTATAGCTACCAACGTTTTTGATCACTACAGTTTTTTGGTGCTAGAAGGAGGACCTTTTGGTGCCTTTTCCACGTGTCACGGTAGTCCTGTAAGCCTTCTGCACCCTAATATGCATTAGCGTAAACTTGACACCCATCTATGGTTGTTTACGTGTCATGTGGTGCAGATTGGTCACCTCGACAGTTCCTTGGGGATCCTACAGGACATAAAGCCTCTAATTGCCAGTTGACTTGCTTGTTTTACGATGGTCTTGCATGCATTCTGTACCCTATTGTGCACCAGCATAAATGTGACACCCTTTTGTGGTTGTTTACACATCATGTGGTACAGATCGGTCACTTCGAAGGTTTCTCAAGAGACCAGCAAGACATAAAGCCTTTTTGATTACTTTCCAACTTCTTTGCTCTTATCATTCGCAATCCTATTTAGCTTTTCAATTTCTTTTCTTTTTTTCGTTTGCAAAACTGCCTAGCTTAGTAACAATGACTTCCGCAACTACTACTGCTAATACCTTCAATGTTAAGATTCCCATCATGGTTCAAGACACCACTGGTGCCAAACAACCACTGAACCTAATGTTGGAAACACGTCGTTCCCTCAGGATCCAAAACTGGGGTCTTGAGGGCTTGGCCCAGCAACATGAGCGCTATAACTTCCTCTATGCAAAGGTTTAGGAAAACTTGCCTTTGGATGTGCACAAACTCAAAGAAAAACGTAGCTTCGAGTTTGCTTACTACGAAAAGAAGGAATTTGTTCCCACTCCCAGTGCTTCCATCCCTTTGACACAGGCAACCCAAATGCTTCTAGACTAGCTAATCCAGTTGGCTAGGCTTAGGGAGCAATAGGACACAGCGTCTAACTAGGATGATGCCTTCCAGGATGGACAGGAGGAACTAGATTCCCAATCCAACGAGGGAGGTCAAACCAACCCCATTCCTATCCCTTCTACCCAGTCCTTCTAGGCCAATCCGTTGTCTGTCACTGCTCCCTTTGTGATCACGCTTACACTCTCGTAGCCTACAACTACAACTACAATGGGTAGCCATGTCACCTTCCTGGCGTATCAACGCCCTTATTCCCCTATTTCATTTGCAGCAACTATGCCTCCGCAAACCATTCATCAACCCATTCCTGTAGCACATCACACACCAATCACAGCTACCCTAGCGCATGTTCATACTATACCTACTCTACAATCGTACGGAACTTCTGTTTCCATTCCTACATTCATGTATGTTCCACCCACCATGGTGGGCTCGAGCCTATCTACATGGTGTACCCCATTCACTTCTTCACCTATACCACAACCATCGCAAATGTCTCATTATGTTTACCCTTAGAACTACCAAACCCCATAAATGGTACAACCCAACACAGGGCTATGGTCTGTTCCATCGGTGACACAAGCAGTCTATCTGATAGCTCAAACTATGATTGCTGCTCCAACGGCACCACCTACCAGGTGGTGGACAGCGCAAGCAGCACCACTCGTGGGGGCTATCCCAATGGTACTGCTGATGGGTCACACTGCCACCCCTACCATTCCACAGATGGGAGCTACCCCAGTAGTTCCCCAACCATCTACGTCGTCACAGGGTCTGTATCAAGCGTTCCTGCTTATCTAGACCCTTATCAAGGAAATAAAACACCTCAAGGCTATCGGGTTTGACATGGTACAGGTCATGGACTTTTACCAATCTGCTCTGACGTTACTCCCATGGATGTCCCTCCCCCACTTCACGAAGTACAATGGGGAGGGAGATCCCAATGCACATCTTATTACCTTTAGGTCTGAATCCCTCCTGTTGCAACAATGGCCACACATGATTATTCATGTCTGTGCTATGTCCCTAGCTAGGAAAGCCCTGGATTGGTACCACGTGCTACCATGCTCATCCATTTCAACTCTAAAGGAGCTTCTGATCCAGTTCGTGATGCGCTTCAAGTATAACTTGAAGGCGGAAACCATGTTGGACCAGTTGATGAGCATGAACCAGGATCCCCTGGAACTAGTCCAAATATTCAATCAGTGTTGGAGCACAAGCATTAACAAAATCCACGAGCCCATCGTGGAGGCCCACTTGCTAGCCATCTTTAAGGGTGCAGTGAATGAATTTATCAAGTCTAAAATGTACTACCTCATCCCTCACACTCTTAGTCAAGGCTTCACTCAGACTAAGAGTATACAGGACATGGCTGAGGTAAGCAAAGACCCAGCCTACATTGCCTACAAAAACACCTTTACAAAGAAGGACAAGGGTAAGGCCCCAACAACCACAGTGGCCACTGTGATGACCGAGGCCAAGCCCAAACCTAATAACAATGGTAACAAGAACAACAGAAAATCAACCATACCTAAAACTAATCCCATGCCCAAGTAGGGCAATGCGCCACAAACTCCAATACATGCATTTGAGACATCTGCACAACCCAAACCAAACTTTGAGCGTAAAGGTCGCTCAAAGTACACCCTACTGCCTCTTAAGCCTTCGAAACTTTTGAAGCAGCTATTGGCAGAGGAGCACATCCAACATAAGTAGATGTTGTAAGAAGGAATCAAGAGACATCAATGCTACTGTGAGCTCCTTAGGAACCCCTCTTTGGCCCTACCCAATGAGCCCCCAGTTCCTAAGGGTTTCAGGCTAAACATGTTTTGTGACTATCACCAATAGTGTGGTCACAACATAGATTACTATCTGGCATTGCAGGATGACATCCAGAGATTGATCAATCAGGAAAAGCTAGTACTGGACGAAAGAAACCTAGTACGCCCTGAGAACCAATCTATGCATGTCTACATAGACCCCCTCAACACCAACAATGTTGGTTACGTCATCAATACCATTGGTATTGATAGTGATCCTAGGCCACCCCAACGGCCATTCGTGGTCCGTGTGCCTCAGCGTAGTGCACTAGCACCACTAGCGACTGATTGAAGCTCGCAACAGCTGTTCGTTCTAAAAGTCCCTCCACGAGCATCCATCTCTGTGGCACCTGTTAGCGAAGCCACGCGAATCTACCTACTAACATTGTTAGCTCTGTTTATCATCAGGGGGCCAACTCCTGTAATAGCCCTTGCCCCGCATAAGACAACTGAACAACCTTCTCATCCTAAAAAATGAGAAGTGCGTTTTGCAGGTGAGACGTCGAGAGGAAGTACCATCCATGGTATTTCCAAGCCTACATCTTTACCCCTTGCGTCTACACCCTTATCACCTAAGAGGGACATTGCTATAATTGCATAGTCCGCACCACCCTGCCAAAAAGGATCTGAACTCATATCCAAAGTTGCCCCTCCTCGGGAAATTTGTCTTCTGGGATGAATAGAAGAGGAGGAAAATGTTAAACAAGGGGTGGAAAAGACCTCTTGGATGCCCTCACTCAGGTCAAGCAAGCTCTAAAATAGAAAAACACTACACTGAGCTTGTACGACCTAATCATGACATCTATCCCCCACTGTGAGGCTCTGATTTGCATGTTGACAATGATTCTAGTCAACGAAGACATGCCAGTGGAAGAGGAAGTGATCCACTTGGTCATTCTTCCCTTCACACATATAAAGCCAGAATTGTCTCAATTGACTTTCAGCAAAGACTCCATTAGGGAAGATCCCGAGAGGGGTCAGGTGACTATGGCACCTCTATTCATCATAATTCAGGTTAGCCAACACCAGATCTGAAGGGTACACATTGATGATGGGGTTGCCATGAATGTCATCCCCTTTCCTATTGTGGACAAGTTGGACTTGGTTGACCAGATCAAACCCACAGTGACGTCATGCTTGAGGTCGTTCAATGGGGCACGAGTCATGGTGAAAGGCATAATCTACATAGACTTCGTGGCAGGGGACCAGTTACCCAAAAACATAATGTTCATTGTGGTCAAGGAAATGCTCGGGTTGAACTTGATCTTGGGGAGATCATGGTTAGCACAACTCAAGGCTGTCTCTTCGTCCATTCACCAGGAAATCCAGCTACCATATGCAGGGTGGGAGGTGGTGATTCGTGGTGATAAAGTAGTAGCGCAAGCAATCAATAACATAGACATGGAGCAGGGCTCAGAGGTCGTAACCTCTGAGAATGAAGTGCCTACTTACGCATACATTAACCATCTAGTGAGAGACTTGGCTTAGCAAGCTGGTTATCAAAATGAAAGTCCATGGGTTGAGTTTCCCTTCCAAGCAGGGGACAATGACGTGAACGAGGGCCCTGGAAAAAAACCTTGCCCTTATGTTCTTCTCAACCCACGATGGGTCAAGAGGCAGCTACGCATAGCGTAGAAACTCCACTGCTTCCTGCCCAGTTGTCATCCCTTGTACATTCACCGCATTTTTCTTTGTTAACATACCATCCTTTTGGAATGCTTACGCAGTGGCCCGAAATGGCCTAAAACTATGCTACGCAAAGGCCCAAAATGGCCTAAAACTAGCAAAGGCCTGAAATGGCCTAAAACTAGCTACGGCCTGAAATGGCCTAAAATTAGCTATGGCCTGAAATGGCCTAAAATTAGCTATGGCCCGAAATGGCCTAAAACTAGAAAGAGCCCAAAATAGCCTAAAACTAGCAATGGCCTGAAATGACCTAAAACTAGCACATGAAAGTGTGAAAATTTTACATAAAACATGGCACGTAAACAATGTACAAGTTAACGTAGAATCAATTTCTTTTCCGAAATTCTCTTCTTTATTCAAAACTTTTTCCTGTTGGACAACGTTTGCAAAACATTTTTACAAAAGTTCAAGATTTCAAAAACAAATCCCATGCTATCATGGGTTGTCCCTATTTGCATCATCTTCATCATTTGTTCCTACATCATTTCCTTTTGCATCACCCTCCCCTACGTTGTCCTCTACCAATTCTTCATTCCTTCCCTCTAAGGGCCCTGCACCCTCATCTGGAGCCTACATCATAGGAATGAAGTGGTTAGCTAAAGCAACACACGTAGGCTACAACAGAGCATAAGCATTAATACAGTAGAAAGCAACTAACCTGAGAAGGGGTTGCATCCATCTCGAAGGGTATTCGATCTAAACCAAGGTCGAGGTGACACCAGACCTCCTCTGCTATGATGTCCATCCAACGCCTGTTGCTTAGTTCAGCGTCAGCAAAAGCTCTCTCCCTTTCGGTAGTTGTCCACCTTGGTGGTCTCGAAGAAAAGGAGATGGTTGCGGTCTCTCCTATAGAAAGGTCCACTTTCCAGTCAGGAGATTCTGTAACCTTTACCTACTCTTTGAAATTGGCATAGGCCTCAGAAGTGTCAATGGGATTTATGAATGCTTTATACGTAAATGCCTCCATAGCAGCGTCCCTGTACAATTTACGATAGGTGGCATTTTCTAGTTTATACATGTCTTTGTAGTTTTTCTAGGACTGCCCCCATTCGTAAACCTTGGTGCTGAAATCCTTCAAATCCTAACATTTCTGGGCTAACAACTCCATTTGCATTCGCTATTCTATTATTTCACAGGTGGCTTCAACATTTTGATGCATGATTGTCCAAAATCTGGCATAATCTATCACAACCCTGTGCCAGTCCTCATTATTAGTGTCATGGGCTATGAGGAATTCATTCCTTGACTTAAGATCCTCCACCTCAGTGCTTAGGTCGACCTCCTTTTGCTTAGCTTTTTGGACCTGTTTCCATAGGTCTTCGTTGATGTGCTTATACTCGCACAAAGAGCGGGTTGAGTGCAAAGTGCATTTGCAAGCCTCATCATATGCACGATGAGACACCTCGGTCACTTCAAGTAGGAACATAGGCACGATACCAACTTTCAAAGACCATGTCATGTCCCATTTGAGCTGAGAGGCTGCCATGACACAAAGAGCATAGAAATCACGTTAGCATAGAAATATTAGCAAGCTCAAGAGATTCTAGCATAGCAACATGAGAGCAGCTAACAATACTACTTACTCATGTCAGGGTCCACCTACTGAAGGCGGTTGATTATGTCATCGAAAATTCCCTGCATGAACGTAAACTTATCAGGGATCTTAGCCCATGGTTCTGCATGAATTAAAGAAGATCCTGCAGCATCAACAGTGGCACCTGTTACATAACTAAACACATTAGTAATGGATGAAATGGGCTATAACAAGGCAGACATATTGTCGAACTCACTAGTGTCTGATTATGGTCTCCCTTCTTGTTGATGCAAGATGATGGCGGCAGCCTTGGCAAAAGTCCTTGCCAAGTCTACATGGGCCTCTTCTTCATGCATTGGTGCCTTTCCTTTTGAGAGACTAGCATTTTTTTTTATTCAAAGGAGACTTTTCTTCGTCTCCAAAAATGCCCTCCTCATTAGTAGGAGGATTCTACCTGATAATGAGAGCCCCTTCCTTAGCGATAGGAGTTCTTTCCTTCTTGACTGGGACCCTTCTCTCCAAGACTGGGGCCTCCGTGTCTTTATTCATTGCCCCCATCTTAGGGGTTGACACCTCTTCGTTGCCTTATTCTTCTTCTTCTTTTTCTTCTTCTGGCAGCAAAGAAACATGTTTGCATTAGTCCAAAACAAGTTAGCTTAAAGCAGGTGCTACACTATGCTACATTGTCTAGTATAGCATAGCATAGCAGACAATAACAATGTAGGAATTGAACAAAAACATTTACCAATGGGGGGTTGCATCCTCTGCAGCTTAAGCCGTAGTCTCCACCCCTCCTCTGCCTCCATGCAAAGGGTTTCCTTAGCTAGAGGAGGCCTCTTCCACTACAACTTTTTGACCGTAGTCTCAGCTATGAGATGTTCCCCCTGCAACATGCTATTGACTATAGTAGGGGACATCTCTCCTACGCTGTCTTGGCCATGAAAGTTGTGGGCCACCCGATCCTTAGTAGTCACAGAGAATGACTCCCAAATTATTTCTAGGGGATCTTGGGCTTGGGTGGTCTAGAGGATCTGGCAGATCTACGATTTGGAAATCTAGTTGCGATTTCGCATGACCCAGGCTTCATTCTCGTGAACCACCAGAAACTTTGCAAAAAGCTTCAGACAAGCTATGTAAAAGGCATAATGTATATTGGAACGGGACTTCGATTTCTTATGGAGTCCCAAGATTTCGGTCTGCAACCCTTTACATAGAAACCTGGCCCAGTTGTATTGGGCCCCTTCCTCCATGACCTCAAGCATTATCTAGGCTTGCTCAATTCCTAGGACCTTCCCTTGGGAAAGGAGCTGGGGGAATGCGTGAGCATGGAAGATATGCTAAATCTCCCTGGTGGGTCCTTCTTCAAGCTTCTCCATGGGGAGCCCCTTTCACTTCTTAGAAATCCCTAACCACTCCTGAATGTCCTTCTTCTGAAGGGTCAGCTACTTCTTGCCCTTTGACCTTATGAGGATGCCATCGATAGGGACATCAAACAGGTCCACAAATAGCTGGTCGTTGATTTCAATAACCACCCGTATGCCTTGTATGCGCGTACGGAAGCGGCCCGCCTTATCGGAGAAGGAGTCGATCAGGGAGAGCATCTCAACAATAGGAACGCTTGAATTTGGAGCTAGGAATAGATCCATAAGCCCAACCTTTTGGATATTCTAGACCAAGGAGTCTGAAGCTACACCATTTATCTAGTATTGGCTAGTATCTACTTCTCCGTACTTGAAGTAGATGTTTGTCCCCTGTGTCTCGACGGTTACCATCGTCACCTCTTGGGGTTTCTTTGCCCCTATAATAGTTTTCACAAGAAATTTTTAGCATAAAAACATAGAAAATCCAAAGATTACAATGATACTTAAGCATGTAACACTTACTGTTTGGCCTACCAGGTCTATATAGTAATGGGAACAGTGGAAGACTAACTAGAACTTGTTCAATAGTGATCGGTTTGAAGGGTTGTGCCCACCCCTCATCCAACCAACCAGACCCCTTACACTGATTGTAGGGAATGGGGTATAGGTGTGGGTAGGTGTGGTATTCACCCTCGCATTGATCAATCACATCCGCTCGTAGGTTCTCAGCAGAAGAGAACTCCTGTAGGGCTATCTATGCTATAGCCAGCAAACTCGGTCGATCGTGAAGCCCTTCCTTATTGATGTAGAATCTAGTAACAAAACCATACTGTTAGAATTTGGCCAATATGGCTAGCGTCACACAACACAGTGGAACAAGGCTGCAAAACTCACCTGCCAGCATAGTAGATAGTTCCTGGTGGGTTTTGGAAGCACGTTGCCATATAACATGAAACAAACAATGTGTTGTGAGAATGGTAGCAGTTGTATTCAGACATATCCCAGATCCAGGCCAAACGCCTTAACCCTATGGGGCATTGATTGGATCCTTCTCCCTGCCTACTCATGATTGTCCCATCTATTAGAAACCTCAGGATGCCCAAGCTTGCCCTAGGAAATATGGCTTCGGTTATGACGACCACCTCTTCCTCCTCTAGGTATGACCAAACGATCACATTGAAGTGTTCAACGAGGTATTATAGGAACTCCTGTGCTCCTTTCCTGAACTAGGCCCCCTGCTTTCCCACACATATCTGGGGAGGAGGAGCATTGGCCACAAGTTTGCTTACATGACATAGGACCCTTGCAATTTCTAAGACAATCAAGATTGGCCTAAGCCCCATCCTATGCAACATAACTAGCAAGTGTTAGCATCATGTCTAAGTACAATGCATACGCAACATAGCAATACCTAGCATTTCATGCATATAGCATAGCATAACCCTCTTCCCGCACATAGTGTAGCAAGAACATGAAAGCGATAGCGTAGCGAAAATAGCCTAGTGTAGCAATAGAGCAATTAACCCTAACAGGGTGACTAATAATATGCCTTGATAGAACACGTGTCACACTGCCACGTCACACACGACCAAACCCTCTTGAGGATCCTACGTCATGCCATTCAAAAGCCAAGTAACTTAGACCTACCATACCTATTGCAGCCGAAAACGGTAACAGCAATGGGGTAAAGGCCGAAACAACGACAACACAATCACAAGAAATACAGACAACCAAAACTAAATCATAAAAAAATAGAATCACGAAAAAGCAGAGGAAGCATAGCGGCCTACCAGGTCAATGGCCTATCCTCCCACGCTGTGACACGCACCCTAGGATTTTCTTCACCTCCTCGACCTTTGTGAGCACCAGGTGAGTACGTTCCTTCTTTGGAGCCATCGTCCTACTTGTAGACTTTTCCTTGTTGCTATGAAGAAAATCGTCTTGCTCGATGTTAGCACAATCACTCTGCACTCCGAAATCGCTTTGTGCTCCAAGTATGGGCTTTGCACTCTTAGGGTGAGAATGACAAGCTTACCAGGGTTTAATCCCTATTTATGGCCATAATGGTGAAAAAAGAAACTTGCCGCTCTCTCTCTCCATTTAATGTGAAGTGCGTTGTACAACGTAGCATGCTTGCCATGACATCGTAGCATTGTTGGCATTAAAAATTTGACACACTCCAAGCTAACTACTTGCTTTCCCAAAAAATGAAAAAATATATAGTTTTCATTACTGATCCAAAAAGACCTTAAACTAGCAACCCTAGCACAGTTGTAACTTTCGCGATCCGAAAAGACCTTAAACTAGCATTTTTAGTGTAGCATGCCACCACTCGTTACCAGTCTAAAAAGACCTTAAACTAGCAATCCTAGCGTAGCAGCAACTTTAACTATCTGAGAAGACCTTAAACTAGCAGTTTTGATCTATTATACGTTCGCAGTCTGCAATGACGCTAAACTAGCAGTTTCACATTTTTGCATCGGTAGTTTTGCATTTCTTAGCAGTTCCACATTTTCACATCGACAGTTTTACATTTCCTATTTTAGCAGCTCTGCATCTCCATGCCATAGAGGTCTGCCATAACTTTAAACTGGTAAAATTTTAATCTTTACATCATACTTCACTAGTTACATCTCATCATTGCTTTGCAAGTTTTTGTTATACACGATTACTACCAACAGGTGCCTCTTAACTAGGCTTTCATCTCATTTTGACAAGTTAAGCAAAAGATGGAAATCCATCGCGATCTCTCCATGTCTTTAGCTTTAGCAAGTCCACATGGCAAGCTCATAAGACAATTAAACCCCAACCTGATCGATTGGGGATTGACCACAGTTAGCACTATAGCGTCCTTACAAACGTTCCCAAACTAGCCCGAGCATCTGGTTCGAACTCTAGATTTAGAGGTAGGGGATGTAATTGAGGACCCTCTCATCGAGATGTCTGTGACCACATCCAAGGGAGAGGTAAAAATGTTAAAACTTAGCTCCCTCCTTGATGTGTAGATGCACAAAAATGTAGGCAAGATTCTGCAAGACAACATCAAAGTCTTCGCATGGTCATACAGTGACATGCCAGGTTTAGATCTGAGGCTGATACAACACAACATCGTCCTAGACCCACGCATGAAGGCAATCAAGTAGAAGGCTCGTAAGTTTAAACCAGAAATTGCACTAGCCATAAGGGATGAAATCACAAAGTTATACCAAGCTAGTTTCATCTGCAGAGTTGATTATTCAGAATGGGTGTCTAACATTGTCATGGTTTCTAAGAAACTAGGAGGAATATGAATCTGTATAGAATTTCAGGATCTGAACAAACCAATGATCAAAGACAAGTTCCCACTTCCAAGCATCGATCAACTCATCGACATTATGGCTGGTCATGCTCTGTTTTCCTTCATGGATGGCTTCTCTGGCTACAACCAAATTTGCATCAACCCAGAGTAGCAGCTAACAACAACCTTCATGACCCCATGGGGGACCTTCTGTTATACCATGATGCCTTTTGGGCTCAAGAATGTTAGGGCAACCTACCAACGAGCCATGGCTTACATCTTTAGTGACTACATCCTAGAAATGTTAAACGACTACGTGGATGATATAGCAGTCAAGTCTAAGGAGGCAGCTGATCACCCACGTGATCTAGGGGTAGTCCTTAAGTGTTGTCAAATGCATAATCTACACCTTAATCCTAAGAAGTGTGTCTTTTGGGTAAAAATTGGATGCATGTTAGGATTCGTGGTATCAAAGGCCAGAATACGGGTGGACCTTGACAAAGTCAAGGCCATCGTCAACCTGGCACCTCCTACAAATCTTAAAGAGTTGCGCGGTTTGCAAGGTAGGGTACATTTCATTTGAAGGTTTATAGCAAAGTTGATTGACAAGTTACACCCATGCAACATCTTCTAAAAAAAGGAGCTAACTTTGAGTGGACAACCCAATGTCAACAAGCCTTCGATGACTTGAAGGAAGAGCTTTTGCATCTCCCAACTATGCATCTGCCACAGAGGGGTAAGCCTTTCTTCATTTACGTCGCCACCTCCGACACATCTATCATAGCATGTTTTAAATTAGTTTTAATACATGGTTAAGATATGTGCCTTATAATTACTTTTATGATGTGTTGTTTCATATTTTAATTATTTTATTTTAAACGTAAGTGCACTAACCCTTGTTGCAGTTTTGAGTAAGCAAGTATTAGATATCATAGGTCATTAGCACATGAGATTCTACATTGGGCATGTGGTATACTTTTGTTGTTATGTATTTGACTATGCTCTTATATTGTGTTAGTACTTGGTTAGAATATCTTTTTATTTTATTTTCTAGAGTGATAGTATAGGATAATACCCTCTAAATGGTTATGTTGGTGTTTGAAACTTAGATATTGTATAACATATGAGTCTTACATAGCTAGCTAGTTAGCAAATAAAAGTATTTGGAAAACCAATGTTGGAAATAGTTTACTTAAGAAATAAAGTTTATAGTTTAATTTTAGTTTTGGGCTAAATATATTTAATTTATAGGCTTACGTCACCCGTTAACATTTCCTATTAGATAAACGCTAGCATGACATTATAAGTATAAATACCTAATAACCCTACTATTATAAACTATCCAAATGCTTCTCAACATTTGGGAGAGACCTTACAAAATAAAAGTAGAGCCATAGCTAAGCCTGTGTAACCTTCCAATACTGCGTAAGTTCTTTCTTTTCTAGGTTTCCATTGATTAGATTCTATTGGATATGATCTTTGATCTCTCATTCTCCCTTAGGGTTGAAGCTATTTTAGGAAATCTCAACAATGTAAGGGTTTTAACAATGATGCTCCCGTCAAGGTAGGCAAATCTATTACAATATTCATTTTTGAGTTTTATCTTCACAAGGTTAACGCACATTTGATTCTTGGCATATGTTTCAGAAAATGAACTTATGTTTTGCATATTTCTATAATTTTGATTTGTGTCTATATTTTTGCTATTATGATGATATGCGATTATAAAACTCATTTTCTCTTATCCTATTTTGAATTTTGTTATTTTTTGCTGAATTTTTAGGGCTTTTTCTAAAATTTCTATTTTGGAGCAAGGTTATGTTGATTCATATCATTGACATCATGATGTTAACATGGTGGTTTGGTAGGTAAGTGTAATAAATGTTATTTCAAGTATATATTGAAATCATTAAAATTCCAAACTCACTATTTGCAAGAACCACAAGAGAATTTTGCATGAGGGTCTAGAAAAGAAAACTTAGTGATTGTAATTCCTTTGTGTTCTAATTCATATCTATTTGTATTAAGTGGGCTCATGGTGAGTATCCTAATTATTATGTTTCAACAAATTCTACAATTATTATGTAAAACTATGTGTAAACATGTGTTATTACATGGTGTGCCTCTTGTAAAATAAATGTTTATTTTCTTATTTTAATTGATAAACAGGTCAATATTAGTTGACCATGATTATTTAAAGTTAATTTGATTGATTGTGATATTTGTTCTTTTAGTGTTTTTAGAAAATATGTTAAAACCTTAGCGATGAGCGGCGAGGCACCCCTATGCCCAACCATATGAATATGAGCATTCACGCGCGATCTAATCAAACTCTGAGGATTAAGTGCTTATGCGCTTATGCAGAACAAGGATGAGTTATGTAGTTGTTGTCTTCCCAAGCTTACTTGTAAGGCACAATTGTATGGTTAAGTAAACTTGAGGTGTATGATTTATATGTTTTTCTTTTATATTTTCTATACTGGTCTCCTAAGTGTGTGCAATGAAAAGATTTAATTAACTAATGGGTTTTGTAACTCTAATCTGAATCAAATCCTAACACCAGCATTCGTTCCCACTCTCTAGACACATCCTAAACCAGTGTAACACTACTGGGATTACCAAACACTAGCCGTTACTAGGTTACCAAGTGTTTCATGTATGCTCGAAGTGGTCGTGCTGAGTGTGCTAATTCATTAATAATTGATAATTAATAATTCTATGGAAATAACATTAATTAACTACTAAAAGCATCAAATAACAGTAAACAACATTAAACACAATAATTAAGCTATTCTGAATATTGTAAGGTTTATCACAAAGTTTGTCTTTATTTCCAAACATAAGGTGTGCTCAAGTACATAATGTTCGAATGAAGATCTGTTCACTCTATGACTCCTACTGCAGGCACTCAGAAATAATTCTAACTCTAGAATAGAAAAACTACAAGATTTCGACTAAGGGACTGAAAAACTACTCACAAACCAAGTGCCCCTGTCTCTTATTTATAGCCAACGAGACAGGTTCCGACATCACGTGTCTGATATCGCTTTGGCCATTCAATATCATGTATCTAATATTGAGGGTCTGATATCATGGGTTCGATATTAGGGGTTCGATATCAGGTTGCTTATTTGGTGACTCATCATACCCCCATGATTGAATGAAAACTCGTTCTCAAGTTCCTTACAAAATAATGGGGAGGTATGGAATTATTGATTGAATGACATTGTTGGTGACATGGAATGACAGACTCAAAGTGCTCGATGAATGAATCGACAACCATATTACAACATTGGTATTCATAACCATTGTGTGAACACTATACATAGAAGACATCCAGACTCTCATCTAATATCTTGAAGAGAGAGAGAAAAGAGAATGAGTTTATGATATCACATACCCAATATTGGAGCCTGGCAAACCACGCTTCATCATACCTCCAAAACTAAATAACAACTCATCCTCGAGTTAAACAAAATGAAAACAAGTTTGATTGATTACATAGTGGATAGGTATGGGATTATTGACTAACTAGGAATTACTCATGCCACAGTGTGGGCTTGAACAAAACAAAATTGGGACATAAACACATAATTACAAAATACAAAATTTGTTGGAACTCATGTGGTTCTTGGTGATGGTGGCTCCTCCATGGGTCTCTTCCCCTTATCTTATGATCCAAGTTTTGGAAATGGATGCCTGTAAAGGAGTGCCCAGAGCTTTTCTTCTTTGGTTCGGGGATCCTATGACGTCCATGCTAATGCTCCAATGTTTGATAAAGTTGGCACCTCCCATGGGCATGGTAGTTGTGGGAACATCTGATTGGCCTTGACATACCAAGCCACAAATAGCCATTGTTCCTATTCATAGGCTCTAGCTTTGTCCTTGCATTCTTGGTAGTCCATAAGCCATCGAGCCAAATCTACTGCAACATCTTTTTATCCCTAGTAGCTGGTCTTGACCATCTCTAATTCAGAATTTTCTACTTCTAATTTCTGTAATGTTTTCTTATGTTCAATAAATTCTATCTCATATTTAGCATAGGTGGTTGCTACTTGTTTCTTTAATTCTTTCCTTGGACATCCTACTATCAACATGGCTAAGTTGGCATAACATAGATTTTGAGAACATTCTTTTGTTTTCTACTGTAGTCAACCGGAGATTTTCAATAGGCATTTATTTTCTTCTTGTGAGGCCTTGAGTTCTTTGGCGTGTGCATACATTTGAGCTTGTGCCTTAGAAGCATCCTAATCAGCCTTCTCTTTTTCCTCAACCACTTTTTTATTCTCTACCAACAATTTAGTTAGTTGCTCCATCTGAAAGGATTCTAGCTGGTCTATAGGGATGAAATGGGATGGATCCCACTATGTAGCTTGTAGGGTGATGAGCTATTCTTGGAGTCTTTCTAACTCCTCCTCTACATGTTCAGCCCTAACCTCTTCCATGACGAGCTTCCCTTTTGTAGAAATGAGGTTTGACTGTTTTGCTATGACATCTTGAGGGATGTCAAACAAGGATGTCATCACTTGTCCTATCTACAACAACTGATCTAGAACATCTTCATGATCTGCAGGAATCATTGAGGGACCAACCAAGGTTTGAGCATCACATGCTCTTGTAAAATCTTCTAGTGGCATAATAGAGACATTAAATGATTCTTTTATGTGATCTATGGCCACTTTTACTAGTCTCGCTGCATCTTGGTGTTGCATGAACACTACTGTGGCAGTTTCTAGTTACACCTGAAAGAATGTAGCATTCCCAGAGATCTATTGTGACCAGTGTGACTCCCCTCCTCCTATTTGGATGGACACCTTGCCCTGTGCATGATCGATTAAGATTATGGATTATATAGTATCATCAATGACCTTGAAAAGATTGGCTTCATTACAACTTCCCCAACTTACTGATTCAGCGATGACCCTAAGATAGCTCATTGATGGTTGATAGTCCTACGACGATGATGGTAGTTGGTCTTATTGATCTGTAGGTTGTGTTCTGGGCCTCGCTTCCTATTGTTGATTGGACCATGTGCCTAGAAGTTGGCTAGGCCTTGTAGTTTGAGGTGCAATGGGCCCCACCGTCTATTCTTGCTCAGGCTCTAATGTCTTACTAGCACTTTTCCTTGGGGCTGGTGGCTTTAGTAATTCAGCAAATGAAGCATTTTGAGCCTTTCTAGGGACATCATTGGTGTACCCCAAAATTCCAGCACGTCAACATAGCTTCCTAATTAGGTAGGGAAAATATAATGTGAACTTTCCTATATTACATTTTTCAAACCGCATTAAAATTTTGGTGAGATATAGATGGGGTAGGTTGGCATTAACTTTGCCCATCAAGATGGTACTTCCTCTAGCTACATAAGTGAAAATTCTATCTACTCCTTTTATTGGGAAAATGTGATATGTGCCAATTTTGAAATAGATCCTCGCTTCAAGGGTGAGCTCTCCATATGCTTTATCCTCTTTGCCATATGCCCTTTTTAACCATATTTTTCAGGCATTTGCATCAGAGCAAGTGGATAGGTGAGCAGCTTTAGGCCCTGTGTTTAGAAGATTCAATACTTTGAAAATGGCCTTGGTAGAGAAATCAATAGAAGTACCACCAATATCAACAGTGGTGCCTTCTTCCTTATTGTGCCAAAATTGATATGTCTCCCCTAAGTACCAATCACCACTTTCAAAGAGAATAGGCCATAGTGGAGATCCTTTAAGTTGGTCTTTGACTACTTCAGGGGAAAATTTAGTGAAAGGTCCAAAATTTAATTCCAAAATCATAGCTGCTAACGTGGACCTTTCACAAATTACCTGAACACATTCTAGAGACAACGTGAGATGTTGTCCCTATTCAAGTGCCCTGTTGTCTCCACCTTCAGCATGTCCCGATTGCATAGTAACAAGAGGTTCTTGATGGATGCTGAATAATTGTGCCTCCTGCTCTGTATGTTCTTTGATAGGTGCCTGGCCTCTACCTTTCCTTGGCTATTTGGATGCATCCTGAGAGGGTCTTCCTTGTCCTCTTTTAGGGTCCATCTACAATCACACGGGATTAATTATCAGTAAGGCTATTTACAAAATTAGATTAATACCTTTCTTTTTTCCCTTAATAAATTCATTTCTTGCTTAGTGTGAGTTAGAGTTAGAGATTTTCATGAAAATTCCCCTAAAAGTTTTGATATTGGGCCCAATGTTGATTAGGTGAGTCTAAAAAATAAGTTTCATGGTCTGGGTGAAGAAATAAAATTAATTTGGCAAACATTTTTATCATTTTAAGGTCACTTACCCTTGATAATATCCTTCGGCCAATGACGAATTTCAAAAAAACTATGTGCGACTTGAAGCATACCCTTTCCCCACGACTAAGTTAAACACTCCAAGTTTAAGCAAGTTTGATTGAAATAAGAATTGGAGCGTTAATGAGCAAGTTATTGATGTTTGAATGGTAGGTCCGCAAGCTAGAAAATTTGTGGAAGAAAATTTCAATAACTCCCCTTGCATGAATAGTGAAAAATGATGTTGACATGCATGCTTGAGGGGGGTGGTTTTGGTCCATATATATAGTTTTTATAGACATGATATCATGTACTCGATAGTGTAGACCTGATATCATGTTGGACTAGATATCGGGTACCTGATATTGTGTCCTTTTGAAAATAGGATACTTGGAAAAATTGATGAATTTTCGAATTTCCAAAGTTAGAAATGAAGGATTTAAGGTTGAATTGAAAGGTCTAAGGTAACGTCGAAGAGACCTAAAGGCACCAAAAGTGTAATGAAGTGGAATTTGACAATGAAATTCATGAATAGGATGAGGAAAAAGGACATGTTGTGGTGCATAGGAACATTGGAATTTAAAATAATGATAAAGGGAAAGATAATTGTAGCAATGCAAGACTTGGAGGGTGTAAGATGATGTGGTGATATGCAAAGAGTGCAAATTACAAAAGTTATGCAAGTGGGTCCTCCCTAAAATAGGTTCCTACCTATTATGCCTTTACGTAAGCACACCTGAAAATGTCCATAGGCACTAAAAGGGTTAAATGCAATCCACACTAGTTCCAAAAAACACACACATGTAGATACCACTATGATGAGATATGAGTTCTATGCCACACAAGACACAAGTGAGAAACACTTAGACAGT
This sequence comes from Gnetum montanum, assembly GCA_015680685.1. Classification (NCBI taxonomy): domain Eukaryota; kingdom Viridiplantae; phylum Streptophyta; class Gnetopsida; order Gnetales; family Gnetaceae; genus Gnetum; species Gnetum montanum. Next base: position 490,160 of record MNCI01021658.1, read on the forward strand.
GAGGTGAAACGAATTGTAGAAGGGATTGTAGAGATCGGGATATGAGGTAACTGACCCTGGGCACAATGATTCCTAAGTGTAGGGTGTGATTAATGTGTCATTAGCTCTTCACTCCAAAATCAAGACCAAGTCCATGCCTCTAATCAGTGACATTGCATTGTTTCATCCAATGATGGTCAACCACAAGAGCACCATGATAGCAAGGCATACAATCACTTGGTATTTTGTCAAAGGGAGGAGTGATTTGGAATTTCTTTGTGGCACATTCTTCTTTGGTCTTTTCTTTGATGTTATCTTTTTTTTTTTTTTTGCTTTTCTTTTTTTTTCTTTTAGTTGCTTTGGCACTTTGTCTTTTCCAATAGTGAACCAAAGAAGCCTCCAACCTTCAGGCATGGGTGCATGTCTTTCCAATGTGACCCCCAGAACAACATTGAGTTCCTTTATTGAATGCCTTTATTACTCTTACTCCCATTTTTTGTTAGATCTACAAGGATTTTAGTATAACTAGACTACATGATAGCACCTATAGATGTCACCAAAGGAATCCAAAAACACCCTTGATGTCACACCTTGGTCATTTCCCTCTTAGTCCCTCATTCCTCATTGATGAGACATGAAATTACTCATATTGTTGGTGGTCACGTTAAGGCACCCACGATAAGGCACCCACGTTATATCATAGGCCGTGATATCGCATATGCGATATATCGTATGCGATATATCATGGGCCGCGACATCGCAGTCAGCCGCAATTTCTATAAATAAGAGGCGGCTCTCCCTCATTTGCATCTCAATTTAGAGTAGCGAAGCTCTGGTAGTTTGATCCCTCCAGAGTTAGAATATTTTCTCGTGTCTACCCGCAGTGTGGTGAATGTAATTGTACGGTGTCTTTATTCGAGTGTGCCGTACTTGGACATGCACATGACCGGAAATAAAGATCGAGATTACTTCATCATTGCAGCATTCACTTAGTTTATTTATTTGTTGTTTTTTAATGTTATTTATTGCTTTCATAGCGCAGTGTGAGTACGA
>MNCI01021658.1:525776-543517 GCA_015680685.1 Gnetum montanum
TCCCAAGAACAAGATGGTGTACAGTCCCTTGTGTATTTATGGTTAATGTGACTGAGTAGATCTCATTCCAACTCTAGCCTCAAACAATCCACATCCAGTGACTTTGCATTAATACACTTGGCTAATCCATCCACTTGAAGTAACAAGAATGCTTCCACCAAAGAGTCAACACCATTTCAAGGAAGACGAGAAAGGGAAAAGGAGGAAGTGAGAGCAGGCCTTAGTTAGAAGGAACATGTTTGTTTAGTTCCATAACCAGTGCTTGTAGCCCAGATGATTATTTTGTCTAAGGGGTGTGCTTTGAATTCTCATTGTTTTTTTTTGTGAGAACCACACCATGTAAAGACTTATTTTTATTAGATCAACTTCTCGATAATGGAGCGATGTCGAAATGGTAAGGAAAACTCAAGAAGAAAACATCCAAGCACCCAAGAGAATAGCCAGCACAAATGCATCAAATCCTTTTGAAGTCACACTCTTTTTAGTCATTGAGTTCTTCCTTAGTTTGAGAAATGCCCAATCACCAATTCGTTAATAGTTTTATTATTAAAGAAAGGGACTGTACAGTTCCAAGCAAGGAGAGACCATAGAAATTCATGAATGCATGGATAACATGGACTCATTGCCTATTATATCAAAAGAACCATACCTCAGTATCAATATTATAACTCAAAGGTAAAAACCAAACATTAGCAATCAATAGAATACAGTTCATACCACCATCAGGAGCACTTATTAGGTGACGAATCTAACAAAACAAAAAACAACAAACAAAGAAAAAAACAAGAACAAAAAAAAACAAAAACAAACAAAACAAACACTCACACAAAGAAATGAAAAAGTATAAATGATGTTGCAAAACAAAAACAAGAAAAGTTAAAGAAATTTGTAAAACAAAAATGTGTAAAACAAAAACTTAAAAAGGAACTGAGTGCCTCAAATGGTTAGCAGAGGTGGCCATCTCCCCCATGACTGAGTTGGAAGGACGAGATCCGAAATAGTGAGCAAGGTCGTCCCTTCTCAGAGGTATTATGTACACTGACCATTCTAAATTCATGAAAGGGTTTGGTCTGTTGCACATTGACTAACAATCTCTTATTAGGGCTCTCAGGTTTGTATATGGTCATGGCCCCTGAAGGAAAGGTTGTATGAATAATGTAAGGTCCTTCCCATAGTGTTTGAAATTTTGTGCATTGTGGCACATGTGTGGGGTTCCAGTAGAGAACCTTATCTTCTGTTTGATACTTAACCTTTCAAATCTTCAAGTCATGATGTTGCTTGTTATATGCCTTGTACAAATCATTTGATGATAGGGAAGATAATCTACTTTCGTCTAGCACGTTTAAAGTTGTCAACCTTTGTTTTTGTGCTAGATCAAAATCAAGGTGGAGGTCACAAGCCATTGATAGTGTATAGAGCTCGGTTTGAATCGGATGCATTGGAAGATTTCTGTATACTAACTCATAGGGAGAGTAGCCTATAGGGAGTTTCTAGGTGGAGTTGTATGCCCAAAGAGCATCATTCAGTTTAGTGTTCCAATCTCTCCTATACTTGGTAATTGTCCTAGTCAATATTTTAGTGATCTCCCTATTGGTGACCTCAGCTTGTCCGTTAGCTTGGGGGTGATAAGGGGTAGTCAATTTATGTTCAACCCCTAAGTGTTGCATTAAATTTTGAAAAGTTGCACCTGTGAAGTATGTTCCATTATTCGAGATAAGTGCACGTGGCACACCAAACCTATTTACAATTTGTTGTTGCACAAATCGTGCAGCTGTAGATGATGTGTAGTTTGTAACAGTAGCTACTTCAACCCATTTCATTAAATAGTCTACGAAAACTACAATGTAAGCTTTTCCATTGGACATTGGTGTAATGGGCCCCATAAAGTCTATTCCCAAAATGTCGAAGGGTTCTAACGGTTGAATCCATTGTTGCAAACCCTCCATTTTAGTAGTTATTCCCCCATCACGTTGACAGCACTCACAAGATCGGACAAATTGATGGGCATCCCAAAATAATGTTGTCTAGTAATATCCTACAAGCAAGATCTTAATAGCCATTCATCTTCCCACATAGTGACCCCCACAAGGGCCCTTATGAGAGTCTTGGAGAACTCTCAGTTGGTCTACCTCAGGCATGCACCATCGAACTAAGCCATCAGAACACACTTTGTAAAGTTGTCCATTGATCTCCATGAAGTACTTGGCTCTGTGAAGAAATTGTTGTTTCTTCCTAAAGTCTAGCTCCTGTGGTGTTTGTTGAGTAAGGAGATAGGCTAGAATGCTACTATTCCAGTTCGTCTCCGTGGGTTGGTTATTCACTACACCAGCAAAGAGGGCTTCATCAGGAAAATGATCAGACATTACATATTCATCCTCTTTGCTATCCCAACACAACTGAGATAAATGATCTGTAGCTACATTCTCGATGCCTTTTCGATCAATCATCGTTAGATCGAAATCTTGTAGGATTACCAACCATCGTATAATACAAGGGCTAACCTTTGGCTTGTTCATGAGGAACCGGATTGCACTATGATCTGTATGGATCAACACTTTGTAACCTAACACATAGTGCCTAAACTTATCCAGTGCAAACACTACAACCATTAATTCTTTCTCTGTAGTTGTGTAGTTAAGTTGTGCACCGACGATACTTCTACTTGCACAATAGATGTAGTAAGGGCATTTTTGGTCATCTAACTGTGTAAGTACGGCTCTTAAGGCATAATTGGATGCGTCAGTCATGATGTGGAATGGTCCGGACTAGTTAGGAGCTTGTAGAATGGGAGTTTCTACTAGCTTTCATTTCATGGTTTGGAATGCTCGTTCACATTCCCTGGTCCACTCAAAAGGTATGTCCTTCTTTGTTAGCTCTACCAATGATTTGGCAATCTTGGAGAAGTTCTCAATGAATCTCCTATAGTAGCCAGTGTGTCCAAGGAATGACAAAATGTATTTGACATTTTTCAGTTGACAGGTGATTCCTTGGATGACCCTAATTTTATCTGGGTCTACCTCTATTCTTGCATGTGAAACCTTATGCTCAAGTACTATGCCTTCTTGGACCATTAAATGGCTTTTCTGCTAGTTGAACCTTAGATTGGTTTCTACACATCTTTTTAGCACTTGCTCTAATTGGTCCAAGGCTTGATCAAAACTTGTTCCATAGGTGGAGAAGTCGTCCATAAAGACTTCCACTTCGTTCCCTATCTGCTGTTGGAATATTCTTATAACTAGGCATCGAAATGTGGCAAGAGCATTACATAAGTCAAACAACATTTTTTTATATGCAAATGTTCCCCAAGGACTAGTAAACATTTTCTTGGCTTGGTCTTCTAGGGCTATCTGTATTTGGTCGTATTTGCTATAGCCATCCATAAAACTGTAATAGCGATGCCCTACTATGGTGTCTAAGACTTAGTCAACAAATGGCAATGGAAAATGATCCTTAAATGTTGTCATGTTCAACAACCTAAAATCTATGCACACCCTCCATTTGCCTCCCTTTTTAGGCACAATTACCATAGGGCTAATCCATTCCCTATCAACAATGGGATATATGAACCCAGCCTTAAGAAGCTATTCTATTTCTTCTTTTACTACTTGTTTCAATTTTTGGTTCAATCGCCTCTGTGGTTGTTTTCGAGGTTTCATGGAGGGGTCAATGTAAATCCTATGCTGGCATATCCTAGGATCTATTCCAGTTAATTCGGGATATGACCAAGCAAAGGCTTTTGACCACTTTTTTATTACTTTCAATAGTCTTCCTTTTTGTTTGGAAGCAAGTCTTGCGTTGATGATTACCGGTTTTCCATTTTCAAGGATCATATATTCCAGATCGGTGGGCAATGGTTTTAATTCTAGGGGCTCTTTTTTTAATCTTTTAGGAATTTCCAACTTCCCCCAATTGATGTTTTCAAGGTTAAGGCTTGAAAGTTGGCAGTGGACTTGCTCTAGTGCGTCTATGCTTTCGATGTCAGCACAAGTTATTTCCTCAATTAGTTCCATGCACATCAGTGAGTTGCCCTCTTGATCAGCTATCAGCCACTGGGTGTCTTCTTGTTGTGTGGCTACTGCATACAGGCACTTTTGTATATTAATGTCCTGTGCACACCGGTTGCATGCAAGCAATGCTAAACTTTGCACAACCTATGATCTCTACATGCAATTGCACCCTGTATCACTGTATGCAATGCATGGAACCTTCTTCTTCTCGATCTTTCCAAAAGTGTTCTCCTTAGATATTTTCAGGGAAAGATTGTAGATTCCTAGGCATGCATCCATAGTACTTAGNAAGCTCTAGGCGAATATTGCTCTTCTTGAATGGAGGCAAGTTCCAGGCTTTGTACATTTCTTGCGATATTAATTTGACTTCAGAACCTAAATCCAGAAGAGCTTTTCATGGCTCATTCCTAGTGATTTGGAGATAGATTAGAGGGCTTCTAGGATTAGAAAATTTGTTGGAAAGGTGGCTAGCCTTGATCCAGTCAGTAATGACATGTGTTAACATGACCGTATGCGTTGAGCCCGGGGTTTGGTTCGAAGGGAGCTCTGAATCTTTATTTGATGGGGAGACGTTTAGAGGTTTAACCGCTTGTGGTTGTAAGGGCTTGGTTGGACTGTTGGTTTTGAAGAAATGTCTTTTCTTCATACGGTTGTCAGAACCAACAGTGGGTTGAGGATTTACAGCCCTTATGGCATTGCATTTTTAAGGTTGAGTCGGGAGGTCCCCTTGGATTGTTGGAGTAGGTGGTAATGGAGCTATTGGTATGAGAGCTGTGGATGGATTTGAAGGATGGTATATTTGTGGGTTATCTCTCCTAAGAGAATGAGTTCTATAATACTCATTGGCTTGGTAGTGATGTTGTGGTGTAACGTGACCAACAAAGTCACGTGGAGAGATTGGATGCTGCACGTAGTAGTCATATGGGTCAGGTTGTTGATATGGGTATTGTTGCCTTGGTGGTGGCATCCCCCATGACTATGGGTATTGCCACTGTTGATGTTGCTCAATGGATTGTGGTGGAGTTCCACTTGGATAATATGTTGAAGGTTGGTGGAACTGCCTTGGGTTACCTTGGGGATAAGGTAACCATCGAGGTGTTTGTTGGTTATTTAGTTGTGAGTTGAGTGCATACATCCCAAACTCCTGTAGATGTGAGATCACTGGGAAACATCCCTTAGGATGGTCATATTGGCATATCTCGCATCCACTATCATTTTCTGTGTCTAAATCCACAACCTCTTCTATGATGGCCATTTTTCCCTTACCCTTGTTATGTGCATTTTCCACTTCTCTCTTTTTCTTTTTGTCATGGTCACTACCTCGCTCCCTAGACTCCTCTACAATTTTAAGAATAGTTTCAAACCTACTATCCAGGGAGTCCCAGATTTGTTCTACCTTTGCTGATACTTTTGATGTCAACTTTTGGAGAGGTAAGGTTTTTCTATTCACCATCTCTTCGAGTGATGACTCTTCTTCCTCCTTACAAAATCTCACTCCCCTTTTTTGGAGGGAAGGATCTCGTTGTATTCTTCTGCACTTTCTCTCTTTCATAGCTCACCTTCTTCTTTGGCAACTTGCTTTAGCAATCTATGAATTTGATGAGACCTAAGCTTCGATAACCTTCCTTGGGTATACGTCCCAAGGGTTCTTCTTTTTTCATGCCTAAGTCCATCCACAAGATGGTGTAATTGATCCTATTGCAAATAACCATGGCTAGGGCAATGATGTAACAGTGCATAATAGCGTTCCATGGCAGCATCCAAGGGTTCATGATTTCCTTGCTTCCATCCTTGGATTTGCTTTCATAGGTTAGACACTCAGGAGTATGTTTGGTACTTATTATTGAACAGTTCTAGCATTGTACTCCACCTCCGAATGGATTCCGGTTCTAACGACCCGTACCAGCTTTCAGCTTCTTTCACTAGTGTCCTTGGGAACAACTTTAGTTCTTGCCATTCGTTTTCTATGTTTTGCAAGGCACATGCATCATGGAATACTTGTAAATGATTTTGAGAATCAACATTGTATCCCCCTTCAAATTGTGGGATGTTTTTCATGTATAACCTCTTGATCCTACTATCCTTTTGGCGCCTTGTTGGAACTCTTACGGCCTCCATTATATCTAGCATGCTTCTAGTTGCGAGTAGGGGTTCTTCGTGACCATCTCATTCATAGCTTCTATGGTGTCTATGTGGTTCCCTACTCTTCCCTCTTTTATGCCTTGATTCTTTAGAGTACCCTCATCCTCGTTCTCGACTGTCTCATCGATGACTTTCACTTCATTTTCCCTTATCCTCACAATTGGTTTCCCTATGACTGCATTTGAACACTGAAGGAGAGGGTGAAGATGATGATGAAGGTGAAGAAGAAGGGGAACCATCACCATGATGGTGATTTCTACCTTCTCTTCGATGGTCTCGGCCTCGATCGTGATCACAATCATAATGTCCGTCCTTATCGTGTATTCGTGTCCCTTCGTTGAACACTTCGTGTTCATGGGTATCAGAACCAAGGTTGTGAATAGTGGAGTGGAGGTTCTGATACATCATCCCTTGACCAATGTTAGGAGGAGGAACATCATTTCATGGGGAACCTATTGAGGCAGGTTCACCATCCTCAATTTCGCTCAAAACGTGTAGAGCATCATGGAGCCATTTACCCTTCAAAGATGTACGATATCTCTCCTATTGCAACTCCCTTTGATGTTGTGCTTTTGTGGGATGATAGTCTCTTGAGTCATGATCACATGCAACATATTCTGCGTATAAAAGCAGCATTATTATTTGTGTGAGAGCATGAAGGAGCATGTTGGGAACTAATTGGTTTGGATGCAACACTATGTTACCCTCCAAGTCTCTCCAATGCAATTGTTCGTCTTGGTGGAGAATAAAGGTGAAATTGAGAACATACTCATTAGGATGAGTATATACCACATGAAACTATTGAGGAACTAGTAGATCATGGTTATGTGTATTATGCCGCCAACTGCCTCTTGCATTAGTCCTAGGTGGTGAAGTGCTCTTATGTGAAGAAGAAGACATCTTGTCTTGTTCGGTGTGCAATGTATTGTTGTCTTGTCTTTCTTTGATTAACCTTAAGGGTTTGTTCTAACATTCCAATGATATGAATGATTTCCTATGTTCTACACATCGCACAAACAACTAAGTCCCTGGCAACGGCGCCAATGATGAGTGGCGAGGTACCCCTACACTCAACCATACGAATACGAGCATTTCACGCACGATCTGGTCGAACTCCAAGGACCAAGTGCTTATGCGCCTTAATGGAACACTCAGGGTTAATCAATCATCATCTTCCCAAACTTACTTATATTTTCACAGTTGTATGGTTAAGTAAGCTTGAGGTATATGATTTTTATAGCTTTTGTATTTTTTATGTCTTCTACTGATAAAAGAGAGGGAGAGAGAACTAAGTGGATAACTTACATTAACTATTCATTAACAAGTTTTTAAATGTTCCTAACACCAGTATCCATTCCCACTTGCTGTACACATCTTGAACCAGTGCAACGCTACTGGGATTACCAAACACTAATCGTTACTAGGTTACCAAGCACTATACGCATGCTCGAGGCAATCATACTAAGTGTATTTAACTAAGGGGGTTCAAGGTTGAGAGAGATATTAATTAACTAGGAAAGCATTAAAAAATAATTAATTACTAATTATCTTAATCTATATGCTACAATGTTTATCATAAAGTTCGTCATTATTGCTGTACACAAAATTGTGCTCAAGTACAAATTACTCGAATAAAGATCCGTTCACTCTATGACTCCTACTATGGGTATACAGAAATAATTCTAACTCTGAAATGACAAAACTACAAGATTCTAGCTAAGGGTCTAAATCTAATGTATGGGAACCAAGGGCACTGCCTCTTATTTATAAAAGATGAGGCAGGATGCGATATCGTGTGGTGGATGTGATATCGTGTACACGATATCGCGATTCATCAACTATTGCTTAGTTTGTACAAAAAAATATTGTAAATAGGCTTGGAGTGCCATGTGCACTTATTTTTGACAATGGTACTCACTTTACATGCACTACCTTTAGCAAGCTCATGTAACACTTGGGGGTTGAACATAAACTAACACCCTATCATCCCCAAGCCAATGGTCAAGTTAAAGTTACCAATAGAGAGATCAAAAAGGTCTTAATAAGAATAGTTAGCAAATATAGGAGAGATTGGAGCACAAAAATCAACAATGCCCTTTGGGCCTACTACTCCAAATGGAAACTCCCTATAGGCTACTCTCTCTATGAGCTAGTGTATGAAAAACTTCTAACTCTTTCCATTCAATCTAAGCTTTGTACACTTTCAATAGCCTATGACTTAGATCTTGACCTAATTGTAGCATAAAAAGAGAGATTAATCAACCTCAATGTGCTAGATGAGAATTGATTGGTAGCCCTATCCTTGAATGAACTGCATAAGGCATTCAACAAAAAAAGGCCATAATCATAGGATAAGGAAAGTTAAATTTCAACCTGAAGATAAGTTCCTCTACTGAAACCCCACACATGTATGTTAATGAACTATGTTTTAAAAATTTTAGGAAGGACCTTATATCATTTATGAAACCTTTATTTATTGGACCATGTTGATCTACAAACTTCAAAGCCCAAACAAAATGCAGTTATTCAACATGCAACAAGTAAAACCTTTTCATGAGCCTAAGTAAGCTAATGCAAGTGACACTTCATCATATGGACAACCTTGCTCAATCTTTCAAATCTCCTCCTATCAACTTAGTTATGGGGGAGATGGCCATCTACGCTAACTAGATCAGTGGCTCCTTAGTTTTTCTACTTTTTTTTTCTTTTTACACTTTTACACTTTTTTGTTTTACACTTCATTATTTTTCCAATTTTTGCTTTACAACATTGTTAGTAAATTTTGAATTTCTTCAATATTTTACAATTTTTTATATTTTACTTTATTTTTGTATGAATTTTTGTTCTTATTTTCTAATAAAATTCTTTGTTGCCAATAGGACATAGTGATGCTGTAGCTATTTTCCAATGGTGATTTTTATTTAATGTCTTTGATTGCTAATGTGTGGTTTCTATTTTTGAATTTTGATGATTGATGACTAAGACAAAGGTTCTAATTCATGGAATAGGCACTGAGGCCACATCATCCACCCATTCACAAACTCTATGGTTTTCCTTGTTTTGGAAATATGAGGTCCCTTTTTCATTAATAAAAATTTAAGAAACTTGTGACCTTGGTAGTTTTCAAACTTGGAAAAGATTTAAAGGTTTCAACAAGGTGTCACTTCAAGGGGATTCAAAGCTATTTGTACCTCTCTACTTACTTTAGTGCATGACTGTTTTCATGGATTTCTTACCATTCTGCGTCAACCAATAATAGGAAGTTGAATAAGTCTTTGCATGGTGTGGTTTCCACCCAAAAAATACATAAAAAACATAAAATTCAAAAAAATGAGAAAAGAAAAATGATGGAAATTCAAAGCACATCCCTTAGACAAAATAANTCAATCAATGCTTTCCATAACTCACCTCACTATCAGTCTCCATGTTTTTGTTTAATGTGTTAAAATTCTTAGATAGATTCTTCTTAATTTAATCCTTAACTTTTCATGACTATTAGTCAACTATGGGGCCCATGGACTCCTTAGTTGAGGTTATGCAAGGGGGAAAAGGGCATGTGCCTGCTATGGGCTAGTTAAGTTCATTATCCTTAGGCATTTTTGTAATCAAATATTTCATTCACCACATCAATGCATCCAACTGTGTGCTTCTTAAGGCATCTTCTCCAATAAATTTCATTCTTCAATTTTTTGAATTTTGAGCATTCATCAGCCCTCTTCAAGTATTCCATCATGTTCATGCCTTTTCTAGCTCTCCATAGACACCAATTTTATAAGAAAACTTGTATTTTTGAAGATATTTAATGTGGAGATTTTGAACATTGGCTCCATAGACAAGTACTTTTTGATGGAGCCCATACATAAATAGGACCATGTATACAAGATCCTATTGACATAGGGGTCCACCCACCTATAAATAGGTAGCAACACTTAGCAGTTTCATATTTTCTCATAAATGAAGGGGGAGTTTTTGAATTTTTTAGAGCCTAGAACCTTCCAAAAGCCATATCTTCCTAACCATTTGTCCAATTAACTTTTCTTTTCAACCCTGTAGCTATCAAAGGTAAGCTATTTGTCATGGGGAAAACAAAACTTAAGTTTTTGATAAAAAAAAATTGAAACATTTCTAACTCCCACAAAGGTTTAACAAAGAAATTAGCATTAAAACATCAAATTATAAGGGTTAAACCCTTCCAACAAGCTCTGGTGACACTCTAAGTTAAAAATCATCAAAATAATAATAAAATAATCAATCTACCATGGTTCAAACTTAGCTTAAGTGTAATCATCCAATGAGAAAGACACTAAATGTTATAAGTTACACATTGATTGCTAATCCTTGGTTATGATGTGATCATAAATGGCACCTAAGGGAAAGCATGCATAGGAAGCAGCACCATTCCAATAAAGGGACAAAGGACCACAAATAGGAAGGGGTCAAGAGCAAGCCCATGAACAAGTAGAGACCCATGTAATAGGCCCTCCTTGGAAGGAGTCTAAAGTGAAATTTTTCTAATAGATTCCCAAAGAAGCTAAAAAAACAAAATAGTCTCATCAAGATAAGGCACCTGAACCAAGAATAAACCTTGAGGTGACCTTCATGGAAGCCTAGCTCAAGTAGATCATGAATAGGAAGGTCCAAAAATTGATGCTTTAAGAATTAAACTTTGGACATCTCTTGGAGTTTGCACCATCAAAAGTCAAATTTCAGCTGCAAAACTGTTCCATGTGATCCACAATCACTGCCAATTAGAAGTGGTAAATGGAAGAGATATATATCTTCTAGAACAATAAACAAGCTAGTTCAACAGTTAAAATAAAGGACATTTTCATGTCCTACTCAGTGAAAGCAATTGCAAAGATCCTTAGGTTACCAGAAACTAGGGCCAACCTTGCAAAAATCCGCATGTAGGTAGATCTTAATGTCAAGAAGGAATGAATGTAGCAATGTTATGAAATTGATTGTGAATTTGACACACTCATCATGGTAGAGCATGCATACTTCAAGATTTCGGCCTTCCACCTCAATCCAATTATGAGTCCAAGCAAGATCACTACCTTCTCCGCCCATGCATGTGCTGCTCTAAGGAGTCGATTCCCCATCAACCTTTCATAGCTGATCTATCTTGAGATAGTGAAGTAATTTAATGAAAATGAATGTGGAAGGAACATACATGCCTTCCCATGCCTCATAAGAAAATTATGCAAGATGGAAGGAAATAACCTGCTACAAAAATGATGTGGTCCAATGTGCTCCATTTGCTACTTAGGTGGAAATGATGAAAGAAAAGGTGCTTTCTAAGATCATCCAAGAAGAGGAGAAATGACCACCACCTCCACCACTCACTCATGAAACAACATCAAAGGTTGGCATTACCCTTGAGCACATGCATGAGATCTAAGAGAAGCTCTTACATGAGAAAAAGTAGTGAGCAGGAATGAGTGGCAGTGACCCATCTATGTATCACCTAGTGATGAGTCACCTTAACGAAATGGCTTAAACCATTAGCCAAATGGATGGATATGGGCCAATTTTCTTAGCCCAAAGAATGTAGCTATCCACAAGTTCAAATCCTAATGCCTAAGAGGTAATAGTATCACTCTCGCAACAATAGTGATTCCTAGAAATCTCTAGGAATGCCACTACTTTTTTGGTGCATCTAGAGGAGGGCAAGGGGGAAAATATCTTGGTGATGCAACACCATGGGTAGGAGACAGTAGTAGAGGTGGTTTCTAATAGAATTTTCAAGGCCTTAAATGTACATACAATGTCTATACTAGACATTTTTGCACTTAAAGATGTGCAGATGTCCACAAGAACAATTAGTGGTAGATTAAGTATAGTCCAACACAAGGAGTTGGTGGATTGACTGGTGGAAACTGGGTAATTTATTTTGGATATCTTCAATCTTCTGGATACCATCATTGCAACCCAATCAAAGCTACTTGAAGTGAAGGGTAACTCAAAATAGCCCAAGCTCAGAACCAATGCTTGGCTGCAGAGGTTACTGAATTAAGAGCTTATCTCGCCAATCCTTACGTTTCTCAACCCTACGCTGACATGTGATGAAGCTTTTCAATAGCTTCAATACAAGCTCAAATAGGTTGATAATGTAAAGGAGATAATCATCTTTTACCAATCTATGACCAATGCCAAGACATACACCATTCAGAAGAACTTGATCTAGATGCACCATGAGAATGAAATTCTAACCATAGAGAATCATCGCCTATGAAATGTTGATGTGAAAAATCAGCAAATGCAAGAATTTATCTATCAACCTTAGGAGTAGCTACACAGAGTGAACACTAAACTAAGGATACTAGTAGCCAAAAATAGAAATCTCTCCATGGAGGAAGTCCAAGTCCTTTGCTAAAAATCTGCAATAGAGATAGCTGCCTAGAAGAATGAGGATCTCAAATTTACAAGAGTCAAGAATCATTAAAAATCTTAGGTTATTCTATAGAAAGAAATTAATGAAAAACACATCTAGATGGTGAACACAAAAGTCAATGAGGCCCTTTAGCAACTCAAGGAAGAAGGTAATTTCTGGTAGCCTATCTGTGATGGGCTTAATAACTACAACGAGGTAGAGATATACATGAAAGAGCTACATATCGAGGAGATGACAGAATACATGAAGCTTACCAATATTTGTTATGCAAACCTAGCAATGCTAATTGCCAAATGATCATAGTCAAATTTGGAGAAGTAAGCAGCCAATTGGTACTTGCTATATGAGAAAGAGCTAAAATCCATAAGGAGATAAAGAAAAATCTTGAGATTACTAATGCTAAACTCAAATTTTTTAGGGCATGATTCACTGATTAGAGATCAACTGCTATGAACCTGGCCAAAAGGATGAATGGCTACCAAGACTTGCAAAATGCTCTCAAGGCATTCGATGTTGAATGCAAACTTTTTTTTGCTTGGTTTATCAACATGAAGGAGCTATTCCTAAAAATTCCCTATCCCTAGGATGTTTTAACTTTGGTTGACATTCAAGATGCTACGTGGACTGTGAACAATTCTAAGGAAAAGGAGGAAAAGATGAAGGCTCTATTACATGTCTTTTGTCTTCCACTAGACATCATAGCTACCACTGGACAACCACAACCGCCTCAACCACCACGTGAACTCAAAGTAGGAGAAGGTCCTTTAGAGCCTTAGGAGCCTTCACCACCTAGGACTATTTGATCTTCTCCAACATCTTCACACTATCTAAGGAATTGTGTTTGTCATTTTTGTCCTAGTGTTCAATTTTGTCATCTTAAACACCAAAATTTTGTAATCATTGTAAAATCATCCACTCTGGGCACTTAGTTTTTGTTGTGTAGTTTGTGTGTCAATAATCCCATACCTTCCCAAATTTTCCAACAAACTCAAGGATGAGTTTTCATTTAGTTGGCAGGGTATGATGAGTCGTTTGGTTGGCCGTGTTGATGGGATGCCATCAACATGACCACATCGATGGGATCTTGTAAATGTAGGGATTGATCCATTAATGCATACCCATCGATGGGGCTCCCTATTTTACCTAGAAATACATGCTCACTAGCCACATTTCTAGCATAAGTCTCATAGTTGTAGTGAAACTCTTGTAATTTTGTCATTCAGAAGTTAGAATATTTTTCTAAGTGCCCACAGTAGTAGTCAAAGAGTGTATGGATATTTATTTAAGCACTATTATACCTAAGCACTACAATGTGTGTGATAATAAAGAAGAGCTTTTTGATAAACCTTATAGTAGTTTGAAATAGATTAATTATTTCCTTTATGCATTTAATATTTTAAGCAATTTTCTTTAATGTTTTAAGTAATTAAGTAATTATAAAAGATAAGAAAAGCTAAATTAAATAGCAATTTTAAGCACATAAGTACAACCACTTCAAGCATACACTTGGCGCTTAGTAATCCCAGTAACACTTAATGTTTGGTAACATAGTAGCGTTAAATGTGTTTAGGATGTGTACAGCAAGTGGGAACAAATGCTTATGTTAGGATTAGCTAAATGTCAGCTAGTTAGATTAAATTAGCAATTAAATACCTTTCATTATTTATTCTTTATTCTTAGGCAACTTAGAATATAAAATGTAAAAATGATAAAAATCATATGCCTCAATTGCACTTAACCATACCTTTGCATTTCACAAGTTTAATTAGAAAGACAACAATTACAATAGTTAGTTTCATTCCTTGAGACCAATGTACATAAAAGGCTATAAATCCATAGAATTCAGCCAGGTCATGTGTGAACACTTAGTGATTCATATGGTTGGGTGTAGGGTCTACTTGTCACTCATCAACAGCCATTTATCCTCTAACTTTCTAATTAACCATTTTAAGTTATATTTACTTAAATCACAATTATCGATGATATAAACATTTTCAAATCTATGTCCCATAATAGTAACTTCATTGATTTTAGAGTTCTTCATAATACAATGATTATCTTAATATAGAACACATTTTCCATTATCAAAAAGTTGACTAACACTCAATAGACTATGTTCTAATCCTATAACATAGAGGACATTATCAATTTTATTAAAGTTCTTACCTCCAACTATATCTTTTACTTTGACGTAGACTTACTATTGTCTCTAAAAGTGATACTTCCATCATCATAACTTGTAAGAAACATGAATCTTGATCTATCCTACTCATATGCCTTAAGCATCCACTATTAAGACACCAAGAAGTAGATGGTTTTTCTTCAAACTCTAGCTTAGCCATGTATGCCTTGTACATTATATTCAAGGAAATTCATATCTTTCTATCTTGGTGCTTTTTTTTTCTAATATACATGTCTTGGCTAGCTTGTAAAAATCTAATATTTTCATAGCTATGATATACATGTCTCTTCCATGATAATAAAGTAGACTCATATCTAAGAACTAATTCATTAGTAGATTTCCCCATAGTCAAATTCATGGTATAATCATACTTATCTTCTTGTAGATAGCCTAAGGCTTGGTAAAGGAGATACTTGATAAAACAATATTGTTCTCACCTTTCATTCTAACATAAAATTCTTTGTGTTGATCCTTTCCTTTCAAAGTTATTAGGAGAACAAGAATATCTTCCTTGTTTGTATCATCATATGTAGATTCAAGATGCTCCCAAATTTCCTTTTTGATTTTATTGTAACCAAGTCAACCATCTTTGAATACAAAGTATAGTAGAAGATTTCTATGACCATTTATTTTATGGCTTGATTCCTGGGTGGGAATTTCCACTTGTTGTGTGAATATATATTGTCTCAAAATACCCATGCTCAACCAATGGCCAGATATCAAAATCAATGGACTATAATAAATACCTCATCCTAGTTTTCTAATATTTATAATTTGATCCATCAAGAAATGGAGGCTTCTTGGTAAATTATGAACCTATAATAAACATAATAAAACAAGAAAAAACTCTTGATGAAGATTAATTTAATATTTAAGAGTCCAAGCTTTAATGCCAATTGTGAATCGAATATTACATCCTAGAGGGGGATGGAATATGATATTCTAATAGATATTGCATAATCAAAACTAAGTCTAGCAACTAAATTCTCTTACAAATATTTGAATAAATCAAAGTAAAATAGATCTAACTAAGATCAAAATGAAATGAAAGAAATAAAATGAAATGGATAGTGCACACCAAGATTTATAATGGTTTGGCTTAGGCCTAGTTCCCTCTACGAGGCTATCCAATCTCTCCAATCCCTGGGTTATCTTCTAATCCTTAAATCCATGAAGAACAAATAGTTGTTTCAAGGATTCTCAGTCTCCCTTTCATATAACCAATATTTTTAGGCTTAAATCCTTATATTAGAATTCAAAATAAAGGAAAATAAAAATGACACTATTAGGATCTTTTGGTAGATCAAATCACATCTAATACAAGCATAGATCATGCAAAAGATATAACAATAAGAATCTATGAATATAAAAAGATGTAATATTTTTTAATTTAGCTCTTTTCCTTATACATTCAATATTTTTAACAAAACTTACTTTGATATTGCTTACTGGCTACTAAAATACCAATCTTGATTCAATGATCAATCTCTATCTATGCAATAACAACCATGAGAGCAATGATATTATTATATGAACATTTCATTCTCAAAGACAAATGACATCTCTTGTTTCTTAATTCTTTGTTTATCTCACAATGATCCATGGGGTTATCTCTTTTTAGATTTTTTTATTTTTATCATTTTCCCCTAAAAGGTTAATCTAAACTGAGGTCGATCAACCTATTGCTCCTATAGTAAAAAACACCAGCTTTCACCATAGTCATCCTTCTCAATTTTAAGTATTTAGAGCTAGTCAACTATCATCATCTAGTGGTCTTGGGTCGAAGAACCTATGGACAAGTTGATCGACCTTAAGAGTGATTTCTTTTCCCAACACTAAACTTTCATATAATTTGAGTTACTCAATATTACGAGTGTATCACTTTTCTTCACCTTCACCAACCCCCAAGTAGGTCAACCTTAAGCAAGGATGATCAACCTTAATTGTGTGCATTTTTCCATCTAAGTTTGGTGAGCTCTCAAGTAGGTCAGCCTTAACTGGAATTGGTTGACCTATCAAACTATTTGAATGACCTAAGTGTAATTTGGACAAATGGAGCACTACTAATTTTGGCAATGTACTCTGCAATCAAAAATATATCCAAGGCATCTTTTAATTTGACAAACAACATGCATTTTGACATTCCAAATCTTCACTTTGATCAAAAAAGTATTTTCTCCAATACTAAAAGCTCAACTTCATGAGCTTAAAGGGTATGAAATGACAAAAATTGGATTAGTTTATAAGTTATGACATCAAGAAGTCTCTTTGAGATAAAAATGGCATGAACTCCCCTTATCAAATAAAGTAAAAAAATAAGGACTATATATGGATATTTATAATAGTGATATCGTAGATGCGACATTTCACTTGTATTTATAACAGTGATATTTATAATAGTGATATCATAGCTACGATATCAATGACTTTAAAATTTAATTTTTCCTTATATTTATCTAAAAATTTGTTATTTCTTTACATATTAAGAGTCTTGAGGTTTCTAGATGATGTTATGCAGCAGGGTAATGCTAGAATCTAGGTAGATGAAGTCAAAATAATCAAGAATGGTTGGTAAAGGCTCAAGTATAAGAGAAAATAGAAGAAGTTGTAAAATTATTAAAAATAATTTTAAGAGAATTAATCATTATTATGATGAATGAAGTTACATAGTAGTGCACAATGATCAAGATGATGTGAAATTGATTCTTAGACATCATCTACAAGAGTTATACNAGATGATGTCTAAGAATCAATTTCACATCATCTTGATCATTGTGCACTACTATGTAACTTCATTCATCATAATAATGATTAATTCTCTTAAAATTATTTTTAATAATTTTACAACTTCTTCTATTTTCTCTTATACTTGAGCCTTTACCAACCATTCTTGATTATTTTGACTTCATCTACCTAGATTCTAGCATTACCCTGCTGCATAACATCATCTAGAAACCTCAAGACTCTTAATATGTAAAGAAATAACAAATTTTTAGATAAATATAAGGAAAAATTA
>MNCI01021658.1:544546-568843 GCA_015680685.1 Gnetum montanum
GTAATAGGCTATTATTAGTATATGTAGCTCAACCTAAATTGGCAAGGTAGGTAATTTTCCACACACTGATTCATATGGTAAATACACTATAGGAAGTTTCTATGTTGATCAATAAACCCATACAACATCATTTAGCTTGGTCCTCAAATCCTTCCTATATTAACTAACTACCCATGTAATAATTTTTCTAATCTCTCTAATTGTTAAAAAAGCTTGTCCATTTACATAGGGATGGTACAATGTGCTTAGTTTGTGTTAAACCCCAAGACATTGCATTATTTTCTTAAGTGTTAAATGTAGCTCTTGTAAAATGCATTTTTATTCAAAATCAATGTTCTTAGTACTCCAAATCTATTCACCACATGTTACTAGAAGAATTTTGCAGTTGTTATTAATGTACAATCTTAACTATAGCATTTTCTGTTCACTTCATACAATAGTCAACTACAATAATTATATATGGATTTCCATTTAACATAGGTATGATGGAACCCATAAAGTTAATTCCCAAAATATCAAATGATTCTAATGACTATATCCATTATTGTCATCTTGCATATCTAGCTATCTCTCCATATCTTTGGCATCTATCATATGATTGTAAAAATTAGTATGCATTTCTAAAGATGGTAGGTGAAAATTACCTAACCATAAGAAGTTTTATAGTTGTATGCTTTCCTTCATAGTGATCACCATATGGTCTACCCTGTAAATTTTGTAATATCCATTGTTGATTTTCTTTAGAAACACACCATCGAATTAGACCACTAGCACAAATTTTATAAATATTATCTTAAATTTCAACAAAGTGTTTATCCTCATGAAACAAATATTGCTTCTTTTTCTTATCCCATTTAGTAGGAATTTCCTAAGTACTAAGATAGGTTAAATAATCCATTATCCATGATTTATTTACTATAGGATCTACAATCCTTACTACCATTGTGAATAGTAGTTCATCTAGAAACTGATCAGACAAAGGTTCTTCATCAATTTTTTTCATTTAACTAAGATAAATGATCTACTACTACATTTGTAGTCTCTTTACAATCAATCATAGTAATAGCAAATTCCTATAAGATTATAGGCCATCATATGATACAAGGGCTTACTGCAAGATTGTTCATTAAAAATCTTATGGTGTTGTAATCAATATGGATATAGATAGGATAGCCAAGCATGTAATGTTGGAACTTTTCCAATGCATACACCACTATAATTAATTTCTTTTTATGGTTGTGTAGTTGAGTTGTTCTCCTCCTATACTTTGTCTTGCATCGTGAATATTATATGATGTTTTCTAATGATATAATTATGCAAGCACAACATCCAATGCAAAATTGGGTATATCTATTATTATATGAAAATTACTAGTATAATCTAGAGCTTATAGGAACAGAGTCTCTACCAATTTCTACTTTAAGACTTCAAATGTCCTTTTATACTCATCTAACCAAAGAAACAATGAATCTTTCTTTGCTAATTTTTTTAGTAATTTAGCAATATTTAGGAAATTCATAATAAATATTAGATAGTACCTAGTATTACCAACAAATGATCAAATATCTTTAACTATTTATGATATCTAGGTAATGCCCTATATGAATCTTATTTTTTAAAAAAATCATCTTAATTCTTTTCTCTATAATTTTCTATCCTAAAATGATGCCTTCCAATTGAGCTTTGAACTTATTTTAATACATCATTTTAGTTCTAACTCTAAACAATCCAAGACATGTTTGAAGTTAGAATTATTTGTGGATAAGTCATCCATTAAGACTTCTACTCTATGACCAATCTTTTTCTGAAATATGTTGAGACTTAGTCTTTGGAATGTTACAAGAGCATTATGAAGACCAAATGACATTTGGCTATATGCATATATCCCCCAAGAACTCATAAAGGTGATCTTTTTCTAATCTGTTGATATTATGTGAATTAGGTTTTATCTACTATACCCATCTAGAAAACTATAGTACTTATGCCTCATAGTAGGATCTAGAATTTGATCTACAAATAGCAAAGGGAAGTTGTCGTTAAAAATAGCCATATTTAACAGCCTGAATATACAAATCCCTCACTCTTCATCTTTCTTTGGAAAACTAATAAATGGAAATATCCATTGATTATCTATAATTGGGTAGATGAATTCATCTTTTAGCAACTTCTTAAGCTCTTACTTAACTAATTTTAGATTTAAATTTAGTATTAATTGGAGTTGATGACATGCTTTGACTACAAGATATGTTTAAGTTTGGTGTTAATAAATGTAGTGATTTATTTTTATAATTTCATCATATGATCACACAAAGATTCTTGATCATTTGTTTACTATGTGAAGCAATTTCTAGTTTCGTTCTTGACTAAGATTACATTGATAATTACTATTTTTTCATTATTTAGAAACATAGTTTCTAGCAAGTCTAATAATATCTTCAATTTCATAGATATTAATAGATCTCTATTTTGGTATGTCAAACCTTGTAAAATGGAGATTTTCTATGGTTATGTGTATTATTTTTTATTTTATAGAAGTTAATCATGAATAGAAGAAGACTAAACAGATATTGAGTTAAGTAAGAAAAATTTCCAAGGGTTAGAAGATGTCTATACAAATGTTGATAAAGGATAGTAGACATCTATCCTTCTAGAAAGGCATCTACTCTATTAAGTAGATTTCTTTCTTAAATGTGGGGGTAGTTGAATAGTACATTTCTATACTAATAAGAAGATATCTATCCCACACAATAGACATCTACATTCCAAAGTAGACATCTTTCTTAAAAGTAAGCAACTAACCAGTAAGATGTCTACTTTCCCAAGAAGAGGTCTTTCTTGAATGCCTTGCATCTTTAACATAGACATATTGAACCACTTTAGATAACTTAGATAACCATTGGCTAGTCTTGCAATGTTAATTTTTTAAAAAGTTCATAAAAAAACAAGGGTTATAACCCCAAGGTAATTCAAATAGTAGACATAATGTAAATCAATCTCATTGAGAAACAAAGCTATAATGTGAAATCTCATCTCTATTCTCTAATGTATGTTTTAGCATTATCCTTTCATGTATCTAATTCAGAGAATCTAAAGTTAGTTTACTATTTTATTTATTTATTTTCCTTTCACCCCAAGGGGATGTGCAGATCTCCTATGAGAGGTCACACTTGTGTGTTAAGGTTAGACTAAAATCTCAAGCTTGAACCTGCGGGTCAATTGTAATGAAGCACTATAAAGGTTGTGGTACTCTTGAAACCATATTTTTAAAGAAACACATCCAAATGTGTGCATGATAATATCCTCTAAGTGTAAACTATCCAAATTGGAAAACTACATAGATTGTGTGTGTGCATTTATTTCCATCAAATTTCACATTTTCTTGTTTCTAAGATAAAGCTTATTTACTCTCCTCCTCGAAGTTCTTGATCTTTAAGAAGTAGAAGAGAGTTGGTAGTCCCATATTAAGTGTAATAACTTGAAGTGAATAATGAAGGGACGATCATACAACAAGTCACCTTTGTTTGATGAAACTAACTTTGCATATTAGAAGGCTTAGATGCAAGACTTCTTTAAATCCATGAAGTTTGAATTTTGACAATCAATCTTGTATGGATATACATCTCTAACCAAAATTAACATAACTACTACTAGAACCATCATCTAAACTCTTAATCCAAGAATTAAGTTAAATGATTATGAAAAAAATACTTTCATGTTTAACTCTTAGGCTAAGAATTACTTCTATTATTTTTTTAGCAAGGTAGAATTCAATAGAATAGTTGGATGTAAATGTATAAAAGAGATTTGGAACACACTAAAGGTCACCTATGAGGAAACCTTAGTTTTCAAGTAATCTAGGTTAGTAGTCCTCCAAAATGAATTTGAATGTGAAGATGAAGAATGAAGAAAAAAGTAAAAAGACTACTTCTCTAGAGTCAATGAAATCATTATAGACATTTGAGGAATAGGTATATATCTTCCCAAAAGTAAAGTTATACTAAAATGATTAAAACACTTACACCAAAGTTTAGACTAAATGTTACAACCTTGNGTTTAAGAAGTTTATTCATGTGCTTCACAATAAGTGCAAGTTCATCTTCATCGTAGCTTTCCTCATTCTTCAATGATTCTTGAATCCTTTCTCTATGTTTAGAGAAGTCTCTAGCAGAGGTTTTGAATGTAAGAGACTTTTCATTAATGGCACCTTCACTAATGAAATTTATCTCATAAGAAACAAGGGTACTTTGAAGTTCTTCAANGCCATTAATGAAAAGTCTCTTACATTCAAAACCTCTGCTAGAGACTTCTCTAAACATAGAGAAAGGATTCAAGAATCATTGGAGAATGAGGAAAGCTACGATGAAGATGAACTTGCACTTATTGTGAAGCACATGAATAAACTTCTTAAACAAAGAAATAAAAAGAACTATCAAAATGAGAAAGATAATGATAAGATAAGTAATTAAAGGTTCATCAAAGAATGATATATCTTCTATAGAATGTTGGATATGTGGTGGATGTGGTTACTTGGCCTATGAATACCCTAACTTAAATAGGTTATAAAAGAGGTATTTCTACAAATATAGCAAGGAAAAATTTTTATATATAAGTTTTGATGATGAAAATAGTGAAGGAGTGAATGATGATCATACAAAGCAATTACACCTCTTATATATTGCTATTGTTCATGAAGTTCCAAAAGATGACTAGCCTAGCGATATGAAGGATAATGAAAATATGTTGGAACCAAGGTATGACTTACTATGTGATGGTCTTATTTCCTTACAAAATATTTGTAATAGGATGAAGAAATTGTAACATGTTAAGAACTTAGATCTTGAACAACATCAAGCTAAATGCATCAATTTGAAAAATGAGAACTCATACCTTTAGACTGAGAATTAAAAGCTAACTTGTTTCAATAAGTAGATGAATAAAGAGATAAAAATGTCAAATACATTAATGAGAGGTTTACTAAAGAAGAACAAATGCTTTGCATCATGCTTGGTTAACATACAAATCCAACTGATTAAAGAGGACTTGAAAGTAATCCTTAAAAGATCCCCTCACTAAGAATTTCTTCAAAGTGAAGATATACACCCAAGTTTAAACACCTTGCCCAAATGAGAAATATAATGTGCTATCACTATGATAGGTTTGGTCATATGCAATAGTATTTATGCTTAAGATTAAATCATTTTTATGAGACTATAAGATCTTATTAAAAATTCCCAAGAATTCATGTCATGTAGGTTAAAAAACATTTAGAGACCTAAAATGAAAAACTAAAGAAAGGGAACATTTGACCAAGTTAGTTTATTTATTATCAATAAGCCAACCTAGTATATGGATAGTGACTATTGATGACATATGATAACTAACAAATCTTAATTTACACTCTTTATTAATCAATATTGTGGTAGTGTGACATTTCAATATGACATAGAAGCACTAACCAAATTGATAGGGATCATTAGAAGTAACTTACCATAGGTAATAAATGTATTTTATGTTGAAGGTCTAAAGTATAATCTTTTAAGTATAAGTTAGCTTTGTGACTTAAATTATAAAGTGGTCTTCTCAAAAGAGTCTTGTCAAGTAATGGACTCTTAAGTAAACCCTTAGTAGATATTTATAGATAATCAAATGGATACATCACTTCATTATTAGATACTAATAATCATGAAAGCAAGTGTTTAATGAGTAATGCAAATGAGATATATTTGTGACATAGAATACTAGGACATATAAACATGGACATCCTAAGAACTCTTCTATTAAATGATATGGCGTGTGGCTTGCCAAAACTAAAAGATTTCAAAAGGAATGTTTGTAACACATGTCAAAAAGGAAAGAAAATAAGGATAAGGTTTGGTAAGAAAAATTGCATCTCAACTTCATATCCATTGGACTTACTCCATTTGGATTTGGTATGATCCTCATAAATACTAAGTTTTAGGGAAAAAAGATATTATTTTACTATTATAAATGGTTCTTGTTCATTTACATGGGTTTCTTTCCTAGGTCATAAAGATGAAGCATTTGATCATTTTTATAAGATATGTAATAAGCTAAATAATAAAAAAGTCTATACCATTAAAATGATTAGAAGTAATCATAGTGGTAAATTTCAAAATGAAAAATTCAAGGAGCATTGTAATACTCATGGAATACACCACTAATTCTCAGCCCCAATGATATTATAGCAAAATGGAGTAGCTAAATATAAGAATCATCAACTAAACAAGATAACTAGAATCATGCTAAATGATAGAAACACCCCATATTATTTTTGGGGTGAAGCCATCAACATAGTCTACTATGTATCCAATCAAGTTTTGGTAAGAAAATTTACAACCAAAAGCCCCTACCAACTTTAATATAACATGAAATCATCAATAAGATATTTTCATGTATTTGAAGCTAAATGCCTTATTCTTAATAAAAGAGATGCTCTAAGAAAAGTTAACCCTAAGGTTGATTAAGGTATATTCTTGGGATACTCTACAATAAGCAACTCTTATGAAGTCCTTAAATAAAATAACACTTACTGTAGAATAATTTATAAACATTAATATGAATGATATTAATGATATTAATTTTAATGTGAAGATGGATGATGAATAGGTTAGGACAAGGAGAAAACCATAACCATCCCAAGTTACACCTAATGATGAATTAGAAAGTCAACAAGATGATAAGCAAGATGAAGAACAAGATGAATAGTAAGTAGGAGAACAAGAAGATGAACAACCCACTCATATGACTAGATTGAGAAAATCATACTCCATCAATAATGTCATGTGAAAAATTAATTAGGAATTGGTAATAAGAAGTAAAGTAAGGGAACTTTCTACCTATGTTGCATATGTTTCACGAATTAAACCAAAAAACTTAGAGAAATCTGAATAAGATGAAGGATGATTCATGGCTATGCAAGAGTATTTAAGCTAATTTGTATGAGAAAATGTGTGGAAACCTTTTCCCAAGCCTACCAACAAGTCCATTATCAGAACAAAATAGATATTTCAAAAAAAAACTAATGAAGTTGGAGTTATCATTAAAAATAAGGCATATCTTATTATCAAAGGGTATAATTAGTAAGAGTACATTGATTTTGATGAGACATATTCCTTGGTTACTAGGGTAGAATCACTAAGACTTTTACTAGCCTATGCATGCAACAAATAAATTAAGCTACATCAAATGAACTTTAAAAGCATGTTTTTAAACAAGACCATAAATAGAAGGTATATGTAGAACAACCTAAAGCATTCATTGATTAAATACATCTAGATTATGTTTATGATTTTAAGAAGGCTCTCTATGAGCTAAAACAAGCTCCTTGGGCTTGGTATGAGAGATTATCCTAATACTTCTTAGACAATGGCATTAGAAAATAAACAATAGATGTTACCCTATTTATAAAATGATTTGGAAAAGATTTTTTGATTACTCAAAGTTATATTAATGATATTATATTTAATGCCACTAACTAAATATTTTGCAAGAATGAAAATGGTTAGGGAATAAAACCTAAGATTTATTGAGGTAGGATTCGAAATTTTCTTTATTTAATAACTAGTAGGTCTCATATTGCATTAATTATTGGTATATGCTCACATTGCCAAAGTAATCCAAAGGAATATTACTTAAATACTGTGAAGAGAATTATTTAGTATTTAAAAGGTAATACTAATAGGAGACTTTGGTATCCAAAGGACTCAACACTTGAGATAGTTGAGTATTGTGATGCAAATTCGATAGGATGCATCAATGATTATAGCAATATGAGTGGAAGATAATTCTTCCTTGGAAGGTGCCTAGTCTCATGGAGCATAAAAAAGTAAAATTCCATACTTGGTCAAAAGTTATTTTACCCTAATCCTATGGATGAGAGAGGTTCTAAAGGACCTTAGAATTTAAGCACATCATGTACCTTTTATTGTAACAAATATAGCATCATCATCATAAAAAAACAATCTCATTCATCATTCAAGGATAAGGCACATAGAAATAAGGCATCACTTCATCATAGAACATGTCCAACTTGGCAATATTCATCTAGAATATATTAGAATTGATGATCAACTACTCAATGTCTTCACCAAATCACTTAATGAGAGGAGACTTGATGTCTTATGCAAAGACATGAGGATAAGACCTTGTCCTATCAAGTAAATGAGGTATGTTCAATAACTCTCTCTAGTAGGTTATGTTAAAATAGATTAGATTAGATTCAATTAGAAGTAGCTTGATATTCCTTATTAAAAAAGCTAAAACAATGAAGTATTCTTCCTTCCATAAATACTCCATTTCAATTCTTGAAAGCCTCATCTCATTTTTTCTAGGAGACTTAAGACATTTACTCTTTCTTATAAGCCATGCATCCTCTCTATTATATGTTTTTTGCATTTTCCTAAGTCCATAAAAGATGTCTATAATCTCCATTGGACATCTAATTGAGCCTAATTAGACATCCACTTTAAAAAATATATGTCTAATTTAATTTTTTCTAATTTCAAGAAAGATGCTTATTCTACACTTTTCCAATCTTAAAAAGGATGTCTAGTCCAACTAATAGACATCTAGTCCACCTTAATTTTAAAACCCTAATGTGCAAGTACTTAAAGTTTAACAAACTATTACTTGCAAGCCACATCTTTTTTTGGTCATGGATAACTATAGCTGAGGATCATTATATACATCTACTCTAAAGATAACATCTAGAACCATATCATGCATAAAGAAAGTTACTTTTGACCATTACTCCTCTAAGCACCATAGTTAAAATGGTAAGTCTAAATAGCTTAAAGTAGAATAAAGTTAATACAAGTCATAATATAGGCTCACTAATGAAAATTATAAGGGAGCATTCATCATCTAAAAGGAAAGTCTTGACTTTTGCAAGGAGTTTCAAGATCATTTTCTCCAATATTTTAAAATCCTTAATAGAATGACTTTCATTTCTTTAAGTCTAAGATTATCAAAGATGATTATTATGAAATTATTTTATGACATCATGATCACTGATAATGTTGTTGGAGCCTTTTCCATCATGAAGAGTATAGTATTAATTGATATTACTTCCTCTATTGTGAATGATTTGCTAGTTATTAGAAATGACAAGGTCATTTGATTATGGTTCACTTCTTTGAAGGAAATCTTCAATAATGAGGTTATTTTGATGATACATAATAAATTTTAAGATGATTTGTTTAACAAATAAATCTCCTTATGTAGTGATAAGGTATCTAGAACCAAGATATCTCAAGATTCCTCTACTCTCTTACTGACTGTGCTATATAATATTATCATTCATGATGGCAATTGTCACGATCTTCTCCCACTATAAGCATTCATTGTTTATTGCATAATAATAGGATAGAAGATTAATTTGGGCTTTATTTTATGTCATGATATTCTTGGCATTTTCTCTTAAGGGAAAACCTATGGGCATCCCTTTCTGATAAGCCTAATTGTTTATTATACAGTTGTGTCCATACCTAATTTTTTCATCATTAGCAGTAA
The DNA here is from genome assembly GCA_015680685.1 of Gnetum montanum. Taxonomy (NCBI): domain Eukaryota; kingdom Viridiplantae; phylum Streptophyta; class Gnetopsida; order Gnetales; family Gnetaceae; genus Gnetum; species Gnetum montanum. The sequence goes on from MNCI01021658.1 coordinate 554,078, forward strand.
GAGGAGCTTGTTCAAGTATTTTAAAAAGAGGAGTGCTCTACAAGTTGATCCTCTATAACCCTTTACCTCTTAGGTCCTACCTTCTTATAAATTTCATCAAATCTTTCTTAATTTGTATCAATTAAAGCATGGGTGAGCTCATTAGTGAAGAAGGCTCTCACTCAACTACGAAGGCAAGTGGAAAGATTTGGAGGAACATCTCATGAGTGTCTAGGCATTAGGATTACTTTGAAAGGTTATTTAACTTGGCCAACTTTCCTTCCATTTTGAGGAGATCAAATCAAACATTGAGACCATGGAGCCTCCTTAGTGATCTAAGAATGATGATGCAGGAACTATGATAACCTAGTTACTTTATTCTGACCTTCTAGAACATATGATTCTCATAATAAGGATAACTCTCAGGAGTTGGTGGGACATGAGGCACATGCTTAAGGAAAGCATGTCATTTGAGATGAGAAGCAAGTAGTGCCACATTCTCATGAGGTGCCTACGTTTTCTATGTCATACATATGAGGGAAGTCTTTTATAAAATTCCCCAAGAAAATTTGTTTAGAGGAGATATCTTCTTCATTTGATCAGTAGGTTACATAGAGAATTTTTAGGATCTTGGTTTAGTATGCTTCATCCATTCCACCAACACTAAAGATATATCAACATCATATTACTCCTTCTTACTTTCATGGAATCTCTCCCTCTAGAATTGTTCAATCTCTAGGTAGTCCACTTGCACCCACCCAATTTCAAGTAACACTCAAATCTCATTTTGATATTGTAGCACCTATTCAAGAGCCAAGAGTTGATGATGATATTGAGCATGTCTCTCAATGCAACATCAACAACAATAATTATGAGGATACATATTGGCCTAATGATTATGCTAGCATATTAGATAATGCAACTGAGATAAGTAATTAATACATTCTTGGATGATGTCCAAAAAGAGGAAGAGATCCTTTCTTTTGGATCCTTGCTAGATGTGATGTNTAATTCATGTCTCATCACTATGCCTACTGACCTAGCCCATTTTAAATTCATTTCAATTTTATCCCTATGCTACTTAGATTAAATAGTTCATGTATATATTTACATCTTCATATGCTTATCTTAGATTTATGCTATGATTTTATGCACATAGTATTTATCCTACAAGTCCTATATATTGTGTCTTCTAGCTAACCCATTTTCAAGTTTTGGACATCATCAAAAGAGAGAGATTATCAATATGTACCTATTTTAATATGTCAAACCTTATAAAATGAAGATTGTTTATGCTTATGTGTATGAATTTCTATTTTGTGGAAGTTAATCATGAATACAAGAAAATTAGATCAATACCAAGTTAAGTGAAAAATCTTCCTAGAAGTTAGAAGATGTCTACATAAAATTTGACAAAGGAAAATAGACATATATCCTCTTGGAAAGATGTCTACTCTAGTAAAAGAAATTTTTCTTGAATGTGGGGGTAGTTGAATTGTAAATGTCTAGACCAACAAGAAGACATTTCTCCCACACAATAGATTTCTACATCCCAAAGTAGACTTCTTTCTCAAAAGTGAGTAGTTAAATAGTAAGACATCTACTCTTCTAAGAAGACATCTTTCCTAAATTCCCTACATCTCAAACATATACAACTTTGACCACTTTAAGCAATTCAAAAAACCATTGGCTAGGGTTGTTATAGTCAATTTTCAAAAATGTTCATAAAGAGGTAAGGGTTAGAAGATTGAGGTAATTCAAATAGCAATAAAGATCAAGATCATTAGAAAATGAAGCTACAAATTGAAATCTCATTTCTATTCTCTGATGTATGTTTTAGCATTATTCTTCCATGTACATAATGCAAGGAATTTGAATTAACTTTACTATTTTCTTGATTTATTTTTTATTTCCTTTTTACCCCAAGGGGTTACATGGATATCTGAAGAGAGATCACATTTGTATATTGAGCTTGATCTAAAACCTTAAGATTGAACCTATGGGTCAATTGTAATGGAGCATTGTAAAGGTTGTAGTATCCTTAAAATCGCATTTTGAAAGTAACACATCTAGAGGTTTACATGATACTAACCTTTGAGTATGGGCTACCCAAGTTGAGGAATCACATGGATTGTGTATGTCCATTTATCTTTATTAAATTTCATATTTGATTATTTCTAAGGTAGGACTTGTTCCCACCTCCTTCACCTTCCCTATCCTTCTAAGTTATTGATCTTCAATAAGCTTCAATTCAATCTTATCAAAAATCTCTAACTATCCCTAATCTATGTCTTATTTTTGGTATTTTGTCTAGCAAAGTTATTTTCATGGTCATTCCATTTCATCCATTTTATCTATATAGGCACTTGTAAGTTGTTTAGTTGGTTCCATGCATATTTCAAACTTGCATTCTTTTCTTAGTTATCAACCGCTAAATGTCTTCTTGTTTTGTGCCTACTATGTATAAAAATTTTTACATACACATCTTCATACATAGGTTACATGTTGGGATATTACTCTTCTTAACCATCCGAACCTTCTACACACAATTGCATCTTATATTGCTATATGTAATGCATGATACTCTTTGTTTCTAAATGAATCCTTATTCATCTTTCTTAAAGATTTCTAAGGACAAGTCTCTAATTTCTTACTTAGCATTGATTATGCTAAGACATGATCTTCCCATAATGATTACAAATTCTCCTTTATTCTACCCAACATGAATGACTAGAAAGTTTAGTAGATATGGCTAACGACTATTTGTGATCACCATGTCTTCCACCTATGTAAGTGGAACTATGATGAACTAGTCAACTATAATCTAATATTATGTTTCTTCAATGGTAGAAGTTCTAGTTTGTATATAAATCTTGTGATATAAGATTAACTTATGAATCCAAATCTAGAAGAGCTTTGTATGACATGCTCCATGTTCTCTTCTTGGGAAGCATACTTGCTTTAATATAGTTGCTTACTATTTAAGTCAACATTGCAATTATGATTTTTTGATTTTAAGTTCTAGGTTTTATGGATTCTTTTAAAATATTGGTAATAGTTGAACGTGGTGCTAGAGCCACAACCACAATTTCTCTTGTCATCTTAGATGGATTGCTAGTTCTACCAACATTCTCTAGACTTATCCTAAAGAAAATATGTTTTCTTGATTTAGGTTCATACTTGCTAGCAGTGTCTTCCATCTATGTGTTTATGATCCTAGTTACATTCTTTTGTTAATATTATGTTGATAGTTCTCTTTGCATTAGTAATGGTGGAGCTAAAGGTAGTGGATTGTGAAATTGTTGAAAATATGGTTAATTTGGTATGTAAGAAGGTGATTTTGGAGGTGGAGTTATTTATCTATAGTACTTTGATGGATAGTGATGGTAAGATGCATGAGTAGAGATGCCTTAGGAGAAATAGGTTGCTAGACATAGTAAGCGTATGAATTTAGTTATCTATAATGATATTACTATTTTAGTAATGGAATTTTCCACGATTGTGTGTTTTTCCACTACTGGTAATAGGATGAGCCTAGTTAGGTAATATAGTTATTGCTAATAGGAATATATTGTAGTTACCTTGTGGATAAAGTAATCTCTTTGATCATTATTTTTAACACTAGATTTAATGTGTATGCTCTTGATTCATGTAAACGGATCATGATAGGATAACATCCTCATAATTATTCCTATTAACATAAATTATACCTATCATAACTTTTTGATTCAAAATCAAAGACTTCTTCCACAACTACTTTTTCATTTTACTTTTACCTCTTCTTTCTTTTTCTTTACGTATTTTTCCTTTGATAATGCTTACATGTCCTTCTCTTCTACTATCTTCAATGCTATTGGAAATTTTTTATTTATAAAATTATACACCTTGTTGACCTTTTCTACAATGTCAAAGATAGATCTTTGGATCACTAAGATCTTTCTTTAAATCACTTATTTCATAAGATCTTCTTCTTGTATGTCACAAAATCACACATCTCTTTTTCACAACATGGGTCCCTATTATATTCTGCTACAAACTCTCTTTTCCTTGGCTCACCTTCTTTCTTTGTCGCTTAATCAATGAGATTTTCATTATTAACTCATCAATCAATGAGTCTATCTTTCTTTTTTTATTAACTCATCAATGATGTGCCTAAGTTATAATTTTTGAGAGAAACCATGCCTAGGGCATATACGCAAAAGTGCATAATATCTACCTATGGTTGTGTCAAGGGACTCATGAATTCATTATTTTCATTCTTCAATTTTCTTTCTCAAATTCAACATTCTTGAATAAGTTTGGTATTTATCATTAAAGAGTTCTATCATTGTGCTCCATCAGTAGTTAGAGTCTAGTTCTAAGAATCAATACAGCTTTTAGCTTTCTTGATCAATGTCCTTGAAAACAACAGAAGTTTTTCCATTATTCGCAATATTTCAAAGTGCAAATGCATCATGAAAAGGTTAGAGGTGATGTTGTGAATAAGAATTATATTCCCTCTCAAACTTCAAAATATTTTTCATGTTGAGTTGCTTGATGCAACTATATTTTTGATACCTTATCAAAATGAAAACTAACTCTATAATATTTATTATGCTTCCAGTGGCTAGAAAGGATTCATCATAATTTATGGATTCATTATGATCTCTATTATAATGGTGATGGTCCCTTTCATATTCTTCATCATTCATTCTCCTCTACATTCTCTCTCTATATCTATCTTCTTCTTTACCTTCATCATAGTTTCTTCCTTCTTCATGGTATTTTTCTTGATCTTTCCTTTCATCTCTACTAGAAAATAGGTCTCATTCCCTTCATGAAGTTGTATTCCTACATCTATGTTCATCTTCATTAGTGTATTAATGAGGGTACTGAAGAGGATGAAGGGCTAGGAGAGTTGTCTCGGCTTGCTCTTCTTTTATAATCCCTTGATTGTTCCTTTCTAAGAAGCATATCAACAGAGTGAACATTATCCAGATTACGTAATTGTTTGTCTTTTTAATTTGGACAATCCAAGTGGTTTCTATGAAGATATTAGTTATCAATGGACTTAGAGTCTCAAATGTTGATCAAAAGCAACTTATCTATATATAGAGTTTTTATAGACATTCTAGATTCAGGGGCATTCTGAATTGGTTTGTATGGTTGCCCTGACATTGGAATTGGTGATGAGCTCATGTACAACTATAAATCCATTGGTGCTGGAGTATCAAAAGATAGAGCATTTACCCATCTTCAGACACCAACAATTTCAGGAAGGTTGCATATAATGATAATATGTTAATAGAAATGGTTAAAATTTAATAATAATAATAATAATGCCCTTAAATAACCCAACAGCCTCCCTGCCCTGTGCACACCCAGAAACCATCATGGTCCTGCGATTAAATTTTTACTATGCACTCTCCTAAACAGCGTCCCTATATCCGAAATACTGCAAAAAGGCCAACATTAATTCTTCCATGACAGTGTCTCATTCAGACATTTGGTTGAACAAATGTCATGCTTCCAGCAACAAACCCATGCCGCAAAATTCAAAGGACAGCATTGCAACGACAGCATTGCAACGCACCAGCTCTACTCAGTCTGCCATGGGCATTTGCCTTTTCTGGGCTGTTTACAAGGAGCCGAAGTTTCTAGGCACCTCGAAGTCGTTGGCGGTGAGATATATCCAATGTAAATGATCCGGAAGTAAAAATTTGAGTTTCAGTATTTAAAATTAGTTTTTAAAGATTTTGTTAAGTACATGTAAATAATCCAGGGAGACCATAAATTCAAGGCTACCATTCACCCTAACATTTTGAATTAAAAGGTATCAAATATAACAAGATGTCATGTCCATTACCTTTAAATATCAGCAGAGAGCACAGCACCATTCGGCATGTAAGTTATTATCACAAGGTGCAAAAATCAGATGAGAGATCGACGCAAGAACCTTAATCCATGCATCTAGTTTGAGGGTTGTACAATAGAACCAAACAATGAAACCCAGAACGCACATTCCAGCTACAACAGTAACAAAAAAAACAAGATTGACTGGTACCATGTCCAGAAATGACAATTGAATACTTAAGTTTTGAATCTAAAGAATGCACAAGAAGCGTAACTCCTATCGTCAGTCGGTACTCGGCCTGCATATCTCATCATCGAGGCCACATTCATTTCGCTATTCAGGCCGAGATATCAAAATATCAATTTAGTCGGTACTTGCGTTATCTGCGGAATAAATAAATGCTAAATGAAAAAGAAGTCAAACCAGAGAGACAGTGAGCGTGCAAACGCCCAGGGCAGGGTTTCCCTGCCCACTGAAAACCATTGATCTTTATTATATTTTGGACCGACCCCGTAAGCGCACCCAGCGAGGTAAGATCCTTTGTCCATACACAAATTAATACACAAATTAATAACTACATCAACGTAACAAATAACTGAAGGTTGTAAGAAAGTGCACAAATGGCAACCAGCGGGATTTTCTCCCTCAATATTTTAATTTTACATAATACAAAATAACAACTTAAATTTAAAGCTGTGAATTCCACTGGAATTCGTAGAAGAGCATTCAACGTTCTCAACTTTTCTATTGAAATTCACAGAAGAGTCTTCATACTTCTATGTGGATGAATACTCCTTCAAAATCAAAGCCAAACACGTTCAAGAACCCTAACCGTCCAGCCGTTTCGCATATCAAAATTTGGACTTCATTGCCTATTCACGTCGCACAACAAGGAGGACAAAAGGAAAGAAGGTAGACTCCTCAGTCGTACTGATACAAGTTTCCACTGGAATTGAGTGTTGCAGACGATGCTGCTATACAAGATAACACGAAATTCTTTAATCCTAACCACACTGCTGCTGCAGCATGAAATGAAATGAAATTAAATGTAAACCAAATAAGGAAGAGCAAGAACGCAAAAAGATTATGTATAATGAAAAACGGAAAACAATTTTGTATATAAGAAGGAACTGTTTTATATGTCACAAAACACCCGAAAATCTTCGAGCACCTAGAAAAATGAAAACATTTCAACAAAATTTACTTACCTCGTGTTACGACTGAAGCTTTTAAAAGCACAGAACATCATATGATTGCATCATACGGAAATCTCACTTGAATAAACTAATCAAACGAACCAATGGCAACCCGAAAACCAAGATGATAAGCAAAGACGTAAAAAGCCCCAGTGCACATAAAACGGTGAGGAGAGAAAAAGCACATATAAACAATACTGGGAAAGGCCAAAAGGCTAAAACAGAGAAATTGGGCAGCCCTAGGAATCCTATAAACAATTTCTTCCGAACAGAGGAGAAAATCCTATCTAGATATAACAGTTCCTACTATAAGCCTTAAAGGACAAGTATCGGACGAGAGAGGAAGCCAGGGCGTCAATGGGTTTAGTCGAGCATACAATTGCATAATCAAAAGCAATACTAAAATTGCTAAAGTGCAGCAATAAAGAGCGCGCAGAGACTTACGAAAATCAGTGAAACCTGAATCACANAAAAGCAATACTAAAATTGCTAAAGTGCAGCAACAAAGAGCGCGCAGAGACTTACGAAAATCAGTGAAACCTGAATCACACATAAAGAAGCGAGTATGTAGATTAGGAAGAATTTTGCAAAAGGAAGACGAAAGAAAAATGATAAGAGAAAATGAAATAAAATGATGATTACGTGAAGAGAGTAAGGATCCGATGCAGAAAAATAGTACCGATTTGGAGGCAAAAATACAGATTCAGCGACCGACAGCAATCACAGATGGAAATAAATGGGCAACACACGTTTGGGGCAAAAACAATGCCGTTATGGAGTTAATGGTTTGCATGATCATTATTTCTTTGAGAATCTTTTTTGCTAATAGAATTGACTAATTCTCAAACGGTTGAGAAAAATGAATAAGAAATGGTTGGATCATACAATTTTTATGAATCATCAGTGTAATACTTTTATCACTTAATCCTATTCTTTTGATTACTGTGAAATTCTGTTTTGAATTGACTGGGGAGGCGGCCCTTGCGATATGGGCTGCACTGGCATCCTACACGGCTTGCAGGCCAGCACGGTCCTTTACAGGGCCTGCGTGGCCCTTGCTGGCCATCAATATTTTTTTTTAATAAAAAATAGTTGGGGGTCAGGTTTGAACACGTGACCTCCCACTTTTCATTTTTTGGTTGTTTTTTAAAAATAAAAATGAAAAAAAATTAAATTTAAAATTTGAAAAAAATATAAAAAATATTTTTTTTAATTTTAAATTGCATGTAACCTGAGAAATGTCATATCTTCCAAACCATAAAGCAAATTTCAATAAAATTGATACTCTTGGAATCATCTCAAAGAGCACACTAAGTGTTGAGCTAGTGATAACATCTTTTTAGGGGTCTTAGAAATCACAAAATCACAAAAAGTGAAAGTTAGCTTTGTTAAATCATTAGTTAACTTAATACTTCTTGTTTTCTTCCAAAATTCTTGCCTATTGCTTTATAAATATATGAAAAGAAGGACTTTGCCTATCATAGCTCAATATCAGCAAAAGATTGAAGGATTTTATCAATGGAGAAGTTTGAAGATTTTTGCCATCAACATAAAAGACTTTCATCATCATCATCATGGTCCCAAAGTGTACTACTCAGGCTCCTTCAACCCCAAGTAGCTCTAGATTGATGTCCATTCTTTTTCACCAAAATAGTGTAGTTACTACTTCCAATTATGTGCATGATTTACTTGAAAAGGAAGAGTTTCAGTGTCTTACAACTTCATGATTATCTGAATTACTTATCTTCCCTATTTTCAAGGCAACAAAGTGTAAAGACTTAATAATTCAATGTTGCAATTTTTATAATAACAATATAAGCACCACTTTCCAACTGTTTTTTGGGTCAATAATGGTTTTTTCATCTGATATTCAAACAACCTTAGGTTTTCATCAAGGGAAAAATCCTTTAATTCCATCAATTTTCTCCCCTAAATTTAAATTGTTTTGCTAAAATGAATTATCTGATTATGTTATTGATTCTGTTATTAGCAAAAGCCAATATCTTCATGGAGATTTCATCAATGAAACTCACTCTGAATTTGTCACTTCATCTATAGTAAGATTTTGTGGCATCAATACCAATCTTATGTTACTGCTTTTTCCATCAATATACTTCATGGTGCCATAACTGACAAAGTTTATGATTAGTCACTGTTTTGTTTTGTATGATGCCATGAGTGGAGTTGCTACTACCAAATAAGATCCTAGTAAACCATATACCATATGTTTTATAGCCTTGATCATGTGTTTAATTCTAAGTTATAATCTTTAATCAAACTTTTTTAGCCGATACAATCTTAGTTTACATCTCAAATTTCTTAAAGAAGATAGAATTATGAGTAAGATCAAGGATAGCAAGAAAAGTAAATTGGTTTTGCAACAGGTCAGAAATCAAGAGGGAAATAGTGACGTATTTTATATATTTATGTATTTTATATTTCTATTGTTACTTATGTTTCTTCATGTATTTATTAATAATGCAATCTATGATGCAGAATGAACTAATCCAAGATGCATAGATTCCAAGAGAAGAAGCTTAGTCTGCATAGACCAAAAGTGCTCAAACGTTTAGAATATCTGGGGATTCCCAATCCCAATTGCCCTCTATGTGGTGGACAAGATGACTTTGTCCATGTATTTTAGCAATGTCCCTTTGCTCAACATGTGTGGTAGTGGGCTTCTAAAACTTTTCCATCATACAAGCTATCTCAAGAGGATGCCATATTCGGATTCTTGAACATTACTTTTGCTAATCTTAATTTTTTGTGGAAAGTTATTAGGCCTACTATTTTATATTATATTTGGAAGCGAAGATGCAATGTTCTATTTCAAAAGACAGATTATTCTAATAAATGTTTTCTTTCCAGGTTGGAGAAGTTGCAGATCTTTCGCCTCACCCATTTTCAACTCACATATCAAGCATCCAAGTTCAATCTAGACAGTCATCAATTGGTTCATCTCTTGCAGCTATGGGAAAGACCTGTGTGTTCCAGTTACACTTAGCATTAGTAATCTCTGCAAGGAAGCTTTTCCTTTTTATTATGTGGAGTCACCATTGGAACTCTCTCTATCCTTAATTGAGAGCTCTTTGCCTCATCTAATTCTATGTCATTCTATTTTGTAACAAGCTAGTATGTGCAGACATTTGGTTATGCCCCCAACTTGGGTTTCCTCCTTTAATACTCGTTTATTTCTAAGGCGTATCTTGAGTGTCATTCACAATGCTCTCAATATTCCCTTTCCTTTAACCCCATGACTTATTCAAGTTGTTGTAATTGATGCACCTTTAATTTCAATAAAACTTCTTTTAGGGGTCTGACACCCCCCTCCCCCCCAAAAGTGCTCAAAGTGCTTCAACCTTTGGAAGGGTTCAGCCTCAACAACAAATCACACTTACCAACGTACTTTTCTAATAACTCAAGACAAAAAGGCCAAGGTTCTATTATTTTACTTTATTTTCTAAAAAATTCTCCTTTTTACAGAGGCAATGTATTGGGCAAGGTTCTAATAGCTCAAGACAAAAAGGCCAACAACAAATCCAACAGCAAGCCCAACAACAAGATACAAGATAGGATAAGGGAAATGAATCAGAGGTAAGTTTTAATTATTTTAAGGTTTGAATACTTTCATTTTTCTCTTCTTGTATGATGTTGACCTTTTGTGTTGTAGATGTCACTATGTTAGACGTACTTTATCCAAGAAATGAGGAGAGATGATGTCGTAAGCATTGGTGTTGAACAAAACTCCACTTCTCTAGTTTCCACCCCTTTGTCTAGATCATTGCATGTGGCATCTACACATGTGACCCCATCTACCCATGTGATCCTAGTAAGGGGTTCTTTACTATAGATAGTGTTGACATTAATTGCTAGGTTTGTTTCAATAACTCCTTTTGTGTCTATCTCAAGTTCCCCTCACTCACTCAGACAAATNGACATATCTTGCTCACCATTTGTTGACGTGTGAGTGATACCTTCAAGTGGAGACTAGTTGGCTACGGGTGAGTATTTTTTCTCTTCTTTTTCTTTCTTTCATTTGATCTTCTTATTCATAATCTAATAATTTTGAATCTTGTTTGTGTGTGTAGAGGAAAAAAAAAGGAGTGGAAAAAAGACATGGAAGATCGATCTTTTCGAATGAATGTGTTGGAGATCCAACTAAAAAAGAAGGAGGAGGTAGCAGCAGCAACAAAGAGTGCTAGTAAGTACATGAAACAATTGTGTGGCAGCTTGGTGGGATGCAAAAATGTGCTCAGCAAAAAGGATGCCATTGATGAAAAATGGGAAGCACAATTGAAGATAGTTTTAGATTTCCTTGACATGTTCCAACAAAATGACTAATCACTGTTGTGCTTCTTGTTTTTCCTTATTCTACATCTTCCCGATTTATGTGTTCTACTTCTTCCCTTTCTACCGCTTCTTTCCTTACATGTATTCTACTTGGATGTACTTCTGTTTCTTATAATAATAAAAAAATAATATTTAATTCCACTTTGGCTCTTTAATTATGGTTTACTTGGATACCAAATGTGACATCCCATTCCCAGATTTCATAAAAACATGATCGTTCGTTGCTTAATTCATCACGTTCTTAAGTAATATAATGGAAACATCATAAAATACTTAATAATGAATTAACTAGTAACTGAATAACTGGTACTTAAAATATGAAGAGAAAATGGAAAAATTTTATTAATAAGAAAGAGAGTACTATAACACCCTATGGGTTATCTTTCCATGTCACTTAAGCCTTAGAGGTAATCTAGTATTGCCACTACAGTTAGGTTGTCCAACCAAAGGGGTGATCAGCTGTTTCTTGTCCCACTTCACCCAACTCCCATTACTTGCTTTTCTAGGGTCCGTAACTCCATGCTAGCATGACATCTAAACTTGGCCTTAAATGGCATAGGTCAAACCCATTTATGAGGGATACATGAATAATTGTAACTCTTCAAGACAAGATACCCCTTCATTTGAAGGTTAATTACATTTACAAGAAACATGACATTACAACAAAAATTTGTAAGACCAATTCTTAATATTTCCAAAGATAATCTGCTAGCTTTCCAGTTTACTAAAGTTCCTTCAACTTTACCCAAGCTTTTTCAATAGAAGTTCCTAGGTAGAAGTTCTTCACTAGAGCAATTTTAAGGTCATCATATGTTTTAACTGACCTTTGAGCTATTTGTGCTTTCATTTCTTGAATAATGCCAAGCCACCATGTTTGAGAAACTCTTTCTAAAAATTCAAAAGCAATGTTAACCCTCATTTTCTCTAGGTATTCATTCATGTTAAGGAAGCACTTCATCTCAAGGATGAAGACATATAGAAGCCTATCATCATGATTACCTTTGTAGACCATAGGCTCTTTGGCTCAGAACTTATGGTTTAACTACCCCAAACCAATTGTGACTACCTTTTTTTGAATAGCAACTTGGTCATCTTGTTTCTTGTTCTTCTCCTAAAGCTTTTTCACTTGTGCCTCTAGGGTCACCCTCCTTTATAAGATGTCACCCATAGGAACCTAGACATCATTACTGACATCCACCATCCATTCCATCTAATTCCATTGCACAAAATTATAGGTTGTCAAGAGCTTGTGCTTAGCTCCTAAATTCAATTTTCAAAGATATGGGATATCAAGCTTGTCAACAAGGTCATGGATCATTTTTACCAACTCTGCCACTAGCAAAGGATCATACCATTAATTTCAAGGAGGTACATCATCCCTCCCTCCCATGTCACATCCTCCTCCCCCAACCCTTCCCCTTCCCACACCCCCAACTCCCCAACTTTTGTACCTTATCAAGAAAGTAATCCTCATGCTTCCTAGGTACTTCATCATCATCATTTAGGTTCTCACATTCCAAGGTCATATCATATGTTTTTTCATGTACATGCTCCTCCATAATATTATTAGGGTTAAAACTAGTAGGAATGACACTAGAGAGGTGGCTCCCTTTGATCTTCTTCTTGTGCATCATGGTTTTCCATGAGTTTCAAGGAACAAACCATAAACCACCACCAATCTTGAATTGTGAATCGCAGCTCTAGTACTAAGCATAACAATGTTGCCCTATGAAAATACCATTTGACACCATCTAAGAATCTAGAAATAATAGCAAAGGAGGGTAGACTTAATGTGGACTATGCTTCAAAACATACAACACCTGCACATACAATATAGGAGCACACAACCTGTTAGTCATTGGGTAGAGGTGCATCGAATATGTCATAAGCAATATATAGACATGATATTGATCCCCTTAGGGAGTTAAAGCACATTCTACTCTAATGCATCTAACCTTAAGCCCTTCTTTAAAGAGAAGTTTGATGGCTAGAGCCAAGGAGGCAAAGCCTCTCCAAGGAGCCTACATATCCTTGTGATGAGATTCACAAAGAAATCAGGGTCATGTAGTTATATTGGTGGTTGTTAAGATAGTATGGAACCCAATAGGATTTTCACACTCCATCCTCCTACATTCCAATGGAAAATAACCTTAAATATACTAAGAAGACATATTTTTCTGTGGTGATGAGACTTATTACAAACTAACAAAATGACAAAAAGGTTAAACCAATGTCATAATGTTTACAAAAATTGCAAAATTCCTAAAAATCCAACTATGCACCATCTTTGTAGGTACATGAGCAAATGTCACATGAGGAGCATATAAATAAATAAATGAGAAACGTTGGTCATGAAGCCCAGTAAAAAAACATGGGTAGATACACTTAAAAAACTTGGATAAGGAGGCTTCATTGCTTTCAACGTTGCCCACTTGTCTTCACTACAAGTCTACCAGCATCATGATCAACATCGGTTGATTGGAACATGCAAATTTTATGAATGTCACAAAGCTCTCTCCTAGATCCATTTTTGCACACATTGTAATTCAATGGGTTTAGTGAATCTTATGTAGCTTGTAAAGAAAAAGCTCCAATCTAAAACAACCTTCAAAATTTTGATGAGGGCCTACCGACACTTGGAGACAAAAGCAACAATCTAAAACAATTTTAGAATTAAAAATTTAGAATCTACTGCTCATAGCATAGTGATCATGTTTTTCACAGTTCCTTCTCAAGAAGATGCTAGCTTTAATTTGCTGTCAAAGGTAGAAAGCATTAAAGAACATAACTTATATAAGCAAACACAAACATCAGTGATGAGTTATCATTTTGTTGGTTGCAATATTACATACGCGATATCGCAGTTTGTCTCCTCATCTATAAATAAGAGGTGGACAGATCTGATAGGTAGTTTTTTAGAGTTAGTGGTTAGAGTTGTTAGATTTAAGCTTCTTTTTTACATTAGGTTCACTCTCAACCCTTCTCTCCCAGTGTATGCCTACAGTGTGGTGATTGTAATTGTACGACATCCTTATTCGAGTGTGACGTACTTGGACACGCACATGACTAGAAATAAAGATCGAGATTACTTCATCATTGCAGCATTCACTTAGTTTAATTATTTATTTAATTGTTATTTACTACTTTCTTAGTTAATATCTCTTCACCCTAAACTCCTTTTAAACGTGGAATGAGCACAACTTGATCACGAGCATTTAAGTGTGACTACTTGGTAACCTAGTAGCATACCTAGGATCTGCACTTGGTAATCCCAGTGGTAGTCATGCGCGAGGTCCAAGATATCTACGGATGATTAAGGAATGGATGCTCATCACACTTAGGCTAGTTAGATTCTCTCTTACCCTCTCTCTCTCTTTCCTTCCTAGTTTAGTTAATATTATTTACCAT
>MNCI01021658.1:576641-644446 GCA_015680685.1 Gnetum montanum
AAGGACAAAATATCATTAGACAATCAGAAAGAAGGGATGAAGAAAANNTAGAATAAGTCGAGGCAAAGATCAATAAGATGTTTGAATGGACACATAAAAAGTGTGGAGAATATATTGATATTATTGGAGATAGAGTTTTGAAAACCCAGGAAGAAGGACAAAATATCATTAGACAATCAGAAAGAAGGGATGAAGAAAATAAGAGCTCAATGGCCAATCATACATATGAATGCAACATTTGCCTGTACGGTCATCCCAAGGGTCAATACCCAATCTTGTTAGATCTATATGAGCATTGGGGAAGCACGTTACATCTAGAGTTTGTATAGAGATACTGTGTTCGATCACAGTGGCAACAATCCCAGTCGTGGACGAAGCCATCCCTAAACTAGAGACAACCTTGGTATCCTCCGAATCCAAATGCTTATCGAGTTCAACATCTTGTTTCCCCAACTGGGTCAAAATACTCTATCTCGTCATATTATCATTTTCCTCAATACTATTAGCCCATGTCCTCAACACAATCACTGCCTTGTGTACCTTACACTTCTCCTAAATTTTAACATTCTCATCCTTTCCCTCCTTCTACATCACCACCAACTATTCTTGAAGTGTTTGCATCACAGTGACAACCCACAAACGTGACTTGTGCTACTATTACTAAAAACAATGAGAGACCACCTCAACATCGAAGGCATCCCTTCTTTAGACATGACCATAAGAAGGGACAACACAATTCCAAGGCCACTGCATCCTCCAAGTTAGCACAAGTCCAACACTGTGGTGCATCTTTCTCTTCGAACCCAACGCCTCATGTTACTTCATCAGGGCCACCAAGTAACACTCCTAATCCTTGCATACCATCTTATGGTCCCAAGTATCATAGTGGGTCAACTCTTTATCTGGGAACCACATCTTATAAATTTCCCCAGTATGCTTACTATAATCAAGTGTGTGAACCCCAATGGGATAAGTATGACCAAGTGTTAATGTTTCCAACATGCAAGGATCCTCATCGTTCATTTATTAATCATTACCATGCTTAACCGTTTAGTTATGGGGGATATCCCCCATTTTAATAACAAGCAGGATTAATAAATATTTTTTATTTTTTCTTTAATTTTACAATATTTGTTTTCCAGTTTTTCATTTTTCAATTTCTTATTTTATCTTTTTGTCTTTTTATCTTTTTATAAGTAATCTCATCTATGAATAAGACACTTAGGTGGCTCGTTGGTTGAGGTGTGTTCTATATTATCAAGTCTTGAATGATCAATTATGTGGACAGTGAGCCCATTACATCCATTCTACAAATAAGAGGTTTTGTTTTAGGGTACAGTGATATTCTTGACATTCTTAAAATTTAAAATTAATTTTGTGCTTATTATACCTAGAATGAAGAAGGATTGACCAAGAGGGAATGATTAGGGTGTGACATCAAGGGGACTTGCGGATTTTCTTTGGTGACGTCTGTGAGAGTTATCATGCAATGTGGTTGTACTAAGATCCTTGTAGATCTAATGAAAAATGGGAGTAAGAGTAATTAAAAGGGCACTCAGAAATCCAATGCTATTCTAGGGGGTCCCACTGGAAAGACATGCACCCATGCTTGAAGGTTGGCGGCTTCTTTGGATTTAGCAATCAAACAAAAAAAAAACAAAGGAAAGTGCCGCAAAGCAGAAGAAATCACTCCTTCCTTGAACAAAATGTCAAGTGATCATATGCCTTGTTGTTATGGTACTCCCATGGTCACTCATCATGGGATGAAATAATGTGGTGTCATTGATTAGAGGAATGGGCTTGGTCCTGATCTTGGAACAACGGGTTAATGACACATTAATCAAGCCTTACATGCAGGAGTCACCATGCCCTGCGTCATTTACCTCATGTTCCAATCTCTACAATTCCTTCTATACCCCATCTCATCTCACTGTTCATGTAATTGTAACTTGTGTCTTATGCAATATAGAATTTTGACCTCATTCCAATGATATTTACATGTGTGTGTTTTGTATACCAATGTGGATTACATTTAGCCCTTCAAGTGCCCACAGACACTTTCAAGTGTGGTTACACAAGGGCATTATAGGTTGGAACCTACTTTGGGGAGGACCCACTTGTGTAATTTTTGTAATTTGCACTCATAACCCATCTTCCACATACCATTTATTACCCTCAACATATTGTCAATGATGTTCTTTCCCTTATTACTACCCCTTCGAATTCCAACGTTCCTATGAACCATCACATGGCCTTTTTCTCTCCCTTACCACCCGAAGACTTTAGTGCTTAATTCCACCCACATACATTATTCGTGCCTTCAAAACTAACTAAATTACCCTAGAATCCTTTAACACTTGCTCACATGTCCCTAATTTCCATTGTTAATGTCAGAAAAATCTTCAAAAATTTGGTATATTGTGTGTGCCTTAACATCAATAGGCCGCGATATCGCGTATGGGATATCACATATGCAATATTGCGTCACATAAAGCCTATATATATGTGACCCCCCACAACACTTGCCATCATTTTCAACCATTCATGCAAGGGAGTTTTTCAAATTTTTCTCTATGGCTTGCGATTGCATGACCCTTGCATTCATACTTATACCTCGCTTGTTGGCCCTCCAATTTCCATTTTGTCTGAACCTACTTGAACCTAGAGTGTTCAGCTTAGTTGTGGGGGAGGGACACATGCTGAATAGTGCATAACCTTATTTTTGGTATTTCTCATCACCCAAAGGACATTATCAAAGGTAATTAGTTATAATATTAAAGATAGTTGTGCCGAAAATAATTTCATCCCTTTAGCTATACCGGGAAACTAAATTTGGAAACCACCTAAGTAAAAAGGACTCATTGTTATAATCNTCGGGAAACTAAATTTGGAAACCACCTAAGTAAAAAGGACTCATTGTTATAATATTTTGGGAAATATTACACAAATATAAAATAAATTAAATAAGGCAAGTAGTAAGGTATAACCTAACTTTGGAAACAACCTTGCTAATGATTGGCCCTGTGTGATTGCAGATGGCCCCGAAACGCAGACAACAAGAATGTCTTGCTCAAGGTGAAAGCAAATGACCTACGAGAGGCAAAGGACAAGTCCCTACTAGAAAACATGCAAAGAAGGAGGAACAATCATTTAGCATTCACCAAGAAGACCCTGTAACTATACAATCAAGGCAGGAAGAAGGAGGAGCTGATGCAGCGCCTGAACAGGTACAACATCTCACATTGTCCCAGGATTGTGTTCAGGCTATCCATGAAAGGTCCACATTCACTACGGTGATTTTGGAACTAAATTTTGAACCATTCACATGGTTTTCTCTTGAGGTTGTTAGGGACCACCTCAAAGGGTCTCCCTTATGGTCCATCTTCTTTGAAAGCGGTGCTTGGTACCTAGGGGAAACGTACCAATTTTGGCACAACAGAGAACAAGGCACCATTGTTAACATTTGTGGTGTGATAGTCGATTTCTTTGTGTAGGCCATTTCGAAAATATTAAACCTTCTGAATATAGGGCCAAAGGTTGATTAGTTATCTACCTGTTTAGACCCTAATGCACGATGAGTTTGGTTGGAAAGGACGTATGGAAAGGATAAGACGTTTGGGGAGTTGACGATGGAAGAGAGGATCTATTTCAAAATTGGAACATATCACCTCTTTCCCACAAAGGGCTTAAAAAGGATTTCAACATATGTGACAAGGGAATGTGCAGTATTGATGGGAAAGGTTAATGTTAACCTACCTCATCTATATTTTACAGAGATCCTGAGGTAGTTTGAAGAATGAGAGATAGGGAAGATGGCGTTGCCCTTCCCTTGCCTTATCAAGAAGCTATGCCGACATGATGATATCAGAGGATATACTAATGATGTCATCTAAAAAGCCCAAAATGCTTCATATGCTAAATTGCTAAAGCCACTAGCTATAAGAAAAATCAATGGTGAGACATTGGGACCAGAATAAGAAAAAGAATAGACAGCAAGGCCAACTGCAACTCAACTTGCAAGACCTAGTCAACTTCTAAGTATAGGGCCTAGCCAACAACAAGAAGCAGGGCCTAGCATAGGCCAAGACTAACCACTGCCATAGCAAGATTACAAACCATTGATGAGCCATCTTAGGACCATCGTTGAGATGGTCAGTTGGGGAAGTCATGATGATGCGAATCTCTTCCATGTCATTGATGATGCCATATAGTCTGCGGTTTCTTTGGATCATGCAAGGGGTGAAGTGTCCATCCATACAGCAGAAGGGAAAAGCAGTTGGTCACAATAGATCTTGGGGAATGCTTCATATTTCCAAGTGCAATTAGAAACTGGTGAAGGGGCCACAGTGGTGGTCATGCAACACCAGGATACAGCGGGAGTCGCAACAGTGGTCGTTGATCACATTAAAGAATCATTCACTGTACCTATTGTGCCATCAATAGATCTCACAGGAGCACGGGATGCTCAAACTTTGGCTAGAACCTCAATGACAGCTATAGAACATGAGGATGTACTTGATCAATTGCTACAAATAGGACAAGTAATGACATCCTTATTTGACATCCCTTAGGATGTGATGGAAATTCAATTAGACCTCATTTCTACCAAAGGAAAGCTGGTCTTGATAGCAGTGAGGGTTGAGCACATTGAAGCAAAGGTGCAAAAATTGCAAGAAAGGCTTGTGACCCTATAAGCAACACAATGGGACCCTTTGCAATTTGTTCCCACAGACCAACTAGAAAGTTTAAAAACTAAGCAACTGACCAAACTATTAATGGAGAATAAGAAGGTGGTAGAAGAAAAAGAAAAGGCTGTTTGGGATGCCTCTATAGCACAAGCGCAAACTCATGTGCATACATAGGCACTCAAGGCCTTACAAGAGGAAAATAAGAAGCTTGTTGCTAACAACCTTTGGTTGACCTCTGTGGAAAAGCAAAAGAATTTTCTTGAAGAACATTTCAAATAGTTGCGAGAATAATTCATCTGAGTCAACTAGGACATGAACCGTTTAGCCAGGAAAAATCGAACCCTCTTAATGGAGGAGGTACACGCCAACTACCAAAAGATAGCTATTGAAAGAAGCACGTGGAAAAATGAGGCTAAATGACATGAAAAGCTAAAGGAGCACTTCCAAGACTAGGTGGGGATGTACAAATAGATCATTAAGAAGGAGATCCATATGGCCAAGGCCCACATCAATGCTATTAGTGCTCAACAAATTGACTGGTAGGCCATATTTGACACATATGCATTTTCCCACCAAGTAGAAGTTAAGAACTGGGACCTGCAGATCCAAGATCTTACAGAATACATGGAGTTGGAAAACCTATGGTATGCCAACATTTCCATGTTAATATCAGGGCACCCGAGAATAGAGTTCGAGCAACAGGTAGCCACCACCTACAAGAAATATGAAACAAAATTTGCAGAACACAAGAAGATATTGCAAAAATTGGAGATTGTAAATTTTTAACTTGAGGTGGTTAAAGTAAGCTACTAGGGACAAAAAGGTGTTGCAACATATTTGGCTCGACGATTTGCAGATTTCCAAGAATACAAAGATAAAGCTAGAGCCTACGAGGAGTAATGACGGGTGTTTGTGGCTTGGTATGTCAAGGCAAATAAAATTTTTCTACAACTACCCTACCCATGGGAGGTGCCAACTCCATCAAATAGTGAAACATTAGCATGGATGACACAGGATCCCTAAATCGAAGAGGAGAAACTCCAGGCCATACTTCAATGCCATCAAGTCCCAAGACCTGGAGCACAAGACAAAGGAAGGCACCTATGGAGGAGCCACCACCACTAGGAACTACATAAGTTCCATCAATTTTTGTAGCTATAGGATTTTCTCTCGCATTCTTTGTGTTGCATCTCAATTTTGTTCTGATTCCACACTATGGCATGAACCCATTCTCACCATTTAATAATCCCATACCTATCCACTGTGTAATCAACGGAGCTTGTCTCACTATAACTTGAGGACGAGTTTTCATTCAGTCGTGGGGGTATGATGAGTTATCATTTTTTTGGCCGCGATATCGCATACACGATATCGAAACCTGTCTCCTCATCTATAAATAAGAGGTAGATAGATCTAATAGGCAGTTTTTTAGAGTTAGTGGTTAGAGTTGTTAGATTTAAGCTTCTTTTTTACATTAGGTTCACTCTCAACCCTTCTCTCCCAGTGTATGCCTGCAGTGTGGTGATTGTAATTGTACGACATCCTTATTCGAGTGTGACATACTTGGACACGCACATGACTGGCAATAAAGATCGAGATTACTTCATCATTGTGGCATTCACTTAGTTTAATTATTTATTTAATTGTTATTTACTGCTTTCTTATTTAATATCTCTTCATCCTAAACTCCTTTTAATCGCGGAATGAGTACGACTTGATCACGAGCATTTAAGTGTGACTACTTGGTAACCTAGTAGCGTACCTAGGATCTGTGCTTGGTAATCCCAGTGGTAGTTGTGCATGAGGTCCAATATGTGTATAGATGATTAAGGAATAGATGCTCATCACACTGAGGCTAGTTAGATTCTCTCTTACTCTCTCTCACTCTTTCCTTCCTAGTTTAGTTAATATTATTTACCATCATACGCTGGAGTAGCGTTAGCATAGGAACACATCATACACCTCACTTTGGACTAAAGCATACATGACAAAGCTAATACTAGTCTAGGTGGGAAAATAGTGAACTGTGACCTAAGAATAACTATCTAGATACCACAACTAGCCCATCTGCAGAGTTTGACCGGATCGTGCATGAAATGCTTGTATTTGTATGGTTGAGTGTAGGGGTACCTCACCACTCATCAATCAGAAAGTGTAACCTATAAATTTCATGGTTAGTTATATTTTGATATATCAAGGAACTCTAATATGTGTATACATATATTAACATATGGACAAGTTTTCAATATACCAGATACCACAACTAGCCCATCTGCAGAGTTTGATCGGATCGTGCATGAAATGCTTGTATTCGTATGGTTGAGTGTAGGGGTACCTCGCCACTCATCAATTAGAAAGTGTAACCTATAAATTTCATGGTTAGTTATATTTTGATATATTAGGGAACTCTAATATGTGTATAAATATATTAACATATAGACAAGTTTTCTATATAAAATAAAAAATACAAGGATAAAAAATTATTTCTTGTACTTGGTGAATATGAATACATTCTGTAGGTAAATTTCAAAATATAGGTAATATAACTAGTAGAATTCTTTCATTGAATGTGGTGTCTTTAATATCTCAACAACAGAAAACTCCATAGAGTAGCTATCAAAATCAATTAATTCAATGCCCATATTAAAATAAAAGCATATTGCATGAAGATCTCCATCTTCCAAGAAATATGCATCTCCTTCAATTAATCCTAGAATTCCTCCATCCAAACTATGTTTTAATTTAACATTATTATTTTTAATATTGGATGATGTTATAGTTTTAATTTATAAGGTTAGCATCAAGCTTATAACCAACTCAGTTGCACTCATTACTAATGACTAGTTATTCCGCTTTACTAGGAAACATTGTATCAACAACCAAAATAACTTTAAATGTGGAAATTACTTGGACACAATGGTTATTCTCCACTTTGGTCAGGGATTCAAGTGGACTTGATCCCCAGGTCAAACATTTTCTGAGTTTTGGAAAGTAATCTTCGTGAATCCAAGAAATTTTGATTTATTCCTTTAATAGAAGCTATCGGTAAATAGAAAATAGTGTGTTGTATCTTTAATAGTTTGATAAATTTTTTTTGTATTTACCCATATGGTGTGCCTTAATTTCTAGTTTGATGGCCTTCTCTCAAAAGGTCTTTATTTTATTTGTAGCTTTCCTCTTATTTATTGTAGCTCTTTTACCTCAGACATCATATGCCTACATTATAGCTCTATTACAATTCTTTTGATTCAAGCTTCAACTTAGGCTTTCACTTTTGCATTCGATACATTCTTTCATATGAGTTTGAAATTTAAAACACAAATGTATTTTAATAAATTTTTACTATTCTAAGTTTTAAGAGGAGTCATCTACATCTACCATTTTTTCCCAAGTTATTTTTTAAACAACGATGTCCTTTATCCCCAATTTTATTTTGTCTCTACTGTTGAGCTGCAGTATTGTATATGTACAAAAAACCATCATGATGTTATTAAGCTAGGATTTTGATGAGTTGCCAAATAAGCAACCTGATATCAAACCCTTGATATCAAATTGGCCAAGCGACATCAATCCTCAACATCAAACATGTGATGTCGAAGCTTGTCTCATTGTCTATAAATAAGAGACAGGGGTGCTTGGTTTTGGATAGTATTTTTCAATCCTTTAGCTAAACTATTGCAATTTTTCTCTTCTATAGTTAGAATTATTTTTGAGTGCCTACAGTAGGAGTCATAGAATGAATGGATCTTTATTTGAGCATTGTGTACCTGAGCACACCTTGTGTCTGGAAATAAAGACAAACTTTGTGATAAATCTTGCAACATTCAAAATAGCTTAACTATTGAATTTAATGTTATTTACTATTATTTGATGCTCTCATTAGTTAATCAATGTTATTTCTATATAATTATTAATTATCAACAAATTAGCATACTCAGCACAACCACTTCGAGCATACATGGAACACTTTGTAATCCAGTAACGACTAGCGTTTAGTAATCCCAGTAGTGTTACATTGGTTCAAGATGTGTCCAAAGAGTGGGAATAGATGCTGGTGTTAGGATTTGATTAACATTAGAGTTACAAAAACCCATTATTTAACTAAATCTTTTCATTTCACACACTTAGGAGACCAAGATAGAAAATATAAAGAACATAAAAAATCATATACCATGAGTTTACTTAATCATAAAATTGTGCCTTATAAGTAAGCTTGGGAAGACAATGGCTGCATAACTCATCCTTGTTCTATGTAGGTGCATAAGCACTTAATCCTTAGAGTTCGATTGGATCATGCATGAACACTTGTATTCATATGGTTGGGCGTAGGGGTACCTTGCTACTCATCATTGGTGCTGTTGTTGAGGATTTTTTTTTTTGTGCATTGATTAGAACTTAGGAAATCCTTCCATTGTTGGAATGAACCCTTAAGGTTAACTATTCTACAATCACCAAAAAAGAGTACCGCATACTAAGTAATCAGTCATGTCTCCTTCTTCTTATAAGAGTGCTTCATCGACTAGGTTCGATACCATGAATAATCAGAGGTGGGATGCACAAGATGATCTACCAGTGCCCCAATAGTTTCGCATGGTATATGCTCATCTTGATGAGTAGGTACCAGACTTTACCTTTATCCTCCACCAGGATGAATAGTTGTGATGGTGTAATTTAGAAGGTAACATGGTGTTACCTCCCGATTGCTTAATCTTGGGCATGCTTCTTCGTGCTCTCACACAAATTGGTATGTAGCACTTATAGTTAGAGTACATTATGCATGAATAAGATTCGAGAGATTATCGATCCACAGAGGCATAAAACCAGAGGGATCTACAATAAGAGAGATTATGAATCCATGAAGGGGAAGTGGTCTCAGGAGGTCTTGTATGTCCTAAGTAAAAACAATGGTGGTGAACTTGTGTTGGGAGATTTTCCACAAAATGATGTTCCTCTCTTTGGCTTCGGTCAAGGAGTTGGGTATTAGAATCTTCACTCAATTATTCATAACCTAGGTTCTAGTACCAATGAACATAAAGGGTTTGGAAAAGGAACACAAATGCATGACAATGATGGACATTATGATCGAAACCATGACCAAGGCCACGACCACTGAAGAAAAGGTGGTAGGTGCCGACATGGTGCTAGTCCTCTTTCCTCTTCACCTTCATCATCTTCTTCTTCCTCTCGTTTAGGATCTGAATGTAGTTGCAGAGGGCAAGACCATGAGGACAATGGTAGGTGAAATAGAAAGCACTAAAAAAATAGTAGAGAAAGGGGGCGAGGGCATTCCAGGGAGACACATCATGAAAGAAAGGAGAGTAGGGAATAGCATAGGCATCATAGATGCCATAGGCAACATGATCACAATAAACCCCTACTCACCACCAGAAGTATGTTAAATATAGTAGAGACTGTTAGGATTCCAACAAGGCACTAGAAAGATAGTAGGATCAAAAGAATAGACATGAATAACATCCCATGATTTGAAGGGGGATACAATGCTGATCGTCAAAACCATTTACAAGAATTCCATGATGCATGTGCCTTGCAGAATATAGAAAAAAAGTGGGAAAAGCTAAATTTGTTTCCATAGACATTGATCAAGGAAGTAGAAAGTTGGTACTAGTTCTTAGAATTGAAATCCATTCATCGATGGAGTATCATGTTGGAGCTATTCAATGATAAGTATCAAACGTACTCTCGAGTGTCCAACCTACGTAAGAAAATCCAAGGATGGAAAGAAGGAGGACACAAACCCTTGGATGCTACCATTGGTTGATATTATTCATTATTACATAATTGCCCAAGCCATGATTACTTGCAAAAGGAACAACTATGCTATATCGTAGATGGGCTTAGGTACAGAATGCAAAGATCCCTTGGGACTTATGCCCAAGGAAGGCTATCCAAGCTTAGAGCCCATCAAATACAAATATTTTTGGATTTAGTTGCTAAGGAGGAAGATGAGTTGAGGAAAAGAGAAAGTGCAGAGGAGTACAATAGAGATCCTTCCTTTTGAAAGAAGGAAGTTAGATTTTGTGAAGATGAAGAAGAGTCACCACTTTAAGAGATGATGAATAGAAAGACTTTGCCCATTCAAAAATTTGCATCAGAAGTATCAGCAAAGGTGGATCAAATGTAGAACTCCCTAGATGAAAAATTTTAAGCTATCCTAAAAATAGCAGAGGAGTCTAGAGAACAAAGTGGTGATTGAGAGAGAAGAAAAAAGAAAGAAGTTGAGTATGCACATAATAAGGGTAAGGGTAAGGTTGCTATCATTGAAGAGGTTGTGGATTCAAACATAGACAATGATGGAAAATATAAGATTTGCCAATATGACCATCCTAAGGGATATTGCCCAGTAGTGTTACATCTATAAGAGTCTGGGGTGTATGTACTAAACCCATAATAAAATTGACAACAAACACCTAGAAGGTTACCTTATCCTCAAGTTAACCCAAGGTAGTTTCCCCAACCGTTGACATATTATCTAAGTGGAGCTCCACCACAATCGAATGAACAATATCAATAGTGGAAACACCCACAATCATGGGGAATGCCACTATCATGTCAATAGTACCCTTACCATCAACTTGACCCATACGGGTATTATATTTAGTAGTTGATCTCTCCATGTGACTCTACTAGTCACGTCGCTCTTCAACCTCACTACCAGACCCCCAAGTACTATAGAACTTCTTCTTCTTGTAGGGGTGATGCTTCACATACATACTACCTTTCTCATCTGTATGCATCTCTTCCACCCTCAGCTCCATTACCACTTGATCCAACTATGTAGGATGAGATTCCTACCCAGCTGCAGTAACATAATGCTACAAGGGCTGTCAATCTTCAACCTATTGTTGGTTTGGAAAATTGAGCAAAGAAGAGATCTTTCTTTAGAACCAACAGTACAAACAAGTCCTTACAACCAAAAGTGGCTAATTATCCAAATGCCTCATCATTGTTTGAATCTTCGGAGCTTCCTTTGAATCAAAAATTGCACTGAATGCACATTGTCATGGTAACTCACACCATCACTGATTGAATTAAAGTTGGTCATCTTCCTAGGAAACTCTCTGATCCTAGAAGTCGTCTTATTTATTTGCAAATCGCTAGAAAGGAGCCTTGTAAAGCTCTTTTGGATTTAGATTCTTGTGTTAATTTGATCTCCCAGGAAATGTATAAAGCTTGGAACCTATCTCCATTAAAGAAGAGTAACATTCGTTTAAAGTTGGCCAACTAGTCCATCATTGTTGCATTGGGACTAGTGAAGGACATTGTCACCACTGTTTGTGGATGGTTGTATCTAGCCAATTTCCTAGTGATCCAAGTTAACAATTGCAAGGGGGACTTCCCAATCATAATGGGAAGAGCATGGCTAAGTACAATTGATGTGTGCCTAGGAATACATGATCTATCCCTAAAGATATCAAAAGAAAATGCATTTGGGAAGATCGAGAAAAAGAAAGTTCCATGCATCACATAAAATGACATAGGGTGCAACTACATGTAGAAGTCATGATTTGTACAATGCTCAACATTTCCTGCATGCAACCAGTGTGCACAAGTATTTGAAATACAAAGATGCCTATATGTAGTAGCCACAGGACAGGAAGGCACCTAGTGGCTGATAGCTGACCTAGAGAACAATTCAACTTTATGCATGGAAGCAATTGAAAGCTTGACTTGTGCCTATATCAATAGCATAGATGGATTAGAGTAAGTCCATTGCCAACTTCCAAGTACTAACACCAAAGATATCAACTAGGGGAAGTTTGAAATCCCTGACGAGTTTAAGAAAGAGCCCCTTGAATTAAAATCGTTGCTCACTGATTTGGAGTATGCATTTCTCAAGAATGGAAAATTGGTAATCATTAATGCTAAGCTTTCTCCTCAACAAAAATAAGGACTGCTAAAGATGGTAAAAAAATGGTCAAAAGCCTTTGCTTGGTCATATTCCAAATTAACTGGAATAGATCCTAGGATATGCCAACATAGAATTTACACTGACCCCTCTATGAAGCCTTAATGACAACCACAAAGATGATTGAACCCAAAACTTAAGCAAGTAGTTAAGGAAGAAATTGAACAACTTATAAAGACCAAGTTCATCTACCCCATTGTTGACAGTGAATGGGTTAGTCCATTAGTCATTATGCCTAAAAAAGGTGGTAAATGGAGGGTGTGTATAGACTTTAGGCTATTAAAAATGGCCTCATTTTCCATTGCCATTCGTCCAAGTCTTAGATATCATTATAGGGCATTGTTATTATAGTTTTCTAGAGGGTTATAGTGGGTAAAATCAAATCAAAATAACACTAGAAGACCAAGCAAAAACTACATTCATGAGTCCTTGGGGGACATTTGCATATAGGTAGATGTCGTTTGACTTCTGCAATGCTCCAGCAACATTTTAACGTTTGGTTCTCAGTATATTTCAGCAGCAAATAGGGAATGGCATGGAGGTTTTTATGGACAATTTCTCCACCTATAGAGCAAACTTTGAATAAGCATTGGACTGATCAGAGTAAGTGCTGAAATGATGTGTTGAAACCAATCTAAGGCTCAATTGGTAAAAAAGCCACTTAATGGTCCAAGAGGGCATTGTATTAAGACATAAAATTTCACAAACAAGGATAGAGTAGATCCTAAAAAAATTAAAGTTATCCAAGGAATCACTTGTCAACCTAAAGCTGTAAAAGATGTCTGATCATTCCTTGGATATACTAGCTATTATAGACATTTTATCAAGAACTTTTCAAAGATTGCAAAATTGTTGGTAGAAATAATGAAAAAGGATGTACCCTTTGAATGGATCAGGGAATGTGAGTTAGCTTTCCAAACCTTGAAGCAGAAGCTCATAAAAACACCCATTCTACAAGCTCTTGATTGGTCTAGACCATTCAATATAATGACTGACATGTTCAATTTTTCTTTAGGAGCTGTACTTACATAGTTAGATGACCAAAAATGTCCCTATTACATTCACTATGCAAGTCAAAGAATTGTTGGTGCACAACTCAACTATACTAGAATAGAAAAAGAGTTAATGGCCATGGTGTTTGTACTAGAGAAATTTAGGCACTATGTATTAGGCTATAAGGTATTTGTATAGAAAAATCATAGTGCGATTTGGATCCTTATAAATAAAGCAATGGTGAGCCCTTACATCATACGATGTCTTGTGATCTTGTAAGAGTTTGATCTCACGATGGTAGATCATAAAGGCATCAAGAATGTTGTTGTTGATCATTTATCTCAATTGGGATGGGAAAAAAAGAGGACGAATACCCAATTTCTGATTACTTCCCTAATGAACTCCTCTTTGTAGGTGTAATAAACAATCAATCACCCATAAATACAAATTGGTATAGTAGCATTCTTAGTTATCTTCTCACACAAGAAAACCCATAAGGGTTAGATGTTAGAAAGAAACAATAGTTTCTCCACTAAGTCAAACATTTCATGGAAATCAATGGACACCTTTACAAGGTGTGTTCTGATGGCTTGGCCTGATGGTGTGTTCCCAACGTAGATCAATTACGAGTTCTCCAAGATGATTATGAGGGCCCTTGTGGGAGTCATTACACTGGGAGATGAAAAACCATTAAAATATTACTTGCAAGATATTATTGGCCTACATTATTTTAGGATGCCCATCATTTTGTCCAATCTTGTGAGCACTGCCAACGCTATAGGGGAATAACTGCTAGAATGGAGGGTCCACAACAATGGCTTCAACCCTTAGAACCCTTTGACATATGGGGTATTGATTTTATGGAGCCTATTACATCAATGTCTAATGGAAAAGAACATATTATTTTTGCTATTGATTATTTTACAAAATGGGCAGAAGTAGCTACCATTATCAATTGTACATCATCTATGACTGCATGATTTATTCAACAACAAATCATAATTAGGTTTAGCATGCCTCGTGCACTTATTTCTGATAATGGTATACATTTTATAGGTGCTACTTTTTGAAAGTTAATGCAATGCTTTGGAGTTGAGCATAAACTGACTACATCATATCATCCTTAAGCGAATGGTCAAGCCAAAGTCTCCAATAGGAAAATCATAAAATTTTTGACATGAACCATTAGCAAATATAGGCAAGACTAAAGCACCAAACTGAATGATGCTCTTTGGGTCTACCACTCCACATGAAAACTCCTTATAGGCTATTCTCCCTATGAGTTAGTGTACGGTAAACTTCCAACACTTCCTATCCAAGTTGAGCTCTGTACACTATCTACAACATGTGACCTTAACCTTGACCTCAGTCTAGCACAGAAAGAATGGTTAATAAATCTTAACTTGCTAGATGAAAATTGATTAGACACCCTATTATCCAACAAACTACACAAGGCCTTCAATAAACAACATCATGACCTAAGAATTAGAAAAGTCAAATACCAACCAGGAGATAGGGTTCTTTATTGGAATCTCACATATGTGCCATAATGAAATAAATTTCAAATTTTGTGGGAAGGACCTTATATCATTCATGAAACTTTTCCTTCAGGGGCCATGATGATCTATAAACTTGGAAGCTTGTATAAGAAATTATTAGTCAACATCTAGCAAACCAAACCATGTCATGTGCCCAAAATGGCTGGTACTAACACTACCTCTATTGATGGACAACCCTGCTCATTATTTCGAATCTCCTTCTTCCAACTCAGTCATGGGGAAGATGGCCACTAATGCTAATTATTCTAAGCCCTCCATTTATTTTGTCTTTCTTTTTACACATTTTTCATCTTTATTTGTTTTTTTTACACCATTGTTAACATTTTTACTATTTCTTTCTCTATTACCTTTTGTTTGATTTATTCTCACTCATCACATAATAAGTGCTCATGATGGTGGGTTGTACTATAATGGTGTTGATTGCTAATGTTGGTTTTTACCTTTGAATTTTAATGTTGATTCTAAGATATGGTTTCTTTTGATAAAATGGGCAATGAGTCCACATCATCCATTCATCCATTCAACTCTATGGTCTCCCTTTGTTTTGGAAATGTATTGTCCCTTTTTCTAATCAAACCTATTAATGAATTTGTGGCTTGGTATTTTTCAAACCAAGGAAAGATTCAAATAGATTGAAAAGGATGTGACTTCAAGGGGATTTGATGCATTTGTGCTGGCTATTCTCTTGGGTACTTGGATGTTTTTCATAGGTTTTCCGCCATTCCACTTTCGACTAATATTGGGAAGTTGAATGAATTAAATAATTCTTTGCATGATGTGGTTATTTAATTCTTTGATGCATTTGGAATTAAATAAACTAGTGGGAATTCAAAGCACACTCCTTAGACATAATAAAGGAACATGGGCTACAAGCACTGGTTATGGCATTGAAAAGACATGTTACCCATGCCCGAAGGTTCTCTCTAACTAAGGCCCTTTCTAACTTCTCTATTCTTCTCTTTTTGGGATGGTGGTTGCTCTGTGAAAGCATTCTGGTTGCTTTAGGAGGATGGGTTGGTCAAGTGTGTTAATGTGAGGTCACTGGATGTGGTTAGTTTTAATTTGGATTTGGACTAAATTTTATTAAGACACCTTAACCACATAATACACAAGGGACTTTACACAACCTTGATTTTAGGATTCCATTCCATTCTCTCTTCTCTTTCTATATTACTTCCCGTATTCTACCTCATTGCTGATTTTATGATTAGTCTATATCTTGGTTGGCACATTGTTATTCTTTGGTAAATTCTTGTGGGTGAATTCTTAACTATTGTCTCCATATGTCATTCCTAGAGCCTATGGACTCTTTGGTTTGTGGGTTTGTCAGGGTATAAAGGGCATAAGCCTACTTTGGGGAGGACCCATTGGCATTCCTTTTGGTGCAATTGTTAAGTTCTTTTCTCTTAAACATTTCTTCCAATCAACTATTTGTCATTTCACCCCATCCATGATATCCATTTTTTTCTCTTTCCTTCTATGTATTTTTATTGGCTTCATCGTTGTTATGTCTCTTATCTTCCTTTTTCTTTTTTTTTTTCATCCTATTGCTACTGAAGGTTCACTCTTAGTTGTGGGGGCCTATCATAAATTTTTTCATTCCATCACTTATCTCACCCTTACACCTTGGGTAGTTATTAGTTACAAACCTCTAATCCAGTATCTACCATACCCACAACCTAGCCAATGTGCTTCATATCGAGGCAAGGTATCAACTGCATTATATCTTATCTATCCTTACTAATTCATGATTGTGTTGTGTGTGAAGATGGCGATCACATGAGTAATGGACTGGGATAGGAGGGAGCACTTAGGATGGACTTGAGTAAGAGCATTTACGCAAGGAGCAAGCTTAGTCATGTGGCCATGGACAAACAATGGTGTGCACATTTTTGACATCAGCAGCAACGCACGTCATTTTCTTTTCTCTCTCTCTCTCTCTCTCTCTTCAAGCTATCAAATGAGGATCTAGATGTCATCTATGTATAGTGTTCACCACAATGGTTATGAACACCAATGTTGTAATATGTTTGTCGATTCATTCACTGGGGACTTTGAGTCTATCATTCCATGTCACCGATAGTTGTCATTCAGTCAATAATCCCATACCTTCCCAATATTTTGTAAGGAAGTTGAGGACGATTTTTAATTTCATCATGGGGGTATGATGAGTCACCAAATAAGCGACTCAATATCAGATACGTGATATCAGATCAGCCAAGTGACATCGGATCCCCAACATTGGACACACGATGTTGAAGCCTGTCTCATTGTCTATAAATAAGAGATAGGAGCACTTGGTTTTGGATAGTATTTTTTGGTCCTTTAGCTAAACTCTTGCAGTTTTTCTCTTCTAGAGTTAGAATTATTTTTGAGTGCCCACATTAGGAGTCATAGAGTGAATGGATTTTTATTTAAGCATTGTATACTTGAGCATACCTTATGTATGAAAATAAAGAAGAACTTTGTGATAAAACTTGCAAAATTCAGAATAGCTTAACTATTTCATTTAATGTTATTTACTATTATTTGATGCTCTCATTAGTTAATCAATGTTATTTCTATAGGATTATTAATTATCAACAAATTAGCACACTCAGCACAACCACTTCGAGCATGCGTGGAACACTTGATAACCTAATAATGACTAGCATTTGGTAATCCCAGTAGTGTTACACTAGTTCAGGATGTGTTTAGAGAGTGGGAATGGACACTGGTGTTAGGATTCGATTAACATTAGAGTTACAAAAACCCATTAGTTAACTAAATCATTTTATTTCACACACTTAGGAGACCAAGGTAGAAAATATAAAGGACATAAAAAAATCATATACCTCAAGTTTACTTAACCATACCATTGTGCCTTACAAGTAAGCGTGGGAAGACAAT
Organism: Gnetum montanum; assembly: GCA_015680685.1. Lineage (NCBI taxonomy): Eukaryota > Viridiplantae > Streptophyta > Gnetopsida > Gnetales > Gnetaceae > Gnetum > Gnetum montanum. The sequence continues at coordinate 594,698 of MNCI01021658.1, forward strand.
GACTACATAACTCATCCTTGTTCTATGTAGGTGCATAAGCACTTAATCCTTAGAGTTCGACCAGATTGTGCGTGAATGCTCTTATTCTTATGGTTGGGCATAGGGGTACCTTGCCACTCATCAGATTTCATTAGATAAATCTATTTTCTTTATGCACATGAATCTGATTTAATTTATCTTTAAAAAAGGTATACAAAATATGTTGCAAATTCTCGGTAATTTTTGTTAGTACTCTTGCAAGTGAATGTAGAGAAAATAATAATAATGATATGTGTAAGAAATGCAAATTATAATTTTAAATTTAGTATTGTAATATAAAAATAGTGAACTCCTTTAGATACTTGTGTCTTTGTTATATAATTTTTGCTGTGTAAATTTTGGACACATCAACACCCAAACAACTTGTTTAGGGAGACTATTGCTTAGGGTGCCTCTCGTATGGGTAGGGGTATGGAAACTTGGAAATAGTCTCAATTGAAAAGGGCAATGTAGCATTTCAAAAGGTAAATCAAACTAAAAAATTGGGAAAATTTAAATTGAATAATTGTCTTAAATTTTAAGGCTTGATGACAAAATAGTAAAATAACTACTAAATGTAAATTTTGAAATTCTCCCAGGTATTCTGTTGCTATTGCTTATTGTTGTTGCTTAGTGCCTACTCTCATTCAAAATGAGAGTGGCTCCTCTTCTTCAAACCTCTTCATGTGGGAAAGAGAGGGAGATAGCACAAAGAGAGGAAGAGAGATGTGCTATCTCTTATGGCCGCTATTGCCATTGCTGCTGATGTTGTCACTGACTACCATGTGTCACTGTTTGCACCATTAACCATTACTTACTACCATTGACCATGTGTCATTTCCCCCGCTGATTTGCATCACTATTTGCCACTGCATACCATTTCCATTTACGCCAGTTGGCACCCATTGTCGCTACTATCACCAATTGGGGAAGAGAGAGGTTAACAGACTTGAGCTTCCCTTGGCACCATTGCTGGGACTTTTATAATAGCTTGCAACTAACATAACATTTGCCATGTCTTGCCATCACATTCACCGTGTTTTGTCACCATGTCTACCATGTTCTCCATCTTCTCCACGCTGTGTAACATCCACATAACTGCCACTACTAGTTACACACTTGCTAGATTCTTGTTCATGATCTTGAGTGGTAGCCCTTCTCAGGGAACCGGGAATGGCCCATACTGAATTCCTATTCTTTTCTTGACAACTTTGCATCTGTATGTCATGGTACGATGATGAATGAATACCAACATTTCCACCTTGGCGAGCTTGTTGCTAGGGTAGGAGTGGACTCCATTTCCAAAGGTCATGTAAGTGGTCTATTTCTAAGGTCTCTTGAATCTACTCAATTTGTACCTAGAAGGTTCCTCGCAGAGATCAGGGTTGTGATGGATGACTCTGAAAAAAGACATAACTTTCCACCCTTTTGAAATAATGTAACCTTTGTACCCCACATCTTCCATGGCTTCCCTGCAGGTAAAGAAAATGGCAAAGGCCATTCTTAGAGTCTCCTAAATCGATTGCCTTTCCAAGTTCCAATCAATTGCTTCATATGGAACTGAAAGTGATAATTTACTATGTGCAATAAAAAGAGATAGCAAAGTAATGGGGATTAAGTTGAAACTGCAAATTTTACTAAAAAATCCATAACAAAGATGCCAAAATGTGTTAGAAATCACCATAAAGAGAGTCACCACTTCAACGTGGGCTCTTTTAAGTTTTAACATATTAGTGAGAATGGAAATAAACATAGGTTAAGAAGTAGTACTATTAAACATAGAAAGTCTAAATGGAAAGACATTGAAGCATGGTTATTGGAAGCAAAGGTACATACCCTGCAAGTAAGTTTTTAAATAAATAGTCTTATCTCTAAGTAAATACTTCACTTTTAGAGGCACTAACACTAGATTTTGAAACCAATACTGTTGGAAACACATCTTGTGAACTTACTCAGTAACCTATGGCCTTGTGCCTAGCATGGGTGATGTTGGCATTAACACTTAGTCCCCTAACTAGAAATTGCATGCAAGTGCAAGAAATAGGAAAACCATAAAAAATTTTCAAAGGAGGGAGGCAAAAGATAAAGGATGGAGTAGGTCATCAAATATAGACTTGGTAAATTGAAATTTGAAAGAAAACTATATTGATTTAAATATAATTAAAATAACCATATAATCAAGAGAGAACTAAACATTGGCCATCCTTACCACACCATCTCGATTAATTAAAATCTAAATATATAATCTTTATAAATCGTAATCTTAACTATGTATATACATATATATATTAAAGTATATAATTAAGATCTCATTCCCAATTTTCTCACAAGGTAAAAGTAAAAAGTACATGGACTACTTTAAAGACAAAACTTATACTAAACTTTATGAAGAGGACATGTTTTCTTTTAGATCATAGCTAGCCATAACTTTCAGATTTTTCCTTGGGATTTGTTTTGAGGGAAAATTTAGGGAAATAAGTTTAAAAGGGGAATGGAGGCTAGGGTGAGGATTGCTATTAGACTCCATTACACTCAAGAAATTATTACACTACCAATGAACATGGTCCTCATTTCTTTTTCTTTTGTCTCTTTTTTTGAGGAAACTTTGCTCATAGTGTACTTCATTCATAAGGTAGAAATTTCAACACAAGTCTAGACAATTAGCTAGAATGTCAAAGAACATAGTTCTTTCGAAACTTTGCCCATGGTGCAGTTCAACCCTCATGTATGTGCCTTTAATTATAATCTAGATGGAATTGTAGTAGGTTTCCTAGGTGGTTAAGGATTCTCAAGTGGAGATGAACACACTTCACCTTGTTTCTCACAAGATAGTAATGGATCATCACACTTGAGGGCTAGGACTTATGAGAAGGAAAAAGGTATTTTCCAAGGTCAACTAGTGATTGTGGCTAACCATTCTCCAACTTCACATATCCTACATTCACATGATCATGATGATAACATGATAAGTTAGCATAAATCCCATCCTCCATAATCCAACATAACTAATAAAAGTAAAACCTTGAAACAGATTAGGAAGAATCCTAGCATTATTGAAATATATCATATAAAAAATATTTTATATAATAGTAATAGGATATATCATATAAAGCACTATACATGCATTATTTTCAAATGGCATTATGATGATCCAATGCTTAGAAACTCAAATGATCATCATTATTACTAAAATCATATGAAAAGCACAAATCAAACCAAAACCAATATGCTAAGAAAGAGACAATGGAAATGCAAAGAAAATATGAAAATGCAACTATATATAAATGAAATGCATGGTGAAAGGGAAGAAGGCATGAAACTAAGGATTTACCAGGTGTCCACATGGGGCACCCAAGTAGAAATTCTTTAGATGAAATGCATTAAAATTTCTATGTAATTTATATCCTTGTAAATATGCAATTTTGTAAACATTGGGGCCAATGACATCTGTAACTTGGAATGAGCTTGACCACATAGGAGAAAACTTAGTTTGAGGGCTAGTTTGGCCAGATGGTCTATCTCTCTTAAGGACAAGGTCACCTATTTCAAAGGCTTTACCTATATATTTCTTGTGAAATCATCTTTTAACAATTTGTTGATGATTGAGGTTATGAAAATTGATACATAATCACAATTCACTTGTTTGTTCTCTAATGGGGACTAAATTTGAAAAATATGACATCCTTTAACATAGCTTCTTTATTAATTTGAGAAACTTTAAAACATTAATCACTAAATTTATCCTTGAAAAATAAAAATTCATGAATATGATCATCATCATCAAAACTTGGAAAGAAAAGATATTATCTAGAATAGGATAGGAATTAACCTTTTCAATAATTCTTTCAGAATCCCAATTATTGTGTCTAAAAGGGACATATAAACTAGTGACCATTTGAGCTACTAAATCAAGAACATAATTTTCTTCTCTAGGGACATGTTCAATGGATATGTCATAAAAATTTGGAACACCTTCTAATATTTTAATGGTTACGATCTCATTTATATCATTGTCCTCTCCTAATGGTGGTGGATCACCAAAAAGAAATGTTTTTTTATCATGTTGATGATAAGGCAAGGCATCTTCATAAATTTCTTCACATTCTCTAAAAGTTTGATAGGGTTGGGTAGAATTTGTATGAGAAAAAGGACTTATTTGTATAATTTCACTCACATGGTTATTTATAACATTTTTTCCAAGTCCAACTTCAATAACTCCAATATAAAGATTAGTATTTTGATTTTCCAAAGATTGATTTTGTTGATTAAAAGATGTTACCACTTGTTTATAAAAAGGCTCTCTTTGTATAATGATATATTCAGATTTTCCTTTAATAGAAATTAATATCTCTAAGAAATTTGACCTAAAGAAGCCCCCAAACTTGGTTCCAAAAGTTCTAGATAAAATGACACCATAAGTGGATGATATATCAACTACTAAAATATCCATATAGCATGTACATGTAGGGTATTTTTTAAGTTGTAAATTTACCCCTTTTAATAACCCTACTATAGGTGCATTAGATCCATCAAGTTGTATCACACTTCTTACTTGTGGTAGCATTCATGCTCCTAATGTTTTATATACCTCAAGTGGCATGACACTAACAGTTGCACCAAAATCCATCAAAAAATTGTGAATGTTCTTTCCCAAAATGACCAAAGTTAAGAAAGGTGGTTGATCTTTCTTGTTCAACATGGAATTGCTTGAATTTTTTATTAATATAGCATTGAGACTTTCTGCAAAATGAAATTGCCTTTTAGTTGCTGGAAATTTTTCTTTATTGGTTTTAGGAATATGAACTATCTTTTGAATCACATCTTTCATTTCATTAAAATGTATAAGATCATACATTAAAATTTTTTCTTTAATTCTTTTCACATCCTTGACTAGATCATAAGTCTTATGTTCGTCTTTGGCTTCTTGTTGGGGTGGAGTTCTTCTAAATATTGAAGGGGCGTTTGGTTGTTGTGAGACGTTTGCTTAGGATGGCCTAGTTTGTTTATTTATGTTATTTTGACTAGGAGCTCTTCTATTTTGAGGAGTATAAGAATTATTCCTAGTTTGTTGTTGTGTGGTGTTCATAATGTCACTAAGTCTATAGTAGTGAGTGTTATGTGAGTTGGAATCACTTACCATAAATTTTCTTAATGAGGAAACTTCTTCATTTTCTGTTTCATGAGGTATGTTCAAGACCATAATTGGGGTTTTCCCATTTTTTTGACTTTGGGCATTGTCATCATATAGTGCTAAAAATTGAGGACAAGTTTTCTTAGGATGTTGCCTAGTGTTATGAAGATGACAATAATCATCATTGATTGATGTGTTCAATTTTTCAAATTGTAGAGGAGCTTTATTATTATTTTGCTTCAATTCAACTACTTCATTAGAAAGTTTTTGAAGTGAAGTTAATATTTGCATCATTTGGTTTTCTGTTTGACAAGTGGACACATAAGGATTAGATATTCCATCTAGATTTATGATGGATTGGATCAAAGCTTTCTATTGATTGTCACTTAAATTGGTATTTGGTGGTAAAAATGAAGAGGAGGTGGGACCTTGAAAATAACTACTTGTAGGTTGAGTCTTTTAAATGGAAGTGGGAGTTTGGAATAAAGTATTATTCATTGGAAAAACTTGTGATGGCAAAGAGGTAGTCTATATAGGATTGTTAACATTCATCATCCCAAATTGAGTTTGAATGCTATTCATCAAGGTAATTTGTTCTAACTCAACATCTTTAGCCATTACTCATATTTCCATTATGTTGGGATCAAATTTGATAGCATAGGTGAAGAATGGATCAATGGTAGAGAGGTAGAAATTGAGAATACCATCAGGTTGCAGATGCATCTCATTTGACACATAAGTAAGTTGATGGAGGAATCTTAAATTGTAGTCACAAAAATTTTCCCTAGGTAGTTTTCTTAAGTTTGTGAAATTGCTTGATGCTAGGGTAGGGTTAGTGAACCTATCGAACTGAAGTAGGAACTTGCTTTCAAACTTTTTCCACAAGTTGATAGATGCATTTGGGAGCATCAAAAACCATTGGGTGACTTTGCTCTTGAAATTTGTCACAAATACCCTACATGCTATGTAATTTTAAACAATGTTATAGATGCCTAGTAAGGTTTCAAAACATTGTATATGTTAATGGGCATCACTAGTAAGGGTTGTGGGATTGAAGAAAAAATTTACATTTTGAAGTGATTTCAGAATATTGTGATAGTTGATGAAGTTAAAAGGGTTTCTCACCATCCTGGTTTGAGTTCTTCTAGGGTAGAACTTGAAAATCATGAAGCTCGTTTTCTTAAAGTGAAATGATGGATAGCTAGTCGACTAGGGGTAGGAGTAGAGGCTCTTTGTTGATATGTTCTATAGGAAGATTCACTCATAAAATGAAAAATAACAAAAAATGTAAAATGCTAATAAATTTTAAAAATTAAAGAAAATAAAAAATATTTAAATATTATTACTTTTTTTGAAAAAAATAATAAAATTGCTATATATAAACCTTGAGAGAAAAATGAAAAATGTAGAATTTTTAGAAAAGTAAATTTAAAATTAAATAATTAATGAAAACCACCTCACCAAAGTTAGGATTAAGGTAAGGACTGCCAAGATCAAAATTGGAAAAAGAAGGCTTAGGATTCTAGAAATATAATTAGAACAAAGCAACAAAACTGAAAATAGGTAACCGTTAACTAGAACTAGTATTAGAAATGGGCCAATAAAGGTTTGAGTAACTGAAATTAGAAAATAAAAGTTTTCAAAAACTGGAAAATAGAAATTTTTAGGTAGCAAAAACTAAATTTCAAAAATAGTAACTGAAAAATAAATGACTATCACTAAGACTAGAAATAGAAATGGATAATAAAGGTTTTGGGTAACCGAGAAAGAAAATTGAAATAGGAAATTAAAAGTTCAAAGTAACCAAAATAGCAAAAATGAAGATTCAGAAATTGTAAAGTAGATGGCTATAAACAAGAATTGGAAATATATGATTGAGAATGGGAAAATGAACTTCTTGGGAAATGGAAATAGAAACTTTTCATGTAAAAAAAGAAAAAAATTAATATTTCAGAAAATGGAAAACAAAGACTAGAAAATATCCCTCCTTCTAGTACTAAAAAGGTGTTGATGCATAAATTTTGGACACATCAACATCCAAAAAACACATTTAAGGAGACTATTTCCTAGGGTGCCTCTTGTATGGGTATGGAAAGCTAGGAATAGTCTCAACTAGAAAAGGCAATGTAACATTCCAAAAGGTAAATCAAACTAGATAATTGGGAAAATTTAAATTGAATAACTATCTTAAATTTTAAGGCTTGATGAGAAAATAATAAAATAACTACTAAATGTAAATTTTAAAATTTTCCATGGTCTCTTGCTGCCACCGCTCACTATTTCTACTTGCTACCTGCTCTCATTTAAAATAAGAGTGCCTTGACTTCTTCAAACCCTCGCTGCATGGGGAAGAGAGGGAGAGAGATGTGCTATCTCTTATGGCTATTGCTACCACTACTGCTTACTAGTTGTTGGCTACTGTTGATGCTATCACTAACCACCATGCATTGTTGTTCACACCATTAACTATTTCTTATCACCACTGACATTGTGCTATTCCGATTGTTGATGTGCACTGCCATTTGCTACTGTGCATCATCACCATTCGTGCTTACTAGCACTTGCTGTCATTGTTACCACTGGTTGGGGAAGAGAGAGGTTGAGAGCCCTAAGCTCCCCTTGGTGCCATTGTTAAGACTTTTATAATAGCTTCTAGCTAATGTCATGTTCTTCACATTTTGCCACCATGTTTGCCATGTCCTACCATCATGCCTGCCATGTTCTCCACCTTCTTCACATCATGTTACATCTGCACAATCACCATTGTCGATTATGTCTACCTACTAGATTCTTGTTCATGATCTTGAGTGGTAGCCCTTCTTGGGTAACTAGGAATAACCCATATTAAATTCTTGTTCTTTTCTTGACAACTTTGCATCTGTATGTCATGGTAAGATGATGAATGACTAGTAGCATTTCCACCCTGGTGAGCTCATTGCTAGGGTAGAAGCGGACTTCATTTTCAAAGGTCATGTAAGTGGTGGGTTTCAAAGGTTTCTTAAATCTGTTGGAGTTGAACTTGGAAGGTTCCTCATAGAGATCAGTGTTGTAATGGATGACTCTGAACAAAGGCATAACTTTCCACCCTTTCGAAATAATGTAACCTTTATACTCCACATCTTCCATGGCTTTCCTAAAGGTAAAGGAAATGATAGAGGCCATTCTTAGAGTCTCTTGAATCACCTACATTTCCAAGTTCTAATCAATTAATTTGTATGGAACTAAAAGTGATAACTTACTATGTGCAATAAAAAGAGATAGCAAAGTAATCAGGATTAAGGTGAAATTGCAAATTTTATTGAAAAATCCATAACAGACATGCCAAAATGTGTTAGAAATCACCATAAAGAGAGCCACCCCTTCAACGTGGGCTCTTTTAAGTTTTAACATATTAGTGAAATGGAAATAAACGTAGGTTAAGAAGCAATACTATTAAACATAGAAAGTCTAAAAGGAAGAACACTGAAGCATGGTTATTGGAAGCAAAGGTACATATCCTACAAGTAAGCTTTTAAATAAAGAGTCTGATCTCTAAGTAAATACTTCATTTTTAAAGGCACTAACACTAGATTTTAAACTAATTCTTTTGGAAAATACATCTTGTGACCTTACTTAGTGATGAAATGCAAGTTGCTGCATCAACTAGGCCTCGTCGACTAGGCCTCATCAATGATGCTTCATCGATGCAGGGGCTTGTCCTGGCCTATACATATGTGCTAACTATAGTTGACTACACTCCAAGGTAGCGGAGAGTGTAGTTCGAACACTTAGAAAATTTTGTAGATTCTTGATTCATGATGACACTTAATCAAAATTGCAAAAAATTAGTTTTTTTAGAGCTGGCTACACTCTGGGGCAATGGAGAGTGTAGTCCTAACACTTAAAAAAATTACCTCATGTTGACACTTACAAAAATTTGCAACTAAAAAGTTATCACCTAAACTTGGTGGTATTTCATTAGCCCCTCTTTGTTGATGTCTAGAGGAGTGGCCCAAGAGACATCGATAATGAACTACAAAACATAAAAATAGACTTGGAACCAACATTTCTCTTTCATGCATGGTCGGATGTTGATGTGTCATGCTTAAGAGTGTTGTGGATAGTGGTATGCTAGGAGCAAACAGTGTAGGTAACATGCTAAAGGATAACAAGGGAGATGAAATGCAAACAGGGGATCATGATGTAAGATGTAGAGTCAACACAACTGATGATGACCATGTCACCAAGGTGGCTTGCCTCTGAAAAATTTTGATGTCTTGTTGAAGTGCTCATGAGAGAGTCATGGTGGATTTAGGACTTGACTGGTTGTGAAATTGTAGCTCTACTAATTTGCTTGGGAACATGTTTTTCCCCCTTTACTCTTTGTGTTTTTTTTCCTTTTGCTTTTTGCTATGGTCTGAACCTTCTTTGGGTTATACACTTTTCTAAATGCTGATTGTGGGATATGTTCCACCAAGTGGACTGTGTGCCACCAAATGGGCTTTGTTCTAATGCTTGCGAAACCTCGTTGCATCTATGGAATAAGTGTTTTCTCCTTGGAATGACTTGTGTTACACCTAGCTGGGCTTTGACTAGCCAACAAAGGCTCCCCATGGGTCAACTTATGTTATGTTTGCTGTGGGTTCTATAGTTTGACTTGCAAGAGTATGCCATGTGGTTGTAGCATGTATGCATTAGAGGGATAAGCAAGCTTGGCTATGCAGGGGAATGCAAGGGTATGGAGACATAGGGATAAGTATAGGTAGGTCATAATGGGGTAGTAGGGATGTGCGCTCTTGAGAGGCTTAGCTAGTCTAATCGTGCACATCGGAGCGATGTGATGACTTACCGTTGCTATGAGATGTGACTTTGCACAATTTCCCAGGGGCTTCATCCTACACACACAACTTCAAGAAAATAAGAAAATTACAAAAGACAAAACATAAATCAAATGTCAGGGATGATGATGTTGTGAGTGCTCCAAAGGCCAAATTGATGGAAAGTGTTCAAAAAATAGCAAAATTCTTGGGGGCAATAATGCTACAAATGCTCCAAAGGTTACGCTAGTTGTAGGTGTTCAAAATGCCAGAAAAGTGTTCAAGGATGGTGATGTTGAAAATGATCCAAAGGCCAAGGAAGTGGAAAGTGCTAAGAAAAACCAAAAAAATGGTAGGGGGGCCATAATGCTGCAAGTTCTCCCAAGGCCAAACCAATGGCAAGAGCTCAAAGAAATTAGCAAAATGGTGAGAGACCATAATGTTGTAAGTGCTTCAAAGGCCAAGCTGATGGAAAGTGCTCGAAAAACCAACAAAATGACAAGGGGCCATAATGCTTGCAAGTACTCCAAAGGCCAAGTCGATGGCTAGTGTTCCATTCTAGGACTATAATACTCTCATGCACATGATGCAAAAAAGTTGCGAGGTGGGGGGAGGAAGGGGAGTTAAAATTATTCTCACTCACTTGCTCATGGAACTATGTGTGACTAATGGAAAACCTAGTTTAAGGTCTTGGTAGACTATGATGTGCTAGGTTATAGTCCTAGTGGACTACTGTGCCAGTTTAACATCATAGTGAACAAGCTATGCCAGTTTATAGTCATAGTGGATTGCTGTGTTAGTTTAACATTGTAGTTGATGTGCTATTGTGCTAGTTTAACATTATGATCCAAGGATGAGTGCTGTGCCAGTTTAGCATCATGGAAGACATGTGTCGTGCTAGTTTAATGTCAAAGCAGATGGTCTATGCTAGTTTAATATCATAGTAGATGAGACGTTTGGGTGCTAGTTTAACATCGTAGTAGATGAGTTATGCCAGTTTATAGTCCTAGAAGACTGTTGCACTAGTTTAACATTGTAGTGGACAAGCTATGTCAGTTTATAGTCATAGTGGACTCTTGCAGTAGTTTAACATCGTAGTAGATGTGCTATTGTGCCAGTTTAATGTCATGAACCAAGCTCAAATGCTATGCTAGTTTAACATTGTGGTGGATGTAAGGCATGGCTGCTAATTTAAATTCATAGCAGACAAATGCTTTGTTAGTTTAGCATCATAGCATATGATTGATTCTAGTTTAGCATCGTAGTGGATGAATTCTTAGCTTGTTCCATTGATGTGTGAAATGCTAAGCATAGTATAGCTTCAGGTATGAATGGGTCACTAGATTGGAAAATAAATTGTCTTCTTGATTAGTAATCTTGAATGTTTTTTTATCGTAGGCCTTAGTAATCAAGAAAGGCCCTTCCTAGTTGACTAAGAGTTTTTCTGTAGGTTCAAAAATGGCCTTGAGGACTAGGTCCCCTTTCTTGATTGGGCATTAATGTTGGTTGTGATAGTGCTTTTTCTGTTTCTTTTCTTGGTATCATTTGATGTGATCAAGCATCTACATGTGCTCCTCATTTATTGAGTCAAGGTCTACAGTCCTCAACTCTTTGTTATGAGCTTCATCAATGAAGTTTGAGAGGATTACTCGAAGCGATGGAACCTAAAATTCAAGGGGCAGAATTGCTTCAGACTTGTAGATAAGACTGTAAGGCATCTTACCTATTACTATTCGACATGTTGTGTGGTAGGCCCAAAGTGTGTAGACTAGTTGCTCATGCCATCAGTGTTTGCTATTGCTTAGCATCTTCTTCAAAAGGTTGACAATGACTTTGTTAGTGGCCTTCACTTGGCCATTTGCTTGTGGGTAGTATGGTGATGAAAAGGAATGTTTAATGCCAAAGCACTCACAAAAGGCTTTAGTTTCAACATTGTTAAATTATGGCCCGTTTTCTGTTACTATGGTCATAGGTAAGTTGAAACAAGTTGTTATGTTATCAAGCACAAATTTGCAAACTTGTTGTGATGTTGTCTTCCTAATAGGAATAGCCTCAACCCACTTGGTGAAATATTTAGTTGTAGTTATGATGAAGCTATGCCATGCAAAGGAATTAGGTGTTATTGGTTCAATGATGTCCAATTCCCAATGTTGAAATAGCCACATGATTTGCATTATGTGCAATTTAGTTAGTGGCACATGCATTAAGTTGTTATGTCATTGACACATGTTACATGTTTTGACCTTTGAGAAGCAATTGTGCTCCATGTAAGGCCAATAATAGCCTAATCATCTAATTTTTATTGCTATTTTCCTAAGTGCTATGTGACCTCTGTACAATCCCTCATGGACTTGTTCAATGATTGTTTGTGCTTTGCTATTGCTTATGCAGGTCAGCAGTATGCCATCATAGGATTTGCAGCATAACATGTTATCACCTACAATGATGTACAACCACAAACATTTACGTACTACATCTTTTTATGTAGCAGTTAAGTGTTGCAAAAGCTCACCCTATAGAAGGTATGCATTAATGTTGTCATACCACTCTTCTATGTGGGTTGTACTTACTATGGCTATAAATGCAGTGTCAATGATTTGCATGATAGGCACAATGCAATCCACCACCAAGGTGGGCAATGTATGGAACATGTTAGGTGTGATGCTTAAGGCTAATGTTTTTAGTGCATCAGCTATGGCATTTTCATTTCATGGAATATGTTGGACATCAGCAGTTGAAAATTGTTTAAGCAAGTGCTTTGCTAGGTCACAGTAAGGTTGTAAATGTTGGACCTTGCAGGCATAAAACTTTGTCACTTAGTTGACCACTAATTGTGAGTTGCCTCGAATCGCTAGGTGTTGGATCCCTAGGTTGCGTGCTACAAGGACACCTTAGAGGAGACCTTCGTACTCTACCATGTTGTTAGTACAAGGGAATGTAAAATGATATCTAAAGGATTGAATCTCCTTGGAGGAAAACATGATAATGGTAGTGGCGCTACCCCCTTGAGAGGTTGAAGCTCCTTCAAAATGCAAGAGTGCCTCATAGTTGTTAGGCACTTAACTAATGATACTAATGTTCTCATCTAGGAATTATAGGTATATTGTTGCTTGATTATTTATGTGTGAAACCATGAGTTGTGTGGCTATAACTTGACCTTTTGTTAAGGCTTGCATAGAGCAATGTAATATAGGTTAATCTCCATTGTTATTACTTTTCATTGTGCAATACGATTGCTTTCATAGATGTTCATTGTGATTGCTCGAAGTACGTTATTTTTTCAAATGATGTTAACTTAACTACGAAAAAGGTAATGCCTCCACTTCTTTAGTGAGAAGACTAAGGTGAGGTAGTGCTTTTCCACATCATTGTATTTCACTTCATCGGCTACTAATGCATGGCTCAAGTAGTAAACTAGGATCTCTGTGCCATCATCTCACTTTTGGCAAAGCAAAGAAGTAATGGACATGTTAGAAGTGGCAAGGTATATGTAAAAAGATTTATCTCCTTGTGGAGGGTGAAACGTAGGAAGTTGTGCTAGCTCTTGCTTAAGGTTTTCAAATGCTTATTGGCATTGAGTTGTCCACTCAAAGTCGGCTCCTTTCTTGAGCAGATGTTGCATTGGTTGTAACTTATCGATTAACTGCATGATAAACCTGCATATGAACTGCAATCTACCTTATAACCCTCATAGCTCTTTAAGGTTGGCCAATGGTGCTAAGTTGGTTATGGCCTTAACCTTGTTGGGGTCTATGCATATTCCTACTTCAAACACTACAAAACCAAACATCCTGCCTATTCTAATGCCGAAAACACACTTCTTGTGGTTCAACCTAAGATCATGTTTTAGACAACATTTAGGTACGATGTTTAGATCATTTGCATGGTTGTAAGCTGCTTTGGACTTAACTGCGATGTCATCGACATAGTCATTGAGAAAACTTAGCATGTAATCACTAAAGATGTATGTCATTGCATGTTGATATGTTGCTCTTGCATTCTTGAGTTTAAAGGGCATCATGGTATAGCAAAATGTACCCTAGGGGGTCATAAAGGTTGTGCTGAGTTGGTGCCCAGGGTTGATCCTAATTTGGTTGTAGCTTGAGAACCCATTCTTGAAGGAAAATAAGTCATGTCTAGTCATGGTATCAATCATTTGATCAATACTAGGTAATGAAAAATTATCTTTGATGGTTGCCTTGTTTAGGTTCCAAAAGTCTATGCAAATGTGTATACTTCCATTTTTCTTCAATACAACTACAATGTTGGAGGCCTAGTCTACATAATGAATAGCCTAGATGAAATTAACTTTGTAAAGCTTAGTGATTTCATCATGGATGGCCTACACTAGCTTAGGCCTAATCTTGTGTGCCTTCTATTTTATAGGTTTAATGTAGGATTCGATGATGATATTGTGTTGGACTAACCAAGGGTCTAGGCCTAACATGTCCTCATATGACCATGAAAATGCCTTGATGTTATCGTTTAGCACCTTGGTGATGTCTTGGACATGTTGGGGATCTAGCAAAGAGCTTAACTTTAATGTTTTTGCCTCACCGTTAGTTGTTGTCATAGGGATCTTAATGAGGGGTTCCTCTATGACATCCCCTACCTCTAGATCAAGAACCTTAACTAGATGGTTAAGCCAATCTAGTCATGCCTCTATGGGTGCTATGTATTTGGTGTAGGTTGTAGGCTTAAGGTCTAGGCAATGTAAGTCAATACATCACTTAATATTTCCATGAGGTCCTATGAGGACTAGAGGTGAGAGAAGCTTCTCAGGAATGGGCATGTTTGATTCTTGCAAAACAAACTAGCAAAACATTAAGTGGCACCTATCTTAACCAATTTAATGCAAAAAAAAAATGAATAAAAACCAATGTGATGAAAATTTTCCTAAGTATGCATAAGGGCTATAAAGAAGGTAGGCATGTGTGGGTTATTTTTAGGCCTCGACGGGTCGTGTGTGCCAGTTTTAGGTCTTAGTAGATCATAGACATGTTAGATGTGCCCTTTTGGGAAAGGTTGAGTGTGATTAGGAAGTGAAATTAGCTCAAGCATTCATTGGGTGACAAAAAATTAAAAATTTTGGCTAAGGCATTCACAGGGCAATGAAAAGCTGCAAATTTTAACTAAGTATGGGTGAATACACTCTCACCCAACTACACTCTTACCCAAAAATTAAAAATTTTGGCTAAGTGTGGAGTGTAGTCCTAGGTTGGTGGCTCATTAAATCATCCTAGGAAGGTATATAGGTGCATTTTACCATGGGCAAGTTGAAATTTTTGAGTTTTTAAAAGCAACATCTAGAGCGTAGTCTTGCCATCACCATTGTTTTGCACTACTAGCAAAGAGCGTAGTTGGATTAGGATGACACATTGAAGTGGACACCTACACCCAAGAATGGTGAATGTGGATGAGGGGGAGTAAGCACTGGGCCACCTACTTAAGCACACATGGAAGAGAGGAGGCCATTGATGTCTACCAGGTACCCCAACTACACTCTTCCCTTTGCCATTTTTTTGCTATTCTTCTACATGTTGTCTTTGGTGAGGGTTTGGGAGCATAGACATTATTGTGCCCTACCATGGCAATGGTCATTGCTATGGCTATTTTAGTGGCATGGGAGGGTGTGTGTGGTAGGGAGGGTTCTATGTGATGGGGTTTTTGTGTGGGTCATTCTGCTGAGGTTTTGGGTGATAGTGGTCGTAGCGACTATGAGTGCTATTGCAAGTGAGGGAAGTTGCAGGCTACTTGTCGTAGTGTGGTAAGGGGAATGGCTGTTGCTACATAAGATAGCGTAGCCACAATGGCCACACTCAAGGTTGCAAGGCTAAATAAGGTTTAATTGTTGCAAGGGTTTTCAAAGTATGTGAGGGTTTATTTTACCAAAATCTTTAGATTTTTTTTTCTTGTTTTGTTTTGGTTTTTTCTTCATGGCATGGGTAGGAACGATGCAAGGATTTGGGCTTTAGTGGTAACTAGGGATGGTTGGCCACAAGGTAAAAGGCATTGTAGGGTTAAAATTTTTTTTATTTTCCATTTTTTGAGGGGGTGGAGGCCAAGCATGCCATGCATCACCAAGGTCATGGGGCAAGGTTTCTATTTGGCCCCTTTGAGGCTACATGGGGGAAAAGGGATGTTGCACACCATGAGGGCCACAATGGTCATTGCACTGTACAATGCACATCGTAGGGGCCGTGAGGATGATGGCATCTTGTAGTGTGGCTAGAGGGGCAATGAGGATGCTCAACAACAATACATTATCTATTCTATTCTTTTTTTTGTTTAAAATTTTTTTGTAAGGGTTTAGGTAGTAATGGTGAAGGAGGGAGAGAGAGCAGGGCCTTGTGGGCATGACGGGTGTAATGACATGACACTACAAGAAGGCTACGCATAGCAAGGGATGGATGTGATGCATGAAAGCGTACTGGGTGGAGGGCACATAGGGCGTGGTGGGATTGGCGATGCACAGAGGATGGTAGGGTAGTGTAGGCCATCGTGATAAGCCATGGTACATAGAGAGCATTGGGACAATGGACAAGACTTCTTTCCTTACATGCCACAGCTAGGACTACACTCCTCATGCTTTGAAGGTGTAGTTGCTGCTAGGTGTTTGAAAAAATGACATTTGCCCAAAAGTTAGTTTTTTCGAGACTACGCTCTATAGAGAGTGAAGTCAGGAGTTAGAAAATTTCAATCTGTGACTACACTCTCCACATTTCAGAGGGTAGTCAAGGTGCTCCCAAAGTTAGAAAAAAAATTTCCATCTTCATAGACTACACTCTCCATTGAGGCAGTCTATAGTTAGAAGAAATTTTGTGACTTTCTGGACTATGCTCTCTGGAGTTAGAAAAATTTTCCAAAAATTCTGTAAATCATTCATAATGCTAAACCTACAAAATGTAATAATGCTAAACCTATACCAATGCTAAACCTATGAAACTTGTGAAATGAAATGCTAATCCTATGCAAATGTGTTGTATCCAAGTGAGTACCAAGCACATCAAATAAATTGGTTGACATCCTATACCCACGGGGCCCTAAAGGGCATTACTAAAATTAAGAAATTTGTTAGTTCATGTTGAATCATGTTAATTTTGCTAACTTAATTTAATAATTTTATGTTAAAATTTGCATCTATGTGTATATACTAATGCTTTGTTTGTTACTTTGTAGTTGCAAGATGTTGCTGAAACCTGTATTGATCATTGTGGAGCTCGTGGGAATCTTGTGTTGCATGAGCAAGCCTATTCCTAAAACCCCTATGCTAGATATGCAAGTGGGTGTTCATGTGATGTGGTTTTGGCTAGGGGCTTATGAGTTCGTTGAGTACCCGCTATAGCAGTTTAGTATGATCATGTGGTCACACTTAGTGGCGGAGGTTGCTAGTGCCAGCACTGACACGATGTTGGCCAAGGCTAACTAGGACATCTGAAGGTTCATCTTAGATGAGCATACTACTAGAGTTTATGGGGCAAGTGATTCAAGTAGAGGCCCTAGGAGTGCCTGGTTCCTATCTAGGATATGGCACATGACAGGGTTTAGTTGCTACAATAAGAAAAATATCCTCTTTGTTGTGCTATGAGTGCACATCCTATTCTAGAACCCACCTAGAACCATCTAGTGTGCTGGAGGGTAAGCACATTTCTAACTTTCATAGTGTTTTTTTCTACTTTCCCATGTCACATTGCTAATAGCTCATACTTAATGCCAAATTTAGAGTTGATAAGGAGGGCTTACATGATGAGGCAAATGCTCTAGCATTGCCCCGTACCACCTTGGAGATATTCTCCTCTAGCATGAACATTCAAGTAGCTATGCTTGAGTAGGTGGGGTCTAATTTGAAGGTCTACCCAACTCAATACCCAAGGGCATACAAGTCGTGCAAGATCCATGATTGGTTGCATGAGGAGTGGGCCACTAATGTGATTAACATCGAGGAGATGCTTGAAATGCAATCCCCATCTTGTACCCTATTTGTGCCATGTATGCATCTAAGCTTTAGCTCATGTGGTTACTCATGTGTGCCTATTAGTTTTCCTTTTTCATGATGCTAACATTGTTTTGCCTTGGTTGTAGTGGTAGTTTCTTCAGGTGAGGTGACGGTGATCACCACAAGATGCATAGAGGCCACCCTCATCATGAAATATGGTGATGTGGAGGATGTGTAGTACTAGCTATGCCATAAGGCCTTAGATTCACTAATAGCTAGACTCACACATGTAGGGTTGATGGACATATTTCTATTCCTTAGCCTAAGTATTATAGTGGCTGAAATGGTTAGCATCATTGACTCCTTCAGTAGTGAAGTCTGATAGTTTTTCACCTGAGTGCACGATGTGAGGGTAGTGCTTGACCTCATTGAGGCCTTATTTGCTGACCTCTTTGGCCTCCTCACTGATGGCCCATTGATTATTGATAAGGCCAATAGGGATGTGGACTACAGAGGAGATATTGAGGATTGGTTGTAAGCCACTGAATCTCACAAGGACATACCAATTAAGGATGTTCTTGTTCCTAAGGTATAGCAGCTCTACCCTCTTTTTTGGGCACATGCCTTCTCAAAGTTGCTCTCCTAAGGAAAGATCCTTGAGGTGGAGTAGACATGGATGATGAAAGAGGTGCTATTGGAGGGGATGAGGGTTAACTAGGCCACCTATATTACAATTGGCTTACATGTGGAGATCACCAGGCTACAGTTTAACATCTAGGAAAGGTTTTATGTTCACTTCATGTTCTTTGCAGGGTATTTGAGAAGGTTTGCAGAGCTTAAAGTTGTGCGTGATGGTGGGCATTGAGTGGTGTAGGACCATGAGCAACTGCTTAAACTATGTATCAAGCACTTGTCTATGACCACATGGGCATAGGACCCCCTCCCCCCAGAGGAGGTCAATGAGTCATTATCCATAATTACTAAATCTCCCATGGAGAAGTCACATTACTTATGAGATAGCATGGGTGAGGGTCCTCCAATTGGCATTGGGAACTTGAACAAGGTGGACTGCTACATTACAGAGATGGTGGAACTATCTAAGGAAAAGATTAAGAGGCCACATTCCACAAAGGAGACTACCCCTAAGGTTGGAAGACTGAGTAGTAAGAAGATCTATATCAAGTTCTAAAGCTTACACATAGAGGTTGCAGGTTAGTATGCATAACTTGTTATATGCATTTATTATATTAACATTTGTTTATATTTTTATGTTTTTGTTTATGCTATGCTCTTAACTAGTATGAATGTGATATGTGTATGAGTTGATTGCAAAGATTAGAGAGAAGACTACCAGAGTAGTAGCTGAGGCGGTAGCAGAAGAAGCACTTGCTCAAGTTGAGGAGGGGAAGGCTCATGCAGATGAGTTAACTAAGGCAAAAAAGATCCTCCAATAGTTAGAGGAGGAAGGGTTTCTCCATCACAATGGGGGTGGTTTTGATTGCCTGTTTGATGGTGTGTAGATGGGTGAACCCCCTGCACTCATGCCTGAAGACTTGCTAGGTAACTACTTTGTGTTGCCATTTGTTATTACCTTTTGCTTTAGCATCTTTAGTTGTTTAGTTACATGCTGGTTGCATTGTTGTGTTATAGCCTTAGATGTGCCTGCTAGTGGTCCTGCATCTACCTATCGCATGGAGCTATGGGTGAACATGCTTGATAAGTTTGCCTTCATGGAAGGCATCCTTGAGGACATGGTGGACCATTTACAACAGGCAGATCTTGAGCGTAGTATGTTTGTTATGTTAATTTGCTTTATGTTGTTTTACTGATTGAATGTTTAGTTTGTGGCTAAGATTAATTGCTTGTTGCATGCTAATAAGTTCTAAGCTTTGGTGGGATCTAAGCAAGGTGGCCAAGGTTGATGCCCTCCTTGATCTTTCTCCTGAAGTGGATTAGGTATGTCATCACATGTACAAGATAGTGACCAAGTGCTCGTTTTCCTATGTGAAGGTGTTTTGGGTTTGTAGGTGCTCAAATGAGCACCTATGGAAACATGTGCATGAGTTTTAGGAGAGGGTGATGAGCTAGGAGACAAAGATCAAAGACCTTCAATCTCAATATGACTTTCTAGCGGCTATGTCATGGGGAGATAGTACTTGGCAAACCTTGGAGATAGAATATGCTCAAAATTGGTTGGCTCTGAAAGGCAAGAATGAGGCCACCTAGGAGGTGATTGAGTAATGGTTGCAGATGGACCTGCTCACCTAGAAGAATCAATACTAGAGGAATTATAGCACTAAGGTGTACTAGTGGGGGTAGACATACAAGAACCACAAATACCAATATAAGCACAAGCACAACGCGTACCTTCAATGGTACAAGGAGGAGTCTATCAAATGTTGTCATCTCTAGATGTTTCTTAAGGTGATTTGTGAGAGGCAAGCTTATGGATTATTCTTGTGGCATACAGTGATGAGTGGCTCTCTTGAGCAACAAATTGTTAACCCTGCAGGAGAGGCTTCCTTTGCTACCTTTTCCATGGAGCCACTCGCATGGACCACTATGGACAAAGGAAAGACCCTTGGAGGGATTAACTTTGGCTAGGAGAATTGGACACAGCTTTCTGAGGCCGAGATCCTCCTATGCTTGAAGGTTGGCCTTGAAAATTTGCCTCTAGAAGACCCTAATGTGGGATCCTCTTAGGTTAGTCATTGGTTTTTGTGCTTTTTCATGTTTTGGATTAGCTTGTGTATTACAAGTTTTCTTATTAGCTACTCATTTTTGTTGCAATTGTGGTAGTAGGTACCAAGAGATGCTATAGGCCCCAACAATGTAGTGGAGGAAGAAGAACCTCCACCTCCACCTAGTGCTACCAATTAAGCACAACTTGATGTAGCCCTATTATTGGGCATTTTTGCTATGTCTTTGCTACATGATGATACTGCTCATGCTATGCACTATTATTCATGTGAGATGTAATGAATGAATTTGCTACATGTAGTTTATAATGTGTAAGCTTTCTTTTTGTTTGCTATGCTTACTATGCGATGAGTGAATGCATTAAGTTATAATCATGCGATGATAGTATGACTAGGCCATTGTGAGCCCCATGCTAGTTTATGATCTTAGTGAGAGGGCCGATGATAGTTTAAGGTCATTTTAGGTCACGCGTTGCAAATTTAAGGCCATGATAAGCTATAGGGGTTGAATTATAGGTCATAGTTTAAGGCCATTCTAGGCCATGCATTGCTAGCTTAGCGCCATGGAAGGTCACACATTACACATTTAAGGCCATGGTAGGTTGTGATGTCAGCATTTTAAGGCCATGGTGGACCACATATTGCATCTCTTATTTTTGTAATTTTAGTTTTTATATTTTTTTGTATTTTGATGTTTTATGCATTAAGCTAAGAACTGCTAAAGGGTAAACTAAATGAGTGAGTGCATTAGCTAAGTAGAATGCATAAATAAAGTAAATAAATGTGTAAAAAAAAGTGGACAATGCATAATCTAAGTAATAAAGGTAAATGTAAATGCGTAGAAAAATGCAATGTAAGAACAAGGTGAAATGCATGGCTAAATGTAAAAGCAAAGGGTAGATAAGCACCTAGCACATGTTGGACTAAGGAGATACCTTATTCATGCAATTTCTTCTTAACTTGGTGTGGGTTAGGAGGCATGTAGGGCCTAGATGGTACCATGCAGTATTCCCCTTGACCTTTTTCTGCTATGTCAAAGGGTAATTCAGCCCATAAAGCATCCTCCAAGAGGTCGTTAGCTTCATTTGTTTGCTTAGGCAGGTTAGCCTCATGCTTTTTGTCCTCATCCTTTACTGCAAATGCATCATCAAGGAACTCTACCTCTCACCCTTACTCCATGTCTATGCTGTTAATGGCTAGAGGGGCTGCATTGTCATTGTGGATAATGACCTCACCACCTTCATATGAAAGGTGGATTTCTTTGTGAATGGGAGAGGAGATAGCTCGTAATTGGGCCAACCAAGGCCTATCCAATATTAAGTTAAAGCTTGGAATCTCCTCTACAATGATGAATTCAGTAGTAGTAGGGAATTCTTCCCCTACCACAAAAGCTATTATGATAGTTCCCTTGACAACAACACATGACCCACTGAAGGACTTTAAGCACATAGTTTTTGTTGGTTTGATATGCTCTATAAGGCTGAGATTGTCAATGATAGTGTATGGGATGACATTTTTTGTTGCCCCATCATCAACATGCACCCTCTTGATCTTGCATTGCCCAACACTTATGGTGATGAACATCGACACTATGATAACCTAACCCATCTCAAGGTTGACCTTAATTGCCTCATCATAGAACATGAGGGATGTTGAGCTTGATTACTGTAGTGAAGGAGACAACATCATAGCATGGGTGGAGTGCTTATCTACTGAGATGTCCTTTGTGATAGGAATGGAGGTCAAGATCCAAACTAGTGCTTCGCAATGAGCAAAGGAGGTCATAATCAGGTCACACAAGCTCAGTGTTGTGTTCTTTTGCTTTAGTGCTTGCTTGACCTAGGATAGTGTATCTATTGTTTTGTTGGCCTTGACCCCCTTCATGTAACTGAGGAGATGGATCTCTCATGGAGGTGATTTGGGCTTTGCTTTCCTGGCTTATTTTGGGGCCTTAGTGCCCAGTTATGGCTTGCTGGTGGTGGCTTTATTGGTTGCTTCAGCCATAGGAACTGTGGATAGGGACACTAAATTTGGTGCACCTAGCACCTTTTGCTCATAATGTTGTCTACTCATCCTATTAGCTAGATGCTCATTAGGCCTCTTGGGATGCCACCTAGATGGTCTATTAGTATTGCCAGTAAGATTGACTCTTGGGTGAGAAGGGACAGATGCATTACCCACTACCAAACTTTAGGTAGGTGTAGGGTCAACATGTTGGGGTATCCTTAGGACAAAGGGTGGCTGAACTATTGCTGCTAAAACATGCTTTGGAGCCTTAGCAACAAAGGGTGTTGTGGGTGAAACACCACAAATTTGGGGCTAACACTTTGAAACAAGAACAACTCAGAGCCTCTTGAGCTTTTGAGAGGCAAAAATTTGACTAAGGCATGATACTCACGTTGGCTTGCCTTGGGAGCTCACACTATGGTCACACTGAGCTCACGCTGGCAACGTGAGTCCAACATGAGTTACCAAAAGTGGCTTAAAACAAGGCATAATCAACCTCATTTTTCGACTTGCAGATCACTCTCAAGGTCAAACATAGTTAGGCAATCATTGAACTCAAGAACAGGCATCAAAAAATCAAAATTTGGTGTAAAAGGTGTCACTTTCAACTCACTCATGCTGAGGCCACACTGGCAGTGTGAGTACTATTCATCAGTGTGAGTACTATTCATCAATGTGAGTACTATTCATCAACGTGAGTACTATTCATAAGCATGAGTACTGATCACGCCTAGACAAAAGCATGCCAAACACATGTTGAGAACACGCCAAGACCAAATCAACTCACGTTGGGAGCCTTGGTGAAATAGAGATGCCTCAAATAGCCACAAAACCACTCGAATCAACATCCTGCAACAATCAATTTAGGGATCGACAAGTTTCAAGCAAGCCGGAGCTGATCTATCTTATTGTACATTATCTTTTTTGTTGTAAATGTTCAACATTTGTGGCCCAGCCAACCTCTTACGTTCTAAATTTTATGTGCTTCCATGAGCATAAGCTAGCTTGAGTAAGTTAACACATGCTGTAAGATATAATGCACTTGGTCAAAATGTGGCTTGCCCATGCATGTCCAACTCACATACAACTGTCTATTGAACACGTGTCACTTGATCCATTTTACTTTCATCTCTCATCCATTGATTCCATCCATGAATTCCATGCCCAAGCCCAGCCAAACCTTATAAATACCCTATCAATTTACATAAATAGGGTGGGAAATTTTGAAATTTGACAACTTAGAAAACTTAGACCAGCGATCCTTGGGCGCTCGGGCACACTTGACTCCTAGCATCCAAGCACTTCTGAAACACATCACATCATCCCAGGGCTTGGCACTTGACTTTCCATCTACACGTGCAACTACGCTTTGACCAGTGCACACCCTTTCTAAACAATACAATACAGTTCATTTTGCTAGCCATTATATTGTTTACTCTATTGTACATTCGCTTTACATTTTGTTTGCAATATTTTTCTGTGTATGATCCATTTGCATTTTTGTACACCACTATTTACATTTCAAACATCAGTTATGATAACCCCAATGCAAGCCGTAGTTTATGCTTGGGGAAGTCCTTGGTTGATTTGCGTGCACACCATCCAAGGAACTCTACCTTCGTTTTCTTTTCTAGCTTGCCCTCGGGTGAAGGCAGGGTTAGCTATGTCTACCCGATGATCTTTCGGTGTCTGTTGTTCCCTTCCAGCTTTACATCGATGATTTAGGTTAGTACAGTGGGTACCTGGGGTGACATTTTGATGATGAAATGGGACCTCAAACTCATGGAGACCAAGGGGGCCCCTACGCTACCAAAGGGTACATGGACCATGAATGGTCACTGCATTAATTCTAGGTTGTCATCAATGCTGATGAAATTGATGACATACCCTACATCATATGCATTTGGAGGATCCTTGTACACCCTTATGGTTTGGTTTTGAGGCCTCACTAGGTTGGTAGCATTGAGCACCAACTTGCCTCTATTAGTCATTTGTTGTAGGTCATCTTGCAAGGCCATGCAAAAGTCAATGTTATGCCTAGGCAACTAGTGATTCTAACAAAACCTATGTAGCCTAAAGTGCTTTGGCACTGGGGGCTCATTCAGGGCTACTGAGGCAAGGTTCCTTAGGAGCTCATAATATCTGTCATGTCTTTTGCAAACATCCTTGGACATCTACTTGTACTAGATATGTCCAACCTTCAAAATTTGGTCTAGTAGTTTCGAAGGTTTAAGGGGCAATGGGGTATACTTTGAGTGATCCTTGTGCTCAAAGTTGGGCCTCAGAGTTACTTATGTTATTACCATCGATGATGTAGGTTGGTTGGTTATTGTGCTAGAGCTAGTAGTGTTGTTGTTGTTTCATGCCTTGGGTGACCTAGCCATTGCCTTTGGATTAGTTGTTTTGGCCTCATTGGCCATAGTTGCCATAGTTGTAGTTTGTTTCCATTTGTCTTTATCCTTTTTGGCATGTAATTTCTTATAGGCAATGTAGGCCAAGTCCTTGCTAGCTTCTACCATGTCTTGTATGCTTTTAGTTTGGGAAAAGGCCTCGCTTAGGGATTGTGGGGCCAAGTAGCATAGTTTTGACTTGATAAAGTCATTAACTACATCCTTGAAGATGTCTAGAAGGTGCGTCTCTACTATAGGCTCACAAATTTCATTCAGTGATGCAATGTAGCATTGGATAAATTTCTATATGGGCTTTAGATGGCCTTGCTTGCTTTGCATGAGTTGGTTAAGTATGATTTTTGGCTTCAAGTTGTACTTGAAGAGGGTGATGAATTGACTCAACAGATCCTCCAAAGAGGAGATAGAGGCCTTGGTTAATGCTTGGTACCAATTGAGTGCCTTGATGATGAGTGACATGGAAAAGACATAAATGATGGTGTGTGTCCATGCCTGTAGTAGTAAGCATTTAGAACAGAAAGTCACCAGGTGGGCCTTAGGATCCCTTTCACTATTGTATTTAGTGAAGTGGGGTAGTGGGATCCCCATTGGGAGAGTCAATGATGGAATAGCAAGACTTATGGGATCATCTTGGTAGAAGTCCACCATGTGAACTATTTTGGAAGAGGTAGCCTTGACATGCTTCACCTCTTCTGCTAAGGTTTGGATCAGTTCGAATGCCTGATCTAAGCCTTGGGATGCAATAGTGAGCTACACTGATTATGCTAACTACTATGTTGGTTGCATGGTCCACGACCTAGCTATGGATTGTGGGGCCACATGAGATGCTTGTTGTGTTGGTTGGGTTACAGGCAGAGTGACCGAGGCAAACCATGTGTGTGTGGGTTGGGCCACTATTGAAGTTCTAAATGAAACAGGTAGGACATAAGATGCTTAAGTCATTTAGGGTTGGGAAGGATGCACGGTGTGAATATAGGGCCATAAGGGCATAATTGCTACTAGTAGGAAAGATTGGGCAGGTTGTGATGATACAACAAAGGGCAAGTTAACTGAAGGTACTACATTTTGGTGTGTGTAATACCTTTGGTTGGTTTCCACCATAGGCATTAACCTAGAAGGTGACACTAGGGCTATAACTATCTCAAAGAAGATAGGTGGACGGGACTATGGGAGGACCAAACTAGGAGTTTTCCATGAGAAGGAGGTGTGAAAGAAGTCCTCATGTTCAAAACGAGCCTCAAAATCATCCTCCTTCTCATGTAGGGGCTCCTCATAGTACATTCCCACTTTACACTCATTTATTTGGATGAGCTAGGATAGGATCTACTAGTAGGGTTTGGTAAGCGAGATGAAGTCAATGGAGGAAGGGACATACTTCTGCCTATTTCGATAGATGAGCTCATAACCTCTCTTTGCTTCCATATTGAAGGGATCTACGAATAAGCCCACTTAGAGATTTGCACATATGAAATTGTACTATTCATCATTCAATGTAGTATACTCAGGTTCTTGGTTACACAACCTTAGGGATTGCCTTGGTTCTGCCATGGCAGGACTAGCAGGGTGGTCAATCTTATTTTCCTATTGAGTAGGTAGGATAGCAAGTGTGCTTGGAACTAATGATAAAGGTTGTTTCGAATTCATGGTGCTGATTAAAAGTTGCAGATGAAATGGCTAAGTCTGGAAATTTTAGGAAAATGAATAAGTTTGAAAATTGTAGAAAGATTGCCAACTCTAGAAAAAATGGCTAAGTCTGAAGATTGTAGAAAAATGGCTAAGTTTGGAGACTATGCTCTCTACGCTGAGAGCCAACTATGTTCTCTACTAAGAGCCAAAAATTTAACGAAGAATGGATGTTTTGGGGTTGTTACACAAGGTTCCAACGAAATTGATGATGGGTTCTAGTCTATACCAATGAGTTGGTAGTCAACGCCTATGCTAGCTTGAGATCCAGCTACTTCTACACGTGGCAGGTCCATAAGGGTGTTGGGTCTACACTCACTCAAAGCTATTAATGGTAATGTAGAGAGCACATGAGACAATGACCAATGAAGTTTGAGAGAGAAAACAGTGCTTGGCCCTCCTTCTAGTGCTAGAAAACTATGGCGACCAAAAATGTTGGTGGTTGGAACACCAAGGAATCTGTAGATGCACAATTTTAGCCCCACATCCAAGTGAGGGCCTACTAGAGGTAGATATGGGATGCCTAGAATAGTCTTGTTAATCAAACAAGGACTTACCAAATGCAATGCCAAATGATGCTAAGTGTTAAGTGGTGTTCATGGTGTTAGCGATGTCAATGGGGGTGAGTGTGGTCATGCTTTTCAATGCAACCCAAAGGTGTCAATGCATGGTGGTGCATGAAAAAAATTGAAAATACAAGTAAAATGCCAAAATGTGAGTAAAAATGCTAAAAATGCATAGGGAGAGAGCAAGAGAGAAAGCATCACCACCCCAAATGGGATTGAGCATAGTTAACTTCTGAAGGGGTGAGAAGGTACACAGTGTACAACAAGCTTAATGGATAGCATAGTCATAGTCTTGGAGGTGTCTAGCCAGAAAGACTAACATTCTATTGTAGTGTCTATGCCTGCCAAGCTGGCCACCATGGTGTGCAGTGGATTGCAGTGGTCTGCAATGCCTTGTAGTGGGCTACAATGGTGTGTGAATGTCTTGCCTTGCCAAAGATGCCAAATGCAATTTAAAAATGCCAAATGCCAAGAATGTGAACCTTCAAATTTTCCAACCCCTAAAAAATCAAGGGATTGGGTATTTATAGGCCTAGAGTTAGTGTGAAATGTGGATCAGTTGCCACATGGTAGTGGAATGATTGGGCCTACGGTACATCCAACTACACTCTTTACTCAGGCAAGGGATGTATGCTTTTCTTTGCTCTAACAGACCCTATGAGACTATGAATACACTACCAACTACTTGTGCATGTGTCAAAAAGACCACAATGTACCTTAAAAAATGCAACTTTAGAGACTACACTCTAGGCCTACGCTGTCATCTGTCTCTAGTGGGGTCGAGCATAGTTACAATTTTGGGACAAAAAGGGATATAACAAAGATGAATTTTTGCTAGCTACATTTGTTGGAGGTGTGTTGGAGCTGACCTGAATGTTGGTGCTATGTTGTGGATACCTTTGGAGGTTGTTTTGGCTAATTATGCTTAACTACACTTTGGACTAGGGGAGAGCATAGTCTAACACTTAGGAAAAATTTTACAAAAAAGTGGCCATGTGCTAAGTACACTCTTCATAGGAGGTTGACTATGCTCCCAATTGGGATCAAGCATAGTCCTAGCACTTAGAAAATTTTTGCAAAATCTAGCTTCTATTTGACTACACTTGACTATGCTCCAGTCTGGTGGAGAGTGTAGTCTCAACAGTTTGAAATTTTTTTGCTAAATTGGGTCTTCCATGCTAACTATGCTTGACTATGCTTCAGGGTAGTAGAAAGCATAGTTCCAACACTTAGAAAATTTTGCAGCTTCTTGCTTCATAATGACACTTAGGAAAAATTTCAAAAAATTATTTTTTTGGAGCTGACTACACTCTCCACTAGTTGACTATGCTCAAGGGTAGTGGAGAGCATAGTCCCAACACTTAGAAAAAATCTTCCTTATGTTGATACTTATACAAATTTATAGTTGAGCAGCTATCACCAAAATTTGGTGGTGTTTCAGTACAAAAAGTGGGAACGAACACTTATGTGAGGATTAGTTAGAGATGAGTTAGTTAGTTAATTTATATTAGTCATTAAATTACTCTATGTCTCTCTCTTCAAGCATCCAAAACCATAAAACATAAAATGATAAAAAACATATGCCTTAATTTCACTTAATCATACCCTTCTACTTCACAAGTGTAATTGGGAAGAAAATGAACAACCTTAGGGCAAGATTTACTTCATAGCAAACTAGTGCATGAAAAACTATAAAGTCCATGGAATTCGACTGGATCGCATGCAAATTCTTTGTGATTTGTATGGTTGGGCATAGGGTACCTTGTTGCTCATCATTGACACCATTTCTAGGGACTTTGTTTGTTGAAACATGTGCTATCTAGGATTAGTAACCATTATTAATATCTTTGGATGAACCCAAGGTTAACATCAATCTTGAATGACATCTAATTACAAAAGCACATTGATAATTTTATTTGTTTTGAAAAATGTCTTCTTCTTCTCACAGGCATGAAGATGTCAAACTGTTGGTCCCATAGGAGTGCAAAGTGGTATATACTCATCCAGATGAGTGTGTATTAGAATTCATCTTCATCCTAAACTAGGATGACCATCTACAATGGCATGACATGGAGGGAAATATTATATTGCCCCTTGATCAATTTGTGCCTAAGATGCTACTTTAAACCCTTAAAAGGTTAGGCATCTTAGATCTTCATAAGGAATATGCTATGGATAATTATGACACTTGAGACTACCATCCCACTAAAACACAATGCAAGCAAGATTGACACTAGGCGAAGCATCATGAGTTTACGAAGTGGAAACACTTCACTAATCCCTCATTCCTCCTAAATAAATATGACAATAAGGATCCTCCATTTGAAGGTTCTCAACATGAAGATTCTCCACCCCCTATTTTTGGTAATGAGGGAGTGGCCCAAAACCTATGATCCACTACTCATAAACCAAGTTTGAGAAAAAGTGACAGTCAAGGTAGGAACTCAGGTAAACATCACAATGGCAAGGGATTTAAGGATGGTGGTCATAATGAATAAAGAGGTAGTGGTAAACACTACAGTGGTGGTGGTAGTTCACCTTCCCCTTCTTCCTCTTCACCTAATTCCAAAAATTCCTCTTCATCTACTAGTTCTCATAAAAATCATTGTCGAAATAATCGTGATGAAGATAATCAATGAGACAACAATGATCGTCAAGGCCATTAAGAACACAAAGGTGGCAAAAATCATCACTGGTGTCATCAATGCAATGATGATGATGAACCTCTATTGGCAACTCGAAGCATGCTCAACATTGCAAAGGTAGTCAAGATCCCAACCAAGAATATGAAAGATATTAGGATCGAGTGCTTAGACATGAATAACATCCCAAGATTTGAGGGGGGATACAACTCTAATCTACAAACATATCTACAAGCTTTTCACAATGCTTGTGCCTTACAGAACATTGAAAACTATTGGAAAATACTCAAGATTTTCTCAAGGATACTCATCAAGGAAGCTAAATCTGGTACCAATCCTTGGAGCCAGAATCCATTCGCCGATGGAGTACCATGTTAGAACTATTAAATGATAAATACTAGACATACTCCAAAGTGTCTAACCTAAAAAGGTAAATCCAAGGCTGGAAATAATGAACACATAAACACGTGGATGCCACCATGGGTAGATATTATTCACTCTCACACCAATGTCCTAGTCATGGTTATTCTCAAAGAGAACAACTCATCCATATCATAGATGGGCTTAGAGCAAAAACTAGAAGAATTCTTATGGTTTATGCCCAAGGGAGATTGTCTGAATTAAGAGCTCATCAAGTCCAAAGGCTTATAGAGAAGCTAGCAAAATAGGAAGGAGAGTTGCACAAAAGGGAAAGTTCATAAGAGTATAATAGGGATCCTTCCATAAGGAAAAAGGACGTTCAATTTTGTGACAAGGAAGAGTCACCACTTAATGAAGTGGTGAATAAGAAAACCTTGCCTAGTCAAAAATCTATTCTTGAAATTTTGGCAAAGGTTGAAAAATTATGGAACTCTTTGGATGAGAAGTTCCAAAATTCTATGAATATTTTTGAAGAATCCAAAGAATAGAATAGTGATCATGAATGTAGGAGACAAAAAGAAGCTAAACATGCCTATTATAGAGGTAAGGGCAAAGATGCTGTCATAGAGGAAGTTGTGAAAATTGACTCTGATGATGACCTGGTTGTGACATCTATTAATACAAACATCCAAAGTGGTGTTGCCCTGTGGTGTCACACTTACAAGAGTCTGGGGTGTACGCATTAAATCTTCAACTAGCACGTTGACAAGCATCTAGACGATTGCCTTATCATTAAGGAATTCCAAGGTAGTTCCACTAGCAACAACAAGCTTATTATCCAAGTGAAGCTCCACCACAATCATACAAGCAATACCAACAATGGAACCAATCATAATAATGGAAAATGCCACTAAGAAGATAGTAGTACCCTTATAAGCAACCAGATCCATACAGGTAGTATGTTTAGCAATCTATTTCTCCAAGAAGTTCTACAAGCCATGCTTCATTTTAGCATCATTATTACCCTCTAGAGTACCACCAAACACATTCACCATCCACTTGGGAAGAGAACCCATATCCATATCACCCTCCACATCCATCTGCATACATCCCTCCATCCTCAACCTAGTTACCTCCTGCTCCATCCATGCAAGGAGAAATTCCTTCATAACTACATCAATGAAATGCTACGAGGGCTATACATTCACAACCAATTTTTTTGCCAAATGGTTCAGACAATCAATCTAGGAAATGACTTTTTTTTATCTAACAGTCCTCCTAAACCCTCACAACCTAATGCAGCTGGTCACCTTGCATCCCCAACATCCTCATCCTCTACATCAAACACCTTCAAGTACCCTTCAAACCAAACACTGTCATGGATCCCTACTGTGATGTTAACTCATGCTATTTTTGATTGGATCAAGGATAGCAATCTTCCTATAAAAATATTTGACCTAGGAAGTCTACTCATTTACTTGCAGATCACTAGACATGAGCCATGCAAGGCTCTTCTTGATTTTGGTTCAAGTGGTAATCTCATCTCTCATGACATGTACAAGGCCTGGAACCTACCACCTCTCAAGAAGAGAAACATCTATTTAGAATTGGCAAACTAGTCAATCATTGTACCCTTGGAATTAGTGGAGGACATTATAACCATATTTAGCGAGTGGTCTTGTCCTATTGAGTTTTTGGTGAGTAAGGTTGACAAGTACAAAGGTGACTTCCCCATCATTATGGGAAGGTAATGGTTAAGCACAATTGGTGCAAAAATGGGCATAAAGGACCTCTCCTTGGAAATCTCCAAGGAAAATAAATTTGGAAGGTTAGAGAAAAAGTATATTTCATGCATCACATATAGTGATAATAAGTGCAATTTTGTGCAAAATATTTGGTCCATCAAAAGTACATATATTCAAGCATGCAATTAGTGTGCACAAGAAATAGATATTCAAAGGTATTTGTAAACAAAAATCACAAAACAAGAGGGCACCCAGTGGCTAATAGTTAACTCAGAAAGCATCACGTTATGCATGGAACTAACTAAGAGCCTGATATGTGCTTATGTTAAAAGCATGGATGAACTTGAGTAAGTTCATCACCAATTTTCTAATGATAAAGATGATGATACCTATTGGGGAGAGTCAAAAATCCCTGATAACTTGAAGTAGGAGCCCCTAGAGTTGAAAACTCTACTAACTAACATGGATTATGCATTCTTAAACAATGGTAAGATGGTCATAATTAATCCCAAAATTTCTCTTGAACAAAAAGAAAAGTTGTTAAAGGTGGTTAAAAAATGGCCAACAACCTTTGCTTGGTCACATCCTGAGTTGATTGGAATTGATCCAAGGATATGCCAGTAGTGCATTTACATCGACCTAGCCATGAAGCCAAGAAGATAACCGCAAAGATGGCTAAACCCCAAATTGAAGTAGATTATCAAGGAGGAAATAGAGCAACTCCTCAAGGTGAGGTTTATCTATCCTATCGTGGATAGTGAGTGGGTTAGCTCATTGGTAATTGTGACAAAGAAATGTGGCAAGTGGTAGGTCTACATCAACTTCAGGCTATTGAACATGGAATCATTTAAAAATCATTTTTCATTACCATTTGTGGACCAAGTTTTGGACACTATCTTTGAGCATTGCTATTATAACTTCTTGGATGGTTATAGGGGCTATAACCAAATCCAAATTGTGCTAGAAGATCATGCCAAGATAACATTCATAAGTTCCTAGGGAACTTTTACATATTGTAAGATGCCATTCAGTCTATGTAATGCCCCTACAACATTTCAATGGCTGGTCCTTAGCATCTTTTAGTAGAAAATTAATAGTGATGTGGAAATCTTCATGGAAGACTTCTCCACATATGGAGCTATGTTTGAACAATCCTTGGACTACCTTAAGCAAGTACTAAAAAGATGTGTGGAAATAAATTTATGGCTCAACTAGCAAAAGAGTCATCTCATGGTCCAAGAAGGCATTGTGTTAGGGCACCAAATTTCACAAGAAGGGATTGAGATAGACCTAGAGAAGATATGGATCATCCAAGGAATAACACGTCAACCAAAGATAGTTAAAGATGTCTAATCATTCCTTGGATATACTAGCTATTACAAATGATTCATAGAGAATTTCTCTAAGATCACAAAGTCATTGATCAAGCTAATGAAGAAGGATGTTTCATTCATCAGGATCAAGGAATGCAAACATGCATTCCAATAGTTGAAGGAAAAATTTGTAGAAACTCCAATTCTACAAGCACCAGACTAGTTCAAACCATTTCACATAATGACAAATGCATCTAATTATGTTTTGGGAGTGGTGCTTACATAGTTGGATGATAAAAAACATCCATATTACATTCACTATGTGAGTTGAAGCATTGTAGGTACATAGCTAAATTACATCACCACAAAGAAAGAATTAATGACAATGGTGTATGCTCTTGAAAAATATAGGCACTATGTGCTTGGTTGTAAAGTATCTTTGCACACATACCACAATGCCATTCACTTCTTGATGAACAAGTCAATGGTGATCCCCCATATCATATGATGAGTTGTGATCTTGTAGGAATTTGATCTCATTATGGTAGATCAAAAAGGGATCAAGAATATGGTTGCTAACCATCTCCCTTGACTAAGATGGGATAATAAAGAGGAGTAGAGCATGCTCTCTAATCACTTTCCAAGCAAAAACTTCTTCTTTACATGAGTGATAAATGATCAAGTGCCCATAGAAAAAACATGGTACAATGGCATCCTCACCTATCTTCTCACTCAAGAGATGTCACAAGATCTTGACTTTAGACAGAAGCAACAATTTCTTCATCAAGCCAAATACTTCATGAAAATCAACAAAAACCTCTACAAGATGTGCGTTGAGGGCTTGATTTGTTGGTGTGTCCTTGATGAACATTAAGTACACATTCTCCAAGATGCTCACAAAGGGCTTTGCACAAGCCACTATGCAAGGAGACACATGACCATAAAAATCTTAATGGCAAGATACTATTGGCCTACAATCTTTAGGAATGCCCACCAGTTTGTCTGATCTTGTGAACATTGTCAATGAGATGGTGAGATGACTGCTCACATGGAAGGTCCTCAACAGTGGATTCAACCACTAAAGCCCTTTGACATATGAAGCATTGACTTCATGGGTCCCATCACACCCATGTCCAATGGAAAGGTGTATATCATCATAGTAATCAACTACTACACAAAATGGGAAAAAGCAGCAAATATTACTAACTGTACATCATCCAATATTGTTAGATTTGTTCAAAAAAATGTTGTAAATAGGTTTGAAGTGCCATGTGCACTAATTTTTGATAATGGAACTCATTTCACATGTGCCACTTTTAGAAAGTTAATGCAATGCTTGGAGCTTGAACATAAATTAACAACACCTTATCATCCCTGTAACGATGGGAAACGTCGGCAGTTGGAAAATACTCAATAAATCCTGTGTACACAGTTTTAACCACGGATCCGTGCGAGGGCTATGCTGGAAAAACGAATCCGCGGTGCCCTGAATGGTCTTGTCGATCAGACAGGGACTTACTAATCAGTAAACTGATGAATATCTCATGAAACGATCTGATTCGAGGAATCACAAAACGAGGGGAAAACGATGTAGATGAATTGCAATGATAATAACGTTAAACACGATAAGAGGAGGCTGACATAAGAGAAACACGTAGTTTCAAGATCTACGCTTTGACTTGAAAAATGTATATTTTGTATATCTCGTTACACTGGGGAGACCCCGATTACTGAGTGTAAAGCAAGCACAAAACAACAAGAAAACTGTCCAAACAGAAGTCCAATCTACCTCATGGGCTAAAGCTAGGGTGCAAGGAAGGTCAAGCTATGACATCTACCGATCAACTATTTTTGACCAATAGAGTCTTCCCAGCAGAACGATTACTCCTGTCGCTGGTGCTCAAAGCGAACTGTGCTCTGTTTCTGCCGTAAGGTGATGTCGTCAACAATTGCCAAAGCGCTACTCTCTGTATCTCTACTCAAAAGTGATAAGTGCTCCAGTGCTCAGAAAAATGCCTTTGCTTCTCTAATTTGCCAACCCTTGTACTTTTGTCAACTAGGATATTTATAGGCTGCGACGCCCTGTGGAAAAGGTGCAACCTTGATGACGTGTGCCTCGAATGTTTTGGGTACTGTTGACTTGACCATTTTTGCGTCAAACTTCATGACTACGCACAATACGCTCATTCGCGTATTGTGCGTGTGAAGAAGAGATGCATGTCGGGCATATCTCAACTGTCTTTGGGTTATATTCCGCTCATTCACGCTGTGTTGCATGTATGAGCGTAACGTAACATGGGAACAATGGAGTTAAAGCTATTTTACGCTTGCTTACACATCCACGCGTAATGAAGCGTAGAACAATGTTTAGCTTGGCGATGCAATATGCTGTGATACACTATGTTGCATGATGAGCGTATGATGAGCAATCGCATTTTCTTAGACTTTTCCTTTGACTGTTCTGGAGCTTATTACGCTGCCGTGCGTAATAGAGCGTAAACCTGGCCTTGAACAAAAGACTTAGAAAAATACATAAGAAGTCATATATCACGCTGCTTAAGCTTCTCCCTATGCCGAAGCAACTATCCTTCTAATGCTAGACTGTGTTTAAGCAAAATCATGCTAAGCGCCATTACGCTACGTTGCGTGATATAGCGTAAATAGAAGAAGCATAGAAAGATTAGGAATCTGCACAAGAAGTCGAGGACTCGATGCTACGCGCCTCTTGGTGTTGCTCTGTCTTAGTCTCCCTTCTAGAATTTTGAGATGCGCCCTTTCCTAAATTGAGAATCTTTGCCTGAGGCTGACTTGCAATTTTCACGGTGTTTCAATGGCTCCTCTTTGTTGATGGTTGGAGGGCTTACCCGAAAGACATCGACAAAGAATACAAAACACCGNGTATGGAATATGCTTACTAAACACACAGAAGCGTATGCACACGTATGTCAATAGGAATGCTTTCAGACGAGCGTAGCGCATCAGCCTGAGATCTCTCTGTCACTGATTACAGCAGGAATGCTTACAAAAGGAGCATGGCGCATCACTTCTGCGATATCTCTGCTAGTGTGAGTGTGGAAAATGGGTACTTGTGTATGTAGCTTTTGTGTATGGGAAGCGGGTGGTGGGGACGAAGGGGAAATAAGAGCTAAGGGTAGGATTGTGAGGGGTACAGGCATGCAGATCTAAGTGGTCGGGCAAACCTGAGCAGCCATCTCAAGACGCTGTTATCCTTCACCGCTCAGGTGAACGCATCTTTGAACAACATCCACAAAGCAAGTAACCTGCAACCACAGAAGAAAGTAGAGGACACCATTGCTCAAGCGAACAAGAGGCGAGGTTGTCGAAAGGAGCACCGTTTGATGCGAGATAGAGCGATTGGGTTGTGAAGAAGAAGCCGGATCATGAGCACGGAGCCGCCAATCCTGACGATTGGCCCAGCATATCTTCGCCAAAAGGCATCAGACACAGTGCAGCTAACTGGTTGTACATGGAACCAGCTAGATGAATTTGCGAAGTCGGCGTCCGATAGCGATGATTGGCGGAGGTCGCCAAGGTCGTTGTCGATGAGGGTTTTGTTGGGGCTCCGGTTGGTGAGATTAAAATCTCAGAGGTGCCACCATTGCAGTGGGCGTAGCAGCGGCACATCCGAGGGATCAGTAAGATGCCTCTCAGCTCATCCGAGGAATCAGTAGGATGCCGGTGGGGTGGCGACGCTGGGACTGTCCCAGTATTCCACCTCGTTGGTTGTGCAACTGTACAGAGATGATCGCGCTCGCTTGATTTACATGGTAGCAGTCTGTAAGTCCCAGTTTTAAGTCCTGGTAGACTGCCATTACTGGTTTTAAGTCTCAGCAGACCATGGTCCCAGTTTAAAGTCTGGGCGGACCGAGAAGTGCTAGTTTTACGTCGTAGCGGATGGTGGTATGTCTGATTTATGGTCTTAGCAGACCGTGCTGTGGATGTCAGTTTCGTGTCATGACCCAGGGACAGAGATGTGCTAGTTTTATATCTCAACAGACGGCCACTTCCCTATGCCAGTTTAGTGTCGTGGTGGACGCGTGCAAAAGATGCCCGTTTTTCGTCTTGGCGGACCTGTACAACATTGCCAGTTTTACGTCGTAGCGGATGGTTACAACTTGCCAGTTTAGCATCATAGCGGACGAACATTGCCAGTTTAGCGTCATGGAGGACGCGTGCAAGGCATGCCAGTTTTACGTCGTAGCGGACGGTCAGTGCCATTTTAACGTCATAGCGGACATCCGGTGCCAGTTTTATGTCGTAGCAGACGAGTGTTGCCATACCTGTTGTTGACACCGTGGATGCTGCTAAATGTAATACTGCTTCAAATACACATGATTTATAGGATTGGATAATTCATTTCCATTGACGTCTGCTAACTTGAATGCTCTGTTGCTATACATGTCAACCACCAAGAAAGGGCCTTCCCAATTTGTAGAGAACTTGCCTACTGGTTCATGCACAATTTTGAGAACTAGATCTCCTTTCTTGATTGGGCGCTGTTGAAGGTTGTGACGATGCTTCTGTCTCTGTTTGTCTTGATACCTTTCAATCGTGTCAGGTGCCTATATCCGCTTCTCTTCTACTGAATCTAGATCCGTGATTCGAGACTCGATGTGTTGAGCCTCATTTATAATTATGGAGAGGACCATCCTCAGAGAAGGAATTTGCAACTCGAGAGGCAGCACTGCTTCAGACCCGTAAACCAGGCTATAGGGCGTACTACCCGTAGCCTTCCTACACGTAGTACGATACACCCATAGCACATAGAGGATCTGTTCGTGCCACCGCCTTTTGTTGCCGTCGAGCATTTTCTTGAGCAGATTGATGATCACTTTGTTCGTTGCTTTAACTTGACCATTCACTTGCGGGTAATAAGGTGAGGAAAAAGATTGTCTAATGCCCAGGTTATCACAGAAGGATTTGGTTTCTGTGCTACTAAACTGTGGCCCATTGTCGGTCACGATAGACATCAGGAGACCAAATCTGCTTACTATATCGTCCAGGATAAAATGGAAAATCTACTGAGATGTGATCTTCTGCAGGGGAACAGCCTCTACCCACTTTGTAAAGTACTCAGTAGCGGTAATAATGAAGCTATGACCTGCGGAAGAATTCAGCGTGATGGGGCCTATAATGTCTAGTCCCCATCGCTAAAATGGCCATGTTATCTACGTTGTATGTAATTATATGGGTGACACATGTATGAGGTTCGCGTGACACTGACACATGTCACAGGTTTTAACCTTTTTCAGGCAATCCTTTTCCATGCACAGCCAGTAGTATCCTAAGCGACGAATTTTTAGGGCCATAGCCCGTGGTGCTACGTGGCCGCCGCACAGTCCCTCGTGAACTTCACCGACTATATGCTGTGCTTGGTATTTGTCGACACAAGTGAGCAACACGCCATCAAAGGAGCGTCTGCAAAGAGTGCTGTCTCCGATGATGACGTATTGCCTAGCCCTCTTACGTATCGCATCCCTCTGCGCGCGTGTCAATTCAGACGGTAGTTTGCCCTATAAAAGGTAAGTTTAAATGTCATCGTACCATTCAGGTGTGCCTCCCTCGAGAAGAGAAGAGATTTGCTCCGTCTGAATGATAGGACCTGCGCAGTCTGTTATTAATGCAGGGCAGGTGTCAAAGAGATGTGAAGACACGTTCAGAGCCAGTGTTGCTAGTGCGTCGACCAGTGTGTTATCTGTGCGTGGCACGTGCTGGGCATCGATGGTCGCAAATCGTCTCAGAAGATCTTTAGCCTTATCGCAATAATGCTGCAAATGTATAGCCTTGCAAGCGTAGACTCCTGTGATCTGATTTATGACAAGCATTGAATCTCCCCTAATCGCCAGGTGCCGAACATCAAGTTCACTGTCAGTTAGTAATTCCCTGAGGAGCCCCTCGTACTCTGCCACATTGTTCGTACAGGGGAAGTTCAAGCGATAAGCATGTAGACGCACATCCTTAGGTGATAGCGTGATAATAGTGGCAGCACTACCACCTCTAGCGGTTGAAGCTCCGTCGAAATACAACGTTGCTTCGGGGCCTGTCAAGATAGGGCTTAAACTATGTACATGCTCATCAGGGAACTCTGGCTCTATAGTCGCCTGATTGTTAATTGGTGAAGTTATTAACTGGTCAACTATTTCCTGGCCTTTCGTAGATGATTGGCCAACGTAGTGCAGATCGAATTCTGTCGTGATAGCCTTCCAGCGAGCTATTTTACTACTCTCGTATAAGTTGTGGGTAATGGCCCTAAGAATGTTATTTTTACAAATGATGTTGACCTTGCTACGGAAAAGATAATTCCTACACTTCTTAAGCGTAAAAACTAATGCTAGGCAAGTACGCTCTAGGTCGTTGTACCTCGTTTCGTAC
The DNA here is from genome assembly GCA_015680685.1 of Gnetum montanum. Classification (NCBI taxonomy): domain Eukaryota; kingdom Viridiplantae; phylum Streptophyta; class Gnetopsida; order Gnetales; family Gnetaceae; genus Gnetum; species Gnetum montanum. The sequence goes on from MNCI01021658.1 coordinate 634,395, forward strand.
GCACATAGAGCATGACTTAAGTAGTAGATGGGCACTTCCAACCCATCATCCCTCCTTTGACAAAGTAACGCTGCTAACGCTACATTCGAAGTTGCGAGGTAAATGTAAANTGTAGCGTTAGCAGCGTTACTTTGTCAAAGGAGGGATGATGGGTTGGAAGTGCCCATCTACTACTTAAGTCATGCTCTATGTGCGTACGAAACGAGGTACAACGACCTAGAGCGTACTTGCCTAGCATTAGTTTTTACGCTTAAGAAGTGTAGGAATTATCTTTTCCGTAGCAAGGTCAACATCATTTGTAAAAATAANGAATTGTAGGCATCCCTGTAACCCGCGTAATTGCTTGAGGTCTGTAGGAGGTGTTAATTCGACAATGGCTTTGACCTTATCAGGGTCAACTCGTATGCTGGTTGCCGATACCACAAACCCCAGCATGTGTCCGATTTTGACTCCGAATACGCATTTCTTTGGGTTAAGTCGGAGCTCGTATTTGGAGCATCTTTTAAGGACTAACTCTAGGTCCCCTGAATGATCCTCAGACTTTAAGGACTTAACAACAATATCGTCTATGTAATCATTCAGTCTTTCTAGGAGATAATCACTAAAGATGTAAGTCATGGCTTGCTGATACGTTGCTCCAGCGTTCTTTAGACCAAAAGGCATCATAGTGTAACAAAAGGTGCCCCAGGGCGTCATGAATGTTGTGGTCAATTGATGTTCTGGGTTAATGCGAATCTGGTTATAGCCTGAAAAGCCATCCATGAAGGACAACAACGCATGCCCAGCTGTTGTATCGACTAGCTGGTCGATACTCGGTAGTGGGAAGTTGTCCTTGATTGTGGCCTTATTCAAATCCCGGAAGTCTATGCAGATGCGTATGCTTCCAGTCTTCTTTGGGACGACTACAATGTTAGACACCCAATCCGAGTAATCGACTGCGCGAATGAAACCAGCCTGATACAGTTTGGTGATTTCATCACGCACGGCTAGCGTGATCTCTGGCTTGATTTTGTATGCCTTTTGCCTAACTGCTTTAATCTGAGGATCTAAGATGATGTTATGCTAGATTAACCTAGGATCTAGTCCAGGCATATCCTCGTATGACCATGCAAAGACAGTAATGTTGTCTTGCAGGACCTGTTTTATAGCATCGTGCATTTTTTGATCTAGTAAAGAGCTGACTTTAAGCGTTTCGGATTTACCTTTATGCGTAACAATAGAAACCTCACTGAGGGGGTCTTCGGTTATGTCCCCAGCCTCTAGGTCTAGCATGCACACGTCGACTGTTCTGGCCACTCTGGGGACGTCTCTGACGCAGCTATGGTTATGCCTTCTAAAGGGGGGTTGACGTCTACTAGCGTGGAGTTGAATTGCCTAACTACTTTCCTGTATGGGCCCGTCAAAGTTAGAGGTGCTGAAAATGTTGTGTCCATTTCCCGTCTGTCCTACAAAACCGCAAAGTGCGTAAATGATTAGAAGAAAAGTGACGTGATGTCACCGAACGTGGAAGGCTAACTAAATTTTGAATATTGTAGACAAGTTGTAATCAATGCTACCCGATTACGAGGCGATAAGATGTGGTAGTTTAACGTCATTTCGGATAGTGGCACATGCGATATCAGCCGCATTAATAACTTGATTTTTGGGTTCCGTTTCAGGAAAGTCCCGCTTAAATCGGATATCAAGTCGGTGATCCTCGCATATAAGTAAGTGGTTTTTTGATGAGGACAGGCTGTTGGCTATCGTGAATCCGAATTCGTAATTGTTTCTGATTGAGAGAAGGAAGAGCAGAAGATTAGAACGTATGATTTTGCGAAGATTTGCATGCGTTAGACGATGAAAATTTCTGAAGCTGCTGCCATGGCACCAAAAATCAAGAGGAAGAACGCAAAACTGACCAAAATCGATGAAGTACAAGAAAATTTGGATCGCGTTTTGCAGGCGCTGGTCGATGTTCATGACCCTACGCCTTTGAACCGATAGGTTGTTCTTCATGTGCTTATGTTTTTTTTTAATGTCTACTTTTCGTGGTATCTTTTGCGTGAATGTGAATTTCAAAATTGTGGACCTCGGGTTAGTGTGAGGGTTTAATGGGGTTGCGTCTACCGCCATCGTCAGGGACAAACCTTGCGTTATTGCAAGGGTTTGGGCGATTTCGGCCTAGATAACTAGGTGTAGTTTATAAGTTTTCTGTATTGGTTATGCAAATGTAAATGTAGGTGTTAATGTATGTATTGGGTTTTCTGTACAGCGTTGTGCTAAAGCCCATTCTGATTGTGTTGGATATCGTTGGGGTTTTGTGTTGTATAAACCCCATCATCCCCAATGTCCCTCCCCCGCACACGCGATTGCAAGGGAGGGCCATATGGTTTCGACGGGGTGCGCTGGAGTTTCTGCAGTTCTTGCTGCACAACTACAGCATCATTGTTTGGTCTGATCTGTCTAGTGACATCGCCGGTGCCCTTTTAGAGTACCTGCTGGCAGGTTCTGCGTAAGGGATTCTAGCCTTTTTGACAGACGGGGCCATCGATACGGGTCGTCCCGAGGACCGAGAGCTTAGCACCCGGGGCTTAAGGAACTTAAACTGGATCTAGGAAATGGCCTGATTCAGTTGTTATCATGCATATAACATGCTGTTCGTGGCTCGCCATGTCTCGACCTGTTTCCAGAACCCACAAGGCATAGTGTACTACGCAGGCGGGTAAGCGAATTTTATTAACTGTCTATTTTTTCATTGTTGTCGTTATATGTCTGTTATCGATGTGCAATGTAAGAGAAGCCTAGGTGCAAAATGTGAAATAAGCCTACGTTGTATGGTATAGGTTTTTTATCCATGACAACAGGTTAGTAGGAAATGGAGATACGTTGTCATGGGCTGAAATAGCAATAAGTGCATTCACCTCAACTAGCAACGTGCGTGCTGGTGTTATCAGGCAGATTGGTTTTGACATGCATGAGTACCCCACCCGCTACGCTAAGGCTTTTGAGAATTGCTAGAGACTCAGGTGGCTGCACGATGACTGGACCTTAGACCCGCCCCTTACCATTGAGGATGTGCAGAGGAACTTGCCACCATTTCCTTTGCCATTTGGACCTGGTGAGGTGGTCATGTTGCGTAATATAATTGTAAATTGCAGACATTGCGTAATAGTGCTTTGGTTTGACTTGTGTTTCACGCTGTTCAGTTAGGGAATCTCGGGAGATTACCCTTACGATTTTCGTCCACGAGGCGAACGCTGTCCTCTTCCGCTACGGCGACATCAAGGATGCACAACGCTAGCTCAGCCACTCGGCGGCCCTAGTCGCGGTGACCAGTAAAATCTGAGCAGTAGGGCTAATGCACCTGTTTTTAGCCGTGACTCCTGATGTCCCCGCCAGTGAAATGCTAACCCTGGTCAACTCCTTCAACGAAAAGCTAGAGCGTTTTTGCACGCGCGTACACAACGTACGCGTAGGCTTTGACATTGACGCTCAGCTCTTCGTGGACCTATTTGGCGTCCCCTCGGACAGCCTTCCCGTAAGTGAGAAGGTCAAGAGGAGCGTTGCCTTCCAGGATTGGTTGAAGGAGTGGGTAAGGGTCCTGAAGGAGACTAAAGGGTTTCCTTGTGAAAGATTCCAGATGGGCGTTGCCAAGACACTTTACCCCCTTTTCCGGGCCCTGACTTTCCCCAAAACTCTTTCGCAGGGGAAGTTCTTTTCTGTAGAACAGACCCGTATTATGCGAGAGGTTCTAGAGGAGAGGACCTAGTTCAATTAGGCAAGCTATTTTGCCAAGGGACTGCGTAATGAGATGATCAAGCTTCGCAAGAAGCTTGAATCCCATTTCAACGTGCATTACGCGTTCTTCATAGCTTGTCTCCGGCGGTTTGCTGAGTTTATGATCATCCAAAGGAATGGGGTCTGGATGCAGAAAGATCGAGATCAGCTGTCCAGACCTTGGATTACCCACATCCTCAGCACTACCCGTGGGCAGGATCCACCAGAAGGGATCAGGGAGTCGTTGTCTATAACAATTAAGGGTTTGGTGGTGCCCCAAGTGCGAGGTCTTGACAGCGTAGGCGGGATAATGCCTACTTACGCTGGCGATGCCTCGGGAGGGAAACGCGTGGCGGAAGAAATCGTAGAACCTGCAGCTCAGCGTAAAAGGCTCCGTATAGCCGAGGCCCCTGAGAGTGACACAGGCCGAACTGTGATGGTCAAAGTTCAGCGGAGTAAGCCTCCGCCTGGTAAGCATGAAGGAATTATATTACGCAATGTTTATTTTTTTTAGATAGTGTGGAATGACATGCTAAGGTGTTGTGATGTAAACAGTGAGAATTACAGAGGAACTGACCCCTGAGACAGGGGCAGTAGTATTACGTCATGGAGAGGGGGCCTCATTTTTGGGAGAAGAGGCCCCAGCTGTTAGCGTGAGCTGTGCACAGGTTCTGGTGCGTGAGGAGGCCTCAGCTGCTGGCGGGAGCCGTGCACAAGCTCTAATGCATGAGGAGGTCCCGGCTACTAGCGGGAGTTGTGCACAGGACCGGGTACATGAGGAGGCCCCGGCCACTGGAACCAGCGACGCACAGACTCAAGTGCGTGAAGAGGGAAAGGAGGCGGAAGATGTTGGCGAAGTTGCCACCGTCACCGGTAGAGGTAATGAGTGTGTTAGCGAGTTTGCAGGATTTTATTGATAGATGAATTTTCTAACTGGATTACGCTACAGGAGAAGAGGATGTATCCACGTCTACGGCTATGAGTAGAGCGTGGAGAGACTTTCCTGACAAATTTGCCTTCATGGAAGGCATTGTCAGTGACATGATCGAGCACCTGGAGCACATTGAACCTGGAGCTGGTATGTTATGGTCATAATAAGTCTGTGGTATTACTTAGCAGTAATGTGTCATCAACATTTGATGATTGTTTCTGTTAGGAGCTTGCCTACGATGGGATCCCACGGAGCCCATTGATCTGGACTCAGTGGAGCCACCATCCGATGAAGCAGCCATGCCACGTCACATTTATGAGGAATTGCGTAAATGTACGTTACGCTTGACACACTCCTTATGGGAAAGTAGGGGCATAAATGAAAATCTATGGAAAAGGCTGCAGAAGTCAGAACAGAGGGTTGAGTCTTTGACCAAAGAGGTCAGAGACTTAAAATCATGGTGTGACTTCCTTTAGGCGCGAGAGACAAGCGATGAAGATTGGCGTACCGCTGTTGTCGATTACTCCCGGTATTGGACAGCCATCAAAAACAGTGTGCAGACCAGTCGGGCATTGGTCGAACAATGGATGTAGATAGAACTCCTAGCCCAGAAGAGCCGGGACTGGAGGGATTATTATGCAAGCGTGCAAGAATGGGGGCAGAAGGAGAAGGACCATAAGCATTTGTACAAGCGGGAGAGTGTTGCTTATCGGAAACTCTACCGCGATCTTGCCGTCAGGGCCTAGTCCTTGGAAGTCTTCCTGGATGTCATCGGAGCTTCCGATGCCTTCAAGAAGTTCGAGGAGTAGGTGACTGTAAGTGCGTCCCCCGAAAGGGCGATGAATCTTCCTGGGGGTCAGGCTACAATCCCTACTTTCTTCCCAGACCCACCCCNAGTAAGTTTATGCATGACTTAGTTTGCATTTTCTAATGATGATGTTAAGTCTTGTGTAGCTAATGTGCTTACTGTATTTAGGTACCAACTGAGGATAGGGAAGACGAGCTGGGTGAGGAGTCAGCGGAGGGAGCAGCGGGAGAAGAAGAAGAAGCAGTGGAAGAGAAGGAGCACAACGATGAAGAGCGTCCCCCCGTGGACCCAGCGCCGGAATAAGGACCTCACGAAGAAGAAGTTCTTCATGAAAGACTGATTCCCAGAGACGACGGCCCATTGGAGGACGATCCACTAGGGCTGGATCCGGATTTGAGAGATACTGCTGACAGCGGCAGTAGAGGAAATGTGTAATTGTAGTTTACGCATAGTTTTATTGATGGTGAAGTGAAGCATTGTTTTAGGAATGATTGAAAAAAAAATGTGTTATAAAACCTGGTGGATGTTTCGGATGGCGGTTATATATATATATATATTTTTCTTTTGTGTTTAGACCTGTAACACGCGAGCGTAATTGTTAAAAATTTCACCTAAGTTATAGTGATAGGATGTATGCTAGTTTAAGGCCATCGCGGGCCGTCATACGATTCTGCGAAAACTAGAGACTAGTTTAGGGCTGTTGCGGGCTTGATGCGTAATGTAGAGAAAGCGTAAATGATGATAATGCTTAATTCTGGGTAACTAGTTTAAGGCCATTGCGGGCCAACTACGTAATCAAGCGTAAAGAGTCATAGTATACAATTCTGTGTAACTAGTTTAAGGCCGTTGCGGGCCATGGTGCAATACAGGAAGCGTAAATGATACTGGTATAGTATTTTGCGTAATTATGCTAAAGTGATCAGGCAACATGAATATCATGCGTACGAAAAAGACAACAATGTGAAGATAAATGACCAGCGTAAGAACCGAAAGCAAAAGTAACATGACAATGGATGAAAGTAAAATTGCTAAGTCAGAACCACGATAGCTCGCTAAGACATGATAATGCACGCAAGAACCATCGTTCAACCATTGATACGCAATTGTCTCTTGATGGCCTTTATGTTGAGCATCGCGTAAGGATGAGGAGACTTATGGTTTGACTCCTCTACGCTGTCATCCGGAAACGGCAGGTCGGCCCAAGCTAGACCATCATCATTGCTGTCAGCTTGTTGAGGGGTTTGGAGACAGGTTTGATCATTAGTCGTTTCTATCTCCGAACCCCGTTCTTCTTCAATGTTATTGATGGTCTTGGGGGTGATTTCGTCACCGCATATCACGACCTCCCCTCTGGCATAAGGAAGATGTATCTTTTGATGTATCGGTGACGAGACTGCCCTGAGCTGGGCTAACCACGACCTCCCCAAGATCAGGTTGAACCCTGGCATCTCCTCGATGACTAAGAAAGTGGCCTCTGTTGGGAATTGATCCCCCACCACAAACTCAATACGCACTGTCCCTTTAACTTGAACCCGTGCCCCATTGAATGATTTTACGCAGGCCATCGTCGTGGGCGTGATCTGGTCGACCAGACCCAACCTATCCACGATGGAATAGGGAATGATGTTGGTAGCTGTGCCATCGTCCACGTGCACTCTCCGGATCCAGTATTGACCGACCCGGATAGTGATAAACATAGGTTCAGTTGTGACCTGACCCTTCCCAGGATCATCTTTGATAGACTCGTCGTGGAAGGTCAGTGAGGAAGGCATAGGTTGCTCAGCTTCGGAAGGAAACATGACAGCATGTATGGCTTCCTCCTCCGCTGGCAAGCTTTCATCTACTGATATGGATGTCAGCATGCAAACCATAGCCTCACGGTGTTCTCGAGACATCATAAGCAGGTCATAAAGGCTCAGCGTCATGTTTTTTTGTTTGAGAGCCTGTTTAACTTACGTAAATGCGTCAAGGAGGTCCTTCTCCCGGCTAGGTTGTTTCTCCCCCTTGTCTTCTTCCATTCAGACCAAGAGACGAATCTCTTGAGGTGGAATAGTATTAATCAGGGGGTTGTCTTTCTTCTTGCCAAGAGAAAGTGGTTGCGTTTCTGTACCTTTATCCTGCCCCTAAGGTACAGGTGAAGGCACAGAGGCCAGGGGCCTAGGCTTAGGGAAGCCGAGCGTAGAATGATCTTTCGTTGCATTTGTGTCCTTTCCCTTTTGCTTGGGAGGTGACGGTTGACACTTTTGGTCGAAGGTTTGCCCCTATGTGAGAGGAGCAGCCGGTGGTTTTGGTGCCCTGATAATGAAGGGCGCCCAGGGCATGGGCGTGGACAAGGCCGCGACTTGGCTATTGCTGCGTGACTGAGAGTATCTGAGAAGGTGCCCGTATAATGAAGGGCGGCCTTGAGACCCCACTGGCTGCCGATGAAATGGTTGGTCCCCTTTGTGAGTTGGCAGGGATACGCAAAAAAAATGTTGTTTCGGTGGTTCCCTCTTCTCATTGTCCGTACTCACCACAGTGATTGTATAAGGATCATCGTTTGTGTTCAACAGGTCCTTATACATGTGCAATGTTTGGTTTTCGGGATGCATCGGGTTGCTACAGTCTAACCTGAGCGAACCATCATCCAGCATACGTTGAATGTCATCTTTCAATGCCCAACAGTAATCCGTATCGTGACCACATAGCTGGTGGTAGTCACAGAAACGGTCCAGCCTGAAAGATCTTGGAACTGGTGGTTTGTTAGGTAAGGCTAGAGAAGGGTTCTTCAGTAGTTCACAATGACGTCTGTGATGCTTCAGAGCCTCCTCGAACACCTTCTTAGGTTGAATGTGCCCTGCCCCTAACAGTTGTTTCAACAATTCAGAATGCTTTACAGGTAATGCCGTGTACTTTGAGCGATCCTTACGCTCAAAGTTTGGCTTAGGCTGGGGGGCCCTTCAGGGGTGGTTGTGTCTTGGCTGGTGCTGGCACCAGCCGTGGTTTCAGGAGGTACCGTGGGTACCTTCTTGTTCTTAGTCTTTGTACTCTCAGTCATTGCAGCTACTGTCGTTGTCGCTGCTTTGCCCTTGTCTTTCCACTTGTTATGTGTGTTCCTGTAGGCGACATACGTCGGGTCTTTGCTGGCCTCCGCAGCATCTTGGATGCTTCTAGTTTGAGCGAAGGCCTGGTGTAGAGAGTCAGGGGAAAGATAATACAGTTTTGACTTAATAAAGTCATTGACTACCCCCTTGAATATAGTAAATAGATGCGAATCTACGATCGGCTCACGGATCTCATTCAAGGTTGCATTCCAACACTGTATAAACCTTTGGACGGGCTCGAGCGGGTCTTGTTTCACCCCCATGAGCTGATCCAATGTGACTTCCAGTTTCAAGTTATATCTGAAGCGGGTCACAAATTGGGTCAGCAGCTCTTCCAAGGTTGAGATGGAAGAGCATGGGAGGGCTCGATACCAATCCAAAGCTTTCTCTATTAGGGACATTGCAAAGACTCGGATGATGGTGTGTGGCCACTGTTGCAATAACAAGGACTCAGAACTGAACATGACCAAGTGAGCGTTGGGATCCCCCTCCCCATTGTACTTGGTAAAATAAGGCAGAGAGATCCCTGGTGGTAATGACAGCATAGGGACCGCTAGGCTAATCGGATCATCCTGGTAAAAGTCCATGATCTGAATAGTATCAGAACCAGCGGCTTTAAGGCATCAAACCTCCTCGGTGAGAGTCTGTATAAGCTAGAAGGCTTGGTCGAGACCCGTTGACAGAGGTGTCTGTGCAGAGGGCATAGGAGGTTGGATCGGGAGAGCAGCACGAGGGAACAGAAACGACGGGAGAGGTTGACTGGCTGCTTGTGGGGCGGGGATCCCTGCAGGCGGAGGGGTCTGTGAAGACCACCACCCACTAGTTTGTGAAGAGGGGTTAGCCGCTACCTATTGCGTAAGATAGGGATAGATGTACTGCGGGACCACCTGTGGAGCTCGCGTTGCAGGTGCGACCGAGGGTTGCACACCATACAGCGCAGGCTGATTGTGTTGCACCGCGGGGTTGGGTCGCTAACTTGCAGCAGGCTGTTGGATGTATGTTTGTGGCTGAACAGCTGTGGTGATCTGTTGAGTTGGAGGGGGCAGAGGTGGTAGAATCTGCGGGATGAAATGGGGTGCGGTGGTCGCGGGGACCACCGCTGGAATGCGGAGAACCCATGTTGATGAAGCCGCCCCCATGTTATTATGCGGTATTTGTGCTTGTGGCCCAGACGGCTGCGCGGTGGCCTACGGCATGGCAGGGAAATGCATCTGTGCGGTCATGGCTGGGTCAAGAGGAGCAGCCTCTTCGGTGAAAGGAAACAAGGGATTTATGTACGTTTGGGGGCTCAAAGTATGGAACGAATGTTCTGACTGGGCTGCCAATTCATCCTCTTCCTCTTCCCCATGCTAGGGCTCCACCACAGCTTGTACCGCCTGGCCCTTGGCCATGAAGAACTGTGTAATGAGTTCATGTTGGTGTTCGGTCAAGGGAATAATGTCGTAAGCTGTTGGCTTGAAATCATGGCCCCCTC
>MNCI01021658.1:645059-664051 GCA_015680685.1 Gnetum montanum
GGGAAACGTCGGCAGCTGGAAAATACTCAATAAATCCTGTGTACACAGTTTTAACCACGGATCCGTGCGAGGGCTATGCTGGAAAAACGAATCCGCGGTGCCCTAAATGGTCTTGTCAATCAGACAGGGACTTACTAATCAGTAAACCGATGAATATCTTGTGAAACGATCTGATTCGAGGAATCACAAAATGAGGGGAAAACAATGTAGATGAATTGCAATGATAATAACATTAAACATGATAAGAGGAGGCTGACATAAGAGAAACACGTAGTTTCAAGATCTACGCTTTGACTTGAAAAATGTATATTTTGTATATCTCGTTACACTGGGGAGACCCCGATTACTGAGTGTAAAGCAAGCACAAAACAACAAGAAAACTGTCCAAACAGAAGTCCAATCTACCTCGTGGGCTAAAGCTGGGGTGCAAGGAAGGTCAAGCTCTGACGTCTACCGATCAACTATTTCTGACCAATAGAGTTTCCCCAGCAGAACGATTACTCCTGTCGCTGGTGCTCAAAGCGAACTGTGCTCTGTTTCTGCCGTAAGGTGATGCCGTCAACAATTGCCAAAGCGCTGCTCTCTGTATCTCTGCTCAAAAGTGATAAATGCTCCAGTGCTCAGAAAAATGCCTTTGCTTCTCTGATTTGCCAACCCTTGTATCTTTGTCAACTAGGGTATTTATAGGCTGCGACGCCCTGTGGAAAAGGTGCAACCCTGATGACGTGTGCCCAGAATGTTTTGGGTACTGTTGACTTGACCATTTTTGCGTCAAACTTCATGACTACGCACAATACACTCGTTCACGTATTGTGCGTGTGAAGAAGAGATGCGCATCGGGCATATCTCAACTGTCTTTGGGTTATATTACGCTCATTCACGCTGTGTTGCGTGTATGAGCATAACGTAACATGGGAACAATGGAGTTAAAGCTATTTTACGCTTGCTTACGCAGCCACGCGTAATGAAGCGTAGAACAATGTTTAGCTTGGCGACGCAATACGCTGTGATACACTACGTTGCGTGATGAGCGTATGATGAGCAATCGCACTTTCTTAGACTTTTGCCTTTGACTGTTNGCTCCCTTGCCTGAATTGCGAATCTTTGCCTGAGGCCGACTCGCAATTTTCACGGTGTTTCAATCCCCTAAGTCAACAATCAAGCAAAGGTCACTAATAGAGAGATCACAAAGATCCTAACAAGGACCATAAGCAAATATAAGAAAGACTAGAACACAAAACTTAATGATGTCGTATGGGCTTACTGTTCAACTTGGAAACTTCCTTTTAGCTACTCTCCCTATGAGCTAGTGTATGAAAAACTTCCAACACTCCCAATTAAATCCAAGCTTCATAACTCTCAACATCTTATGATCAAGATCTTGACCTAAGTCTAGCACAAAAAGAAAGATTGATCAACCTCAACATGCTAGATGAAAATTGATTGGTGGCCCTATCTTTGAATGAGGTGCATAAGGCATTTAACAAGCAACGTCATGACCTCAAAATATAGAAAGTGAAATTTCAAATAGGAGATAAGGTTTTCTGCTAGAACCCCACACACATACCCCATAAGACAAAGTTCCAAACATTGTGGGAAGGACCTTATTTAATTAATCAAACCTCTCTCTCTAGGGTCATGTTAACCTACAATCTTGAAAGCCTAAATAGAAAGTAGTTGATCAACATCCAATAAGTGAAATCTTTCCTAGAACCAAGACAAGCAAGTGCAACTACCACCTCAACGGATGGACAACCATGCTCCATTTTCTAGATCTCCTCCTTTCAACAAAATCATGGGGGCTATGACTACACATGCTAACCATCCACATGGCTCCTGAATCTTTCACCTTGTTTTATGTTTTACATTATTTTTATCTTTTTCTTTGATTTTTCATTCTATTGACTTTTTTACTTTTTGTTTTACAACATTGATAGTATGTTTGACCTTTCTTGATTAGTTTACACCTCTTATATATACATTTCACTTTTCTTTGTTTGAGTGTGAATTTTCATTATTTCTGCTAATAAAAGTGCTTTATTGTTATAGGACACATTTCCATTATTGTTGTTTACTAATGATGATTTGTGCTTAATGTTTTGATTGTCAATGTCTGGTTTCTATCTTTGAATTCTAATGTCTGATGACTATGACACGGTTTATTTTTCATGGAATAGGAAATGAGTCTATGACATCCATCCATCCAATAAACTCTATGGTTTTCCTTGTTCTGGGAGTTTGAGGCCCCTTCCATTAAAGAAACTTTTAATCAACTGGTGACCTTGGTAGTTCTAGCATTGGAAAGGATTCAAAGATTTGTAGAGGGTGTGAATTCAAGCAGATTCAATACTCTATGTACTCTTCTACTTACTTGAGTGCTTGGGTGTTTTTCTTAAACTTCTTACCATTCCACTCTAACCACTAATGGGAAGTTAAATAAATTCTTTGTATGGTGTGGTCCCCTTCCAAAAATTTAATAATAATAATAATAATAACATGATGGGAATTTAAAGAACATCCCTTAGACAAATAAATGGGCTACAAGCATTGGTTATGGGACTAGAAAGACATGTTACCCATGCCTGAAGGTCCCCTCTAACTAAGGCCCTCTCTCTCTCTTTCACTTCCTTCTTCTTTTTTCTTCTCTTCATGGAATGATGATTGTTTTTTGAAAGCACTCTTGTGTCTCAAGGGGGTGGATTAGTCTTGGAGTGGTAATGTAAAGTCACTAAAAGACATTGGTTTTGGTTTGGACTAAGGATGGATCTTCTCAAGTTATTTTAAATACATATTTCACAAGGTACTTCTTACAACCTCAATTTAGGATTCCATTCCACCTTCTTAGTCATCCATCTATGCTACCATTACTCACCTCATTGCTAGTTTCTATGTTATGTTCAATGTCTTAGTCTGATATGTTGGAATTCTTGGATAGATTCTTTTTAGTTGGTCCCTAACTTTTCATGATCATTAATTATTTGTGGGGTCCATAGACTCCTTAGTTGGGGTTATACAAGGGTAACAAGTGCATATGCCTACTATGGGAAGGACCCACTTGCATATCTCTTGGTTTGGTAAGTTAATTCCCTTGCTACAATCCTATCTTTTTCATATTCCATTGTGCAAACCACTCTATGCTCCTTGAACTCTCATTCTCCACCCTCATTCTCCATTTTTCTTAATTTTCTCAATTTTTGGGACTTCAACATCCTCTTCTCACATTTTCGTCATGTTCATGGTTGTTTATGCTCCCATTTGATCCTAATTTCATTTAAAATCTCTTTATAATTTTCAAGTTTTGACTCAATCAATGGTGATCAACATCTACATCAACAAGGTCCTATTGACATAGTAAACCACATCAACAAGGCCCCATTGACGCAACGCAAAAATATTATAAATACTACCAAACACTTTGAATTTTTCACATTTGGTCCATAATGCCCAAGCAGTTTTTGTAATTTTTAGAGCCTAAAACCTTCCTGAGCTTTTAACTCTTACATCATTTATCCAAATCATCTTGTTCTTTGATGTTGTAGTTATTGGAGGTAAGCTCTTAATTATGGGGGTAGCAAACCTCAAGGATTTGATGATAAGTTTTTCAAATTTTTTCCTAACTTCCCCAAAGGGTTAAGATATTAAATGCTATTAAATAATTAATTTTTGAGAATAACCCTCACAACAAATTTAGTAAACTAAAGATTAAATTAATAATTAAATACTTAATCCATCTAGCCATAATCACACCTTAGCCAAGTGTAACCTCCCTATGAGACAAGGTATTCCAGTCATCCTGAGTTACATAATATTTTCTAATCTATTATTATGTGTGATTACAGATGGCACCTAGACTAAAGAGACCATAGGAGGAAGGACCATTGCAACCATGGAAGAAATGAGCTAGAGGAGGAAGAGGCCAACAAGAACATGGCCAAGAATAGGCTAAGGAAACCCATGCAACAGGACTTCTTAGAGCTAAGGTCTAGGTGGAATATGTTCAAAAAATTCCTAAAAAATAAGCCACATTTGAACACTCACAATGAGGCAAGGCGCTAGGCCCTATATCTAGACTGGAAGTCATACTTACTTAGGCTTACCTCGATGTAATTAGGAGTTGTGAGGTCTAACACTCAGTTCTTCAAGAGCTAAACTTTGGGCAATTCCTTGAACAAGCTTCAAAAGATGTTAGAGCTCAACTATAAGCCTATCCCATGTGACCAATCATCACTTCTACTGGAGAGTGGTACATGGAAGAAACATATCTTTTTTGGAGCAATAGGAGAGCAAGAGCCACTGTGAAAATCAAGGACATCCAAGTGTCCTACTTTGTATAAGCCATTGTGTAGGCCCTTGGGTTGCCAAATGTAGGAACACATGGTAGAGCTATCCACACAAGCCTATCCTAAAGTAAACAAGGAACAGACTCAACAATGTTATGTGGTTAACCATAAGGAGTTTGGCATGCTCATACTGGCAAAGTGAGTATATTTTAAGAAAGCATCATATCACCTCAATCCAATGGTGAGGCTCAATAAAGTGATAGCCTTCTTTACCCAAGCATGTGCTACTCTAAGAGAAAAATTTCTAGTAAACCTTCCACAAGTAACCTATCTAGAAATAAAGAAGTGCTGCAAGGAGAATGAATGTGGAAGAAAAACCCTACACTTCCCCTACTTGATCAGAAAATTATGTAGAATGGTAGGGATAATTTGCTACGCAAATGATATACTCAAGCATGCTTCTGATGCTTTGTGGGCTAAGATGATGAAGGATAAGATGCCTACCATGATCACAGAAGAGGAGTAGCAATGCCCACTTCCAGCACCTACTCATGACCAATCGTTGAAGGCCCGCACTATGGTTGAGTGCATGCAATAAAATCTAAAATTAGCTATTGCAATAGTAGGAGTAGCAAGCAAGAACTAGTGGTGGAGACCCATCTATGTATAGATTGGCCATGAGTCACCTTAGAGAAGTGACTTGTATAATCAACCAGATGGAGGGAGGTGGATCAATGCTATCTGCCCAATGAACTCATTTTCCTGTAAGGTAAAATCCAAGTGCTCAAGAGGTGATAATGTCTCTCTCTTTGAATAATCTATTCTCAAAAATCTCTGAGAATGCCACTTCCTTTTTGGTGTTCTTAGAGGAAGGTGAGGAGATAACTATATTGGTGATGTAGCATCAAGGGCAAGAGATAGCTACAGAGATCATTGCTGATCGAGTCACTGAGGCATTAAATGCACCTACAACAGTATACTAGATGTTTCTACACTTAGAGATGTGCAGATGTCCATAGGGATAATCAACAGGAAATTGAGTACAACCCAACAGGAAGAACTACCAGACTAATTGGTGGGAATCGATTAACCAATTTTAGATTTCTTTGATTTTCTAGATACCATCACTATAGCCCAATTGGAGCTGCTAGAGGAAATAGGCAAGTGTCTCATCTTAGAAGGGTAACTTGAAACAACTCAAGCACATAATCAACACTTAATTGTTAAAG
Organism: Gnetum montanum; assembly: GCA_015680685.1. Taxonomy (NCBI): domain Eukaryota; kingdom Viridiplantae; phylum Streptophyta; class Gnetopsida; order Gnetales; family Gnetaceae; genus Gnetum; species Gnetum montanum. The sequence goes on from MNCI01021658.1 coordinate 650,569, forward strand.
TTGTCGAACTTTATGCTTGAATTGCTGACCCTACACGTATTAACCTTGCATTGACATGAGATGAAACTTTTTAGCAGCTTCAAGAACAGCTAAAGTGGGTTGAGGGAGAAATGGTAACAATGATCTTCAATTAGTTTGTAGTAGAAGCTGCAACTCATTTAGTACATAAGGACTTGATGTAGATGTGCTAGGAGAATGAAATTTTAACTACAAAAAACCACCACCTATGGAATGTTGATGCACAAAAACAACAACTAGAAGAATTCATCAACAACAAGAGCAGCTTGCTAGAGAAAACACTAGATTAAGGAGATTGGTAGTGAAGATGGAGGAGGTCCATGCCTTACGCCAAAAGTTAGCCATTGAGATTGCCACCTGGAAAAATGAGGCTCTGAAATTCAAAAAAGTTAAAAATCATTATAGAGATCAAGTTGGTTTACAGAAGGAGATGAATGAAAAGCATATCCAACTAGTGAAGGCAAAGGTTAATGAGGCCCTCCAACAACTTCAGTAAGATAGAGAAATGTGGCAATCCATTGTCAATGGGATTGATGCCTACAATAAGGCAAAAATCTACATGAAGGAGTTGTAGATTGAAGAAATGATGGAGTACATGGAGCTATCCAATCTCCACTATGCAAACATGGCAATGATGACTGCCAAATGGTCACAGTCTGAGCTTGAAAAGCAAGTGGCTAGCTCATACTTATTGTATGAGGCTAAGTTCAAGAATCACAAAGACACCAAGTAGAAGCTTGCGCTTGCAAATGCTAAACTCGAGGTTCTCAAGGCAAAATTCACTGACCAAAGATCAATCACCGAGAATTTGGTCAAATGGATGAGGGACTACCATGCACTGCAAGATACAATTCCAACATTTGACATTGAGCACAAACAATTCATGGCTTGGTTTATTAACGTAAAGGAGCTGCTTCCAATATTGTCTTGTCCTTGGGATATTCCAATTCCAGCCCACATTAGTGAAGCTGTGTGAACCATAAATGATCCCAAGAGTAAAGAAAAGAAGATGAAAGCATTACTGGATGCTTTCATCCTTTCACCAAAAGTAGCTGCAACAGTAGGACAACCACAACTACCTTAGCTACTGACCATGCCTAGAGTTGGAGAAGGTCTATCGGAGCCTCAGGAGCCTCCACCGCTTGGGACCATGTAATATTCTCTTTTTTCTTCATGCCATCAGAGGATGTGCTTGTTCAATTTATGTATGATGCTCAATTTTGTAATGTGGTTGATCCATACAGTGGGCACTCAATTTTGTTATGTCTATTTTATCTTGATTTGTTATGACAAAAGTTAGTCAATAATCCCATACCTTCCCAATTTTGTAAAGAACTTGAGGACGATTTTTCATTCAGTTGTGGGAGCATGATGAAATGCAGTTTGCTACGTCAACTGGGCCCCGTCGACTAGGCCTCATCGATGATGCCCTACCAACATAGTCTATTGTTTAAATGTTTTAGCATTCTGGATACTTTAAATGTTTCATTTATGCATTTAATATTTTTAGTTATTTGTTCAATATTTTCCAATAATTAAGTTGATTAATCTAATTAAGCAAGATAAGCTAAATAGATTAAATACATAAGTATGACTGCTTTGAACGTAGCATATATTTGCTTAGTAATCCCAATAGTGTTATTACTTGGTGTGCCCAGTAGCATAGTGCTTGGTAACCTAGCAGTGGATACATGGGTTTAGGATGTGTACGAAAAGTGGGAATAGAAGCTTATGTGAGGATAGAGACTAGTTAGTTAGTTAATTTATATTAGTCATTAAATTACTCTATCTCTCTCTCTCTCTTCAAACATCCAAAAGCATAAAACATCAAATGATAAAAATCATGTCTCGATTTCACTTAACCATACCTTTGTACTTCACAAGTGTAATTAGGAAGACAACGAACAACCTTAGGGAAAGATTTACTTTCTAGAAGACTAGTGCATTAGAAATTATAAAGTCCATGGAATTCAACCAAATCGCACGCGAACACTTTGTGATTTGTATGGTTGGGTGTACGGGTATGTCACTGCTCATCACCCAATAACCTATGGCCCTATGCCTAACATGGGCGATGTTGGCATCAACAATAACTATAGATGAGATAAATGTATTAATGAGAGAATAAGAATTAAAGCTCTATTTGTGATTGAAAATAAATGTAAATCCTTAGGATTATGAGCTTGGAAGGTTAGAAGAAAATTTTTGGGGTTGCTATTCCTATATTATTGTATGGGTGTATTATATGGATGTCAAGCTTTTAGGGCAAAAAATTCCAAAGCTATTGAAAGAATGTAAAAAATATTTTTATTAGATGAATTGATGGGGAAGGCACATTTACCTTATGCAACTCTTTATCAATTTAGTGTCAATATTTAATTTTTTTTAAAAAAATACAATGAGGTGTTAGTCTAGTGGTAAGACTCTTGATTTGCATGCTCCAAGTCATGGGTTTGATTCTAGTGGGCAATGCTAAGTTATAAAGTTCTAATTAAACTAGAACAAGGATGGTATTTGTAGGGATACAACTAAAAACATGGAATATCTCATTGCATGTAGTGCAAAGTAATCCCAAGCACATATGCAAGTTAGTTAATAAGCAAGTAGTAGGAAAGTTATGGTCAAACATGGAATATTTCATTGGAGGTACTACAAAGTAATTCCAAACACATATGCAAGTTAGTTAAGAAGCAAGTAATGGGAAAGTTATGGTTAAAAATGAAGGGCAAGAAAAAAATTTATGTGGAGCATCTTAGAGGCAATCAACTAGAGTAAACATAGTTCTTATCTTACAGCTAAAATTCAATCAAATCTTTCATCTTCATTAGTAAGTTTTTTTTTTCTTTGAGTTTACAAAGTATGAGATATATTACCCTCTCCCTAGAGGAGGGTACACATGCATGTTATGTGAGTCAAGAGCTTTTGATGATGAAGAGCATGTTTTTTAAAATTGTCCCTTGATTGAACATCTTAGCCAAAAATAGACAATTGTAACAAAAAGTTTGTATGATCTATTTTTGTTGCAATTAATAATGCTTAGCAGCTTTGTTAAATCTACTTTTATTATCATACAACACTTCAATTAAAATGCAGACAAGATGACATTCCAGTTGCCATATCATACTCAATCATTCCAAATCGTACTATGATAAAAAGATCATCACTAAGGCATTCCAAATCATACCATGATAATTACTTTTAAATAGTCCTAGTTATCCATTGCAAATTTATAAGAGGAATAGTCGCTTTGTATATGTAAGGAATAGATGAAGTATGGATATGTATCATACCATGGTGGGAACCTCAGGTAAGGTTAAAGTGGGTACGTGACATCGATCATTTTAATTTACCATTTACCAAGAGTGGTCCCTCTTTGCAATATTTTTACGTGTAGGACTTGGCACATAGAAGAACTCTGGGTTACAATCGCTGCTGTCATCGTCAGACACAAACGACCAATGAAATAATTTGGATGAGAGAAGGCCAAATGGTTAATAAGTCAGCAAGTTGAAAATGGTGTCATTGACATGGGGTGCAAACTGCAGTGTAGATATTGATGCCCTCGAGATCATGTATAAGAGTACCAGTAACAGTACTGTTGATTACATTGTTTTACAACGCTGCAGGATGACATGTTTAGAATGGTTGCTGGTTGCCAATTATCATGTTGATGCGATCGGGATGCCTTGTGGTATTGTTCTACTTGAATCTTGGTATCAGTATCATGATAGCATTTGCAGCTACATGAGCAACTCTCACGTTCTGGGAATAATTCTCAGATAAGGCATAGAATTTGTGCAGACACAACTGCCTGTTCTGTCTCTGTGGACCATTTTTTGGGCATGAATTGATCAAAAACGTGAATTAGGAAGCTTTTTGGGTTATGATGCACAGCTAAAAACGTGAGCAAGCACGCTTCAAAAACGTGAGTAAGGAAGCTTCCTGGCTTACAACGCCGCCCATTTGTCTTCATTACTAGTCTTGCAGCATTGGCAGTGGATCTGAACATGCAAATTCTACGTTCCGATACCGATTATTGCATACAGTGCTGCAGCAGCAAACAAGGAAAGGTTTAGCTTAAATTCAGCATATTTTAATGGGTTTTGATCAAAAAGGAAAAGCATAAAAGCTCGAATGTGAAGTTACTTTCAGACTTTTCACGAAAGTCCAGCCTGAACCGATTATTTAAAAAAAAATTCGGAAGCTACTGCTCATACAACAGGCACAAAATGATCACGTTTTTCAGAGTATTCTTTTTCAAGCAGATGCTGGCTTTAATTTGTTGTTCGAAGGCAGAGAACTGGCCACTTATCGAGTCTTTTTTCTTTCATTCGGTAGTCCAGAGCACAATTTCCTTTTCTGAAGCATTTCAGACCCCCGGACAAATTAAGGCAAACATACCTAACAACAGCAAAAGAAATGATGCGTTGTGGGTCTTGCAATGGCCTGTAACTACAGCAGTTACGGTGGCCGTTCTGCTAGGCGGAATAGAGCAGATTTTCCGGAGGGCCAACAGTTTTGGAAGAATATGCCTTCCTCATCATCCTTCCAAATCATACGAATGGTGGCTGTCTGAGAATAAGAATATGACGATTGCAATAGTAAGCTTGACGAAGCTGATAGCATCGCTGGCAGATCCTTTGAGGGAATCATGGAATATGGTTCTGCCCAACAAGCTCAGATATGCCCAGCAGCATGGTTATCAGTTCATGGATGCTTCCCATCTTCTGGACCCTTGCTGCCCTCCCAGCTGGAGCAAGATTCGGGCTATTCAATCAGTTCTGCAAAATTTTGACAGGGTTTTGTGGAATGATGCCGTATGCACCCAAACCATCTCATTGCAGTCATTTAAAAAAAAAAAACTAGAATGAAGTTAATATGCTTCCTTAGTTGCTCTTTGTTTTTACTTCCCAAGACGTGTTTTAGCTTGTTTTCTAGTTTCAATTAATTAGTGAATTACCGAATATGGATTTTGCGTGTATGATCATAACATTGGAAATCCTGGCTAATCTAGAACTTCGTGATAGCTATTACAGGTCAATCTAAGCTTTCAAAAAAATTAAGTGGAATTGGTCAAACTCTTCCGAGTTAGGACGGTTTCGCCGTCGATCAGATAAAGTTTGTAGATAAGTCGTACGGTATTCACTTTTGTATAGCTAAGGTTGTTTGTTTCAGCCTTAATGAGGCATAGAGGGAGTCACGGGAACAGCTTTATGTTATCGTTTTGGTACGCTGGAGGTCGCGCGTTTGATTCTCATTTTACCGTAGCCATGACATCAATAAAGCAAAATCTTTTAATTTTTTGTTGTTTTGTTCTCCTTTCTTAAAGTTCCTTGGATAAGGGTTGGGATAATTTCAGTTTATAGATTAGTAGTTACAAGTTAGAATTACATGGAAGGGAATTTCAAGACCTTTAGTGTTCCAGCACCATCTCTATGAATGGACCATTACTTGGAGTGATGGTAAGGTGCTTGTTTCTCAAGTTGTAAGATGTAAATTTTAGTCTAGGTATAGCCATTCAAAAGAGATTAAGCTTTTGCTTTCGTTCATCACTACCCTCTTAGGACCCTGCCTTAGCAAGATGAGCATTGAACCTCCAAGAATGCTACCTTGGTGGGGATGAGCATTGAACCTCTAGGTGATTATCCATATACTCAAATAGTTTTTATTGGACCCTACCTTGGAAATGGCTTAGACAATGAGCTAGCCACTTGAATCACTTTTCATTCACAAAATGGCCCATCATTATGATGTACATTTACTAAATTGATCTTTTATAAAGGAATATATGCAATGAATTGCTATCCATCATCATCATAACGTACATAGTTGGTCAAACAAGTCATCATCATGGTGTGAGCTACAAAACAATTTATTGTCATCATAGTGTAGATATACTCTTTATAGCTCCTCCTCCGAGCAAGTTCCTTATGGCCTATGACTTAGCCTTGCTTATTGTAATTGAACCTTTGATTTAAGGTTTTTATGTACAATAAACATATATAAACAATGAGGTGTTAGCCTAATTGTAAGAATCTTGATTTGGAAGATTCAAGTTATGGGTTTGATTGCAGTAAGCAATGATGAGTTATATAGTGATAATTTGATTATATATCTTGGGAGTGAATATTGTTTAAAAAGTTGTTCTAGCATCCCTGTTCAACATATATATTTTTACTTGGCTTTTAAGTTGACACATATCTTCTCATAGACCCTTGGGATCAAATATGTGATTTGCAAACTACAAACCACATGTTCTAGCCAAGCAATGTCTCACTAACTATCATGATACTAGGTGATGAGTGGCAAGGTACCCCTACACTCAACCATACGAATACGAGCATTTCACGCATGATCTAGTTGAACTTCACAGACGGGCTAGTTGTGGTATCTAGATAGTTACTTATTGATCGCAGTTCGCTGTCTTCCCACCTAGACTAGTATTTGCTTTGTTACGTATGGTTTAGTCCAAAGTGAGGTGTATGATGTGGTTTCTAACCTAGTGCTACTCCTGAAGGAAATGGAAAATAACTTTAATTAAGCTAGGAGGGAAAGGGAGAGAGAATCTAAGCTAACCTAAGTGTGATGAGCATCCATCCCTTAATCATCCATACACATCTTGGACCTCATGCACAACTATTGGGATACGCTATTGGGATACCAAGTAGTCACACTTGAATGCTTGTGATTAAGTCGTACTTATTCTGTGTTTAAGGAGTTTAGGGTGAAGAGATATTAACTATGAAAGCAATAAATAATAATAAAAATTAAATGATTAAACTAAGTGAATGCTGCAATGATGAAGTAATCTCAATCTTTATTTCTGGTCAAGTGCGTGTCCAAGTACATCACACTTGAACGAAGGTGTTGTACAATTATAATCATCACACTGCGGGCATGCACTGGGAGAAAGGGTTGAGAAGAACTAAAAATGAACTAATTTCTATCTACTGACTGAAAACTAACTTATTGAAAAAATGACATTTTTCTTGTGCGCCCCATTGTGTATTTATAGGCTCACACGGTAATTGCGATATCACATATATGATATTGCTAGCCAGGCCACAATATCACGTATGTGATATCATGGGTCCAATATCGTGGTCTAATGAATCACAATTCATCATACACCCACAACTGAATGAAAACTCGTCCTTGAGTTAAACAAAATGAGACTAAGCCCCATTGATTACACAGTGGATAGGTATGAGATTATTGATAGACTAGGAATTCATTCATGCCATAGTGGAGAATTGAATACAAAAAAATTGGGACACGAATACAAAAATTACAAAATTTTGTGGAACTCATGTGATTCTAGGTGGCGGTGGCTCCTTCATGGGTCACTTCCCCTTGTCTTATGCTCCAGATTTTGGAATTTGATGGCTTTACAATCATGCCTAGAGATTTTCCTCTTTAGTTTAGGGATCTTGTGCCATCCATGATGATGCTCCAATGTTTGATGGAGTTGGCACCTCCCATGGACATGGTAGTTGCGAGAACATTTGATTTGCTTTAACATACCAGGCCGCAAACAACCATAATTCCTCCTTGTAGGCTTTGGCTTTGTCCCTGTACTTCTAGAAATCTATAAGTCATCGAGCCAAGTCCATTGTGACATCTTTTTGGCCTTGGTAGCTGGTCTTAACCACCTCTAGTTTAGAATTTGTGACTTCTAGCTTATGCAACGTTTTCTTGTGCTCCACAAATTCTACTTCATATTTGGTGTAGGTGGCAGCTACTTGCTTCTCAAGATCTATTCTCAGGCATCTTTTTGTCAACATGGCTAGATTAGCATATCGTAGGTTTGCCAATTCCATGTACTCAGTGAGATCTTGAATCTGCAGGTCCTAGCTTTTAAGCTTTGCTTGGTGGACAAATGCATATGTGTCCAATATGGCCTGCTAATCAGTGTGTTGAGCATTGAAAGTGTTGATGTGGGCCTTGGCCATATGGATCTCCTTTTCTATATCTTTCTTGTACATCCCCACTTGGTCTCTAAAGTGCTCCTTTAACTTTTCATGCCTCTTGGCCTCATTTTGCCATGCACTTATGTCGATGGTCGTCTTCTAATGGATTGCGCGTACCTCCTCCATTAAGAGGGTTCGATTCTCTCTGGCTAAACAGTTCATATCTTGGTTGACCTTGACCAACTATTCTCGTAATTGCTAAAATTTTTCCTCAAGAACATTCTTCTGTTTCTCCATAGTGGTCAACCAAAGATTTTCAATAGTGAGCTGTTTATTCTCTTCTTGTAAGGCTTTGAGTGCCTTGGCGTCCATGTAGGTTTGTGCTTGTGCCTTGGAGGTATCTGAGTTGGCCTTCTTCTCCTCCTCAGCCACTCTTTTATTATCTACCAATAGTTTATTAAGTTGCTCTATCTTGAAAGTGTTTAGTTGGTCTATAGGAACAAATTGAGATGGGTTCCACTGTGCAGATGCAAAGCAACGGGCCTTTCTTAGAGTCTTGCCAACTCTACTTCTGCATGCTTGGCCCTAGTCTCTGCCATGACCAGCTTTCCTTTGGTAGAGATGAGGTTTGATTGCACTTCCATGACATCTTGTAGGATGTTAAACAAGGATGTCATTACTTGTCATGTTTGCAGTAATCGATTAAGAACATCCTCATGCTCTGTAGGAGTCATTGAGGGATTGGCTAGATTTTGAGCATCACATGCTCCTGTGAAATTGGCTAGTGGCAAAACAGGGATGTTGAAAGTTTCTTTAATGTGGTCCATGACCACTTCTGCAACTCCTGATGCATCTTGGTGCTACATGACCACCACTGTGGCCTCTTCACCCATTTCCAATTGTACCTAGAAAGATGTACTGTTTCTTGAAATCTATTATGACCAATGAGTCTCCCCTCCTCCTGTTTGAATGGACACCTCACCCCATGTGCGATCAATAGAAAATTTGGACTATACAATGTTGTCGATGATGAAAAAGAGATTAGCATCATGACAACTTCCCCAACTCACTATCTTAGCGATGGCCCTAAGATGGCTCATCAATGGTTGATAATCCTATGGTGGTGGTGATGATTGGTCTCACTAGCTTGTGTTGGGCCCTGTGCTTGGGAGTTGGCTAGGCCCTACAGTTTGAGTTGCAATAGGCCCATCCATCTATTTGTGCTTTGGCTCTAGTGTCTCACTAGCACTTTTCCTTGGGGCTAGTGGCTTTAGTAGTTCGGCAAACAAAGCATTTTGGGCTCTTCTGAAAACATCATTGGTGTACCCTAGAATACCAACACATTTGCATAGCTTCTTGATGAGACAAGGGAAGGGAAACACGAACTTCCCTATCTTGTGTTCTTCAAACCATCTCAAGATTTCCATGAGATACATATGAGGAAGGTTAGCATTAGCCTTTTCCATCAATATCGCACATCCTCTTGCCACATATGTTGAGATTCTTTTTAATCCTCTCATGGGGAATATGTGATAAGTGTCAATCTTGAAGTATATCTTTTCTTCCAGCATCAACTCTCCATATGTTATGTCCTCTTTATCATACACCCTATCTAACCAAACTCTTCGTGCATCAACATCAGAGCGAGTGGATAGGTGAGCAACTTTTGGCCCTATATTCGAAAGGTTCAACACTTCCACAATGGCCTTGGTGGAAAAATCTATAGACACACCACAAATGTTAACTATGGTGCCTTCTTCCTTATTATGCCAAAATTGATACTTTTCTCCTAAGTACTAAGCACCACTTTTAGAGAGGATAGGCCATAATGGAGACCTTTTGAGTTAGTCCCTAACAACTTTAGGAGCAAATTCAATGAAAGGTCCAAAGTTTAATTCCACAATCATAGCTGCTGACATGGACCTTTCTTGGATAACTTGGACACACTCCAAGGACAATGTGAGGTGTTGTCCCTATTCAGGTGCTTCAGCAACTCATCCTTCCACCTATCTCAATTGCGTAGTAGTAGGAATCTCTTGATGGATGCTAAATGATTACACCTCCTGCTCTGCACGTTGTTCAGGAGATGCTTGTCCTTTGCCTCTCTTGGGTTACTTGGACACACCTTGAGAGGGTCCTTCTTGTTATCCATGTTTAAGGGCATCTGTAATCACACGAGGCTAACCATTAGTAAGGTTGTTTACAAAATTTAAATTATACCTTACTTCCACCTTAATGAATTCGTTTCTTATTTTGTGTAATCTAGAGTTAGAGAATCTTGTGGAAATGTCCCCTAAAATTTTTAATATTGGGCCCCTTAATTTGATTAGGTGGCTTTAAAATTTAATTTCTTGGTATAGGTGAGGAGATAGGATTGTTTTTGGCACATGTTTATCATTATTTTTTCTAATCAATTACCCTTTATAGTATCCTTCGGATGATGATGAATTTCAAAAAATTTATACGCAATTTGAAGTGTACCCCTCCCCCATGACTATGTTGAACAATCTAGGTTCAAGTAGGTTTTCTTGAAATAAGAATCAGATGCTAGCAAGCGTGTTATGGCTATTGGAATACGAGGTGTGCAAGTCGCGAGTCATAGAAAAAAAATATAAAAAATTCCCCTATGTGAACAGGTGAAAATGATGTTGAAGTGTGCCAGGGGGGGGATGTCCATATATATAGTTTTGCATGACGTGATATTATGGCCTGTCTAAAGTAGGGTATTAGAAAAATGGATAAATTGCTGAAATTCTAAGCTCAAAAATAAAGGACCTGAAGTCAGTGTAAAAGGTCCAAGGTAATATTAAATAGTCTTGAAGGCACCAAAAAATATAATGGTGTAGAATCTNGGATAATGAGGGAAAGAGTATTGTAATTCTTGGAGGGTATGAAATGATGTGATGGCGATGTGTTGTGAGTGTAGATTACAAGGGTTACACAAGTGGGTCCTCCCCAAAGTAGGTTCCAACCTATAATGCCCTTGTGTAACCACACCTTAAAATGTTTGTAGGCACTAGAAGGGTTAAATAGAATCTACACTGATGTAACAAAAAACACACATGTAGATACCACCATGATAAAGTAGGAATTCAATGCTACACAAGACATGAGTTACAAATTCATGAATAACAAGATGAGGTGAACTATAGAAGGGATTGCAGGGATTGGGACATGAGGTAACTGGCCTAGGGCACAATGAATCCTCAGTTGTAAGGAATGATTAATGTGTCATTAACTTGTCGCTCAAAAATTAGAACCAAGTCCGTTCCTCTGATCAGTGATATCGCATTGTTTCATCTTAATGATAGACAAAAATAAGAGCATCATGATGGCAAGACATATGATGACTTGGCATTTCGTACAAGGGAAGAGTGATTTTTCTTTGTGACACTCTTCTTCTCTTTTCTCTCTTTTTTTTTTCATTTTTTTTGAATGAATGCTTAATCCAGAGAAGCTACCTACCTTCAAGCATGGATGCATGTCTTTCTAGTGGGACCCCTTGGAATAGCATTGGGTTTCTTTATTGAGTGCCTCTTTTTACTCTTACTTCCATTTTTTGTTAGATCTACAAGGATCTTAGTACAACCAAGCTACATGATAACTCTCATGGATGTTACCAAAGAGAATCCAAAAGTTCCCTTGATGTCACACATTGGTCATTCCCTCTTGGTCCATCCTTCTTTAACTCTAGGTATAATAAACACAAGGTTACTTTAAGTTTTAATGATTAGGAATATTATTGTACCCAAGGTAGAACCTCTTATTAATGAAATGGGTAGGTGGATGTTGTGGGCTCGTTATTCATGTAATTAGTCACCTAAGACTTGATAGTGGAGAACAACACCTCAACTAATGAGTCACATGAGTGCTTTATTCATAGATGAGATTACTCATAAAAAGATAAAAAGATAGAAAGATAAAGCAATAAATTAAAAGGTGAAAAATTGGAAAACAAAAAGTTAAAAAATTAAAGAAATGGAAAAGCATTTATTAATTCTATGTTGTTAGAATGGAGGATACTCCCCATAACTAAACGGTTGAGCATGGCTAGAATTAATAAATGGAAGGTTTGGATCCAAGCATTTTGGAAACATTAGAGTCTGGTCATATCCAAACCATTAGGTGTCTTTTGATGTGGTGGTAGGAATATACCCAAATTGGGGTTCACAGACTTGATTGTAGTAGGCGTAGTGGGGAAGATTATAAGATGTGGTCATGTGATAAGGAGCTAACCCACTATGGCACTCGTGACCATAAGATAATATGGAAGGATTGATATGTCTTTCTTCATGGCTAGATTCACTGGGCCGCATGGTTGTTGAAGTATTGATTGGTGGTCCTGATAGGGTAACATGAGGTGTTGGGTTTGAAGAGGAAGATGCACCATAGTGTTGGACTTGTGTTGGGTTGGAGGATGTAGTAGTTTCGAAACTGAGCGTCCCTTTTGACGATCACATCTAAAGAAGGGACACCTTTGGTGTGGTGGGTTTCCACTACTATTGTCAGTAGTAGCACAAGTAATGTTTGTGGGTTGCTGCTGTGGTGCAAAACCTTTTGGAAAAACTGGTGGCCATGTAAAAGGAGGTGAAGGATGAGAATATTGTTGTTGAGGAAAAGTGTAAGGTACATGAGGTGGAAACCTTGGCAAAGAGGGTATGAGTGGATAGTATTCTAGAGAATGATAATGATGAGGTGAGGTAGAGGATGATGATCTGATTGGAGAAATAGGATGTTGAACATAGTAAGCATTTGGCATTAGGACATACAAAGGATATGGTCGGGTTGGTGATGGCTTCCCCCACGACTGGGGCTTTTACGATTGTGGTTGAACCTGATATTTCTATATGAAATCTGAATGTAACATTCCTCCCTAATGCTCATGTAAATGTGATAAAACTAGGCATTGGCCTTTGGGGTGATCGTATAGATAGACGTTGCATTGATATGTGAAGTTGATAATTGAGTTCTTAATCTTATTATCTTCTACCCTTTGTTTTGATTGTTGTGTGGTGTCCTATCCTATTTCTTGATTTGGCATAGTTGTGCCCCTACTATTGTTAGCATATTCTCCATATTTTTCGTGCACCCACTCTATCATCTTATTAATCTTTACCACAATTTTATCTATTGATTATAGTATTGGAAAAGATGATTCCACCTCCTTGAGGTGAGTTAATTTTTCCTCTTCATGATCATGGACCTTTACTAATTCAATATTTTGGTCCTATTGAGAGCTTTCAACATTCTCCCATTTAGCCATTTCTCCTTCTTCTTTTGCTACTTGCTTAATAATCTCTTTGAGTTGATGGGTTTGTAGCTCATATAGTTGACCTTGGGCATACATCCCTAGGGTCTCCCTTGTTTCATTATAGAGCCCATCCATGATATGGTACATTAGCCTTTCCTTGGAGAACCCATGGCCTGGGTAGTTTTTTAACAATGCATAATATCTTTCTAAGCCCATGTCCAAGGGTTCATGTTGCTCTTGTTTCCATTCTTGGATTTTTCTCCTCAAGGCCGACACTCTGGCATAGGTTTGATATCATTCAGTA
>MNCI01021658.1:665462-678725 GCA_015680685.1 Gnetum montanum
ATTTTTACTTGGCTTTTAAGTTGACACATATCTCATCATAGCCCCTTGGGATCAAACATGTGACTTGCAAACTACAAACCACATGTTCTAGCCAAGCAATGTCTCACTAACTATCATGATACTAGGTTGTTAATGTGCCAATACTAAAAGCTAAGCCATGACTATCATGATACTACTAAAAGCTAAAACCAAAAACATGGTGTCATGGGTGCATTGGGTTAGCAAGGCCACATAACCCTCAACAACACCACTCAAGGACTATAATGCATTTGAGAAGACATAGATAGATAAGAAACAAACTTAAGGAAATGAAGTACAAAATGAATGCAGAATTTAAAAGCTGAAGCCATGATTATCATCATACCAAGCTATCAATGTCCAAATATTAAATGCTAAAGCCAAAAACATGGTGTCATGGGTGCATTGGGTAGGCAAGGTCAAATAACTGTATTATGTGCATTTGAGAGACATAGATAAGACACAAACTAAAAGAAATGGAATAGAATGAGAATGATGAATTTAAAGTCATTAATATGTACATATAGGATAAGGAGGATATAAATGTAAATGTTATTTGTTGTAAATTTTCAACTTCTTTTAAAAAATGAAATTGAATTTGAAAATGAAATTTACTTTATTGGGACTTAGTGGGTAATACATTTATCTTATGCGAAACAAATATTGCTTCTACAAAAGCAATAATACATTGTACAAACTTGTAGATGGAAATTTATACTTGAACATCCAATAATCAATCATAAACTCACAAATAACTACAAGAAACATGTTGGTCATTTTAAATAACTCGTAACCGACTTAGCCTTCACACTTTCTAGCCTTTTTTTATGAAGGTGAATCTACCTTCAAGCTTTTATCCTAAGTTGATTGAAAATGCAAATAAAGGTCTAATTAAGATGTGAAATTTGATTAAGATATTAGCTATAATATATTGAATTTTTTCTAAATTTAATTGATTACATATTATGTGTTCTATTTAAAATGTTTTCCTTCCTTAGACCATAACTTTCATAGTTCTTGTTAATTGCTTATATGCTAAGGATCATTCTATAGCTACACCAATGAAATATATAATTTACTTGTGTACTTGTGATTTGATAATTATCTTTGGTTTTCTTTAGAACATCATCTTATCCATCTGTGTCTGTTGTTAGAGTTTTAGGTGCATTAATCAATTCTTTTTTTGTTTAGTTTTGGTTGTTTTTCACAAGGTAATTTTTTAAGCACTATAATTTAGCTCATTTAACTTCTTTTTTTAATTTTTCTATTTCAACTTCAGATTATCATCGATTTTAGATGATAAGTGGTTTTTGAGGGGATTAGCATTTTTGCAAAACTAATAGTCCTGTAGAGTGAGACCATTCGAGGATTGGGACTTGTATACTTTGATTAATGGTTGCAAATGAACTCTACAAAATAAATGCTTGCATCTTAACTTCACATCAGTTTTATACCAGGAAAAAATATATTAAATCATGTTTTGATTCCTAATCAGCAATGTACTTACCTTGGCATCAAAAAGAATGTTTCATCTCCAAGAAAGAAACTCATGTTATTCTATTGAATGTCTTCTGTGGCCTCACAAATGTTTATACTACTTTAAAGAAAAGCTAAAGAGAATTGTATATTGTAAAAGCATACTTTAATGTTTATAGACCATGAAATTGTAGGTTTCTCTTATCAAAAATAGAGATGTTTCTTTGTAATATGTTTTGTATTCCATTCTAGGAAACCTTGACTATCATGAAATGTCAAGCATTTTGTTGAAAAAGGATGTCATTGGTGTCAATGCAGGTATACCTTTGTTCTTTTTTGATATTCATTTTATATTTATTTTGCAATTAAGATTTATACAATCATGTCAATGAAGTGGAATTCCTTGTATCTTATAATTCATAACAATGTAAGAGATAGTAGTTGAAACTGAATTGGTTCAACAGATGCCAAAGACCGAAGATTTAGAATATAATAACAATAGTTTTAGTTTTAGACATTTGTATGCTATAAAATTTTATATAAGATTGAACTTCTAAACTACAACATGAAATTTATCTAAGCTAGAGATTTTTTATATTTGTTTAGGAATGTTCTTCATTCAAATACAGAATGGAGCAAAACTTTCTTGGATCTTTGGTGGGGGCAAACTAGCTTCATTCGTCCCTTCAAGAAAACCAAAAGTGGAGACAATGATGCTTTGAACCATTTGATTGAAAGCATGCCTATTGGTGAAAGAAAGCAGAATGTCCACATAGTTAAGATGTGATGTGCTTTTAATTCCAATATTTGGACACCTTGCTTTGTCCATTTTCTCCATCTTTTTATTTCAATAACTACTCTTTGGAAAGGTGAGCAATTTTATTACTTCTTACCTTTTCATTCTTCTAATTAGTTCATGGAAAGCTATACATCTTGCATGTCATTTGGATAGTAGTAATTTCACTAGTACAAACTTATTTATTGTTTTATTTATTTGTTACATTTAATTTCTTGAAATGTTATTTTTAAATTTACATTGTTCCATTGATTTATGAGTATTACTAATAATCATGTCAATTGAAATTATTTAAAATCAAATATAGATTGTGTGGGAATGTTTTTATCCCTCTTACATAAATTGTTAAGTCATACGTACTCTTGCCTGGGAGGCACTAAGTGCTAGATTACAGACATGGATTTGTCTGATGTCATGGATGGTACTTTATTGCCTAGAAAATTTTCAAATTAGTGTTTTTGTGATTTCATGTCATTGCATTTAAGAATCATTTACTTAATTTTNATTCTCCAATAGGTTTTGCTTTAAATTCAACTAGGGATATGATGAATTTTCCATGATCGGCTAATAGTTTCCTATGAATACTTTTTGTTCACGTAAGACTTCAAGATGAAGTTGCCAATGTCTTGATTTCATTAACATTTCTAAAAGTGAATTCATCCCAACTTTTTGATCTCCTTCATCAGTACTATCCTACCAAATTAGCTAAGAAACCTATTTATGATTAGTGCATTTGTCCATCTATAGTAGATATGACCAAATCACATAAAGCAACCCTTTTTTATTTTATCATATATATGTGCTAATCCTACCCTTAATCTGGTTTGAGAATTGCTAATTCTTTTCCAACTTGTGATGCTTAACATAAATTTCACCATTCTCTTATTTATTGTTTCTTTTTCACCAATCACTCTACACTATATAAATTTCAAATCTAATTACCATTGTCTACATTTTCCCCTTTGATCTAATTGGGATTATTTTATCATAACACATACTAGTTGCTTTCCTCCATTGCAACTATATTCCAAATTGATTTATTATATCATTATTAATACTTCCATCTATTTGTAAAATTGATGAATTATCTATTTTATACTATTTTTTAATCTTGGATTTTAACTTTGTATATTTATCACTTACAATAGAATTGTTCATATATCCAATTTTACATGATAAGCCATAAATAAGACTTGAGCCTTGATGAACTTTTTTGAAATATGGTGGGTGCCAGTAGCTAATGAAGAGCATGCAGTTAGATCTAAATTTTTAATACAAATTAGCACACGCTCATTTTCTTAGAACTAGTTCACAAATTATATGATGTATAATTGTTCTTGTTTGAATAGTTATCATACATATGCAAACGTATTCAAATAAATTATTGTTATTGTAAAGTTGAGGCTCCATGCAATTTTTTGGCTAGTAGAATTGTCCTAGAATTATCTCTACAATATGCTCAAGTCTTAATTTAATTTCTAGCTAAGAAAGCTTTTAAGATGTAGTTGGAATTAAAAATATACTATACTTTGCAGATTATTTTTATCTGACCATTTTTTTCTAGTTGTGTTTTTAGGTGCTTTCTCCCCAGGTGATTTCATGGTTCATTTTGCAAGTTTAAATGATAAGAAGAAGTGGATTACATATATTTTTGATAATATTGAATTAGTTTAGGTGTTTCATATGAAATCAAAAACAAAAATCTTTGTTCATTGCTGTTGAAACTCTTGCTTATGTGTAATAACTTTGTTTTTGAAAAAGATATTTCTTGCACTGTAATGTTATATTTCAATCTTAACATGCTTGTTTCAACTTAAGGCCGATACCTAAGGTATTAGGGCTGAGGGAACAAGAGTGCCTATATTGTTATGAAACTTGATATTTATGTCTACATAATTTATGTGTTTTTCAAATGTAGCTGACCTCATTTGGTCGAGACAAGGTTAGGATGATGAATTCGGTTATTTTCAAATAAAAACATAAGATACCAAGAGACATGTAAGTTTTAATTATTTTAGAAAATACAAAAATTTTACACTTATAACAATGAAGAGTCCTCTTATGTTCTATTTATAGGGAATACAAATTACAATTTTGGAAGGTTGTGGGGGTAGTGTCCCAAGTCCTATTATTTGTTTATGCCATATGTAGCCCCATGATACAATCAAGAAGGAATAGAAATATTGAAGTTTTATATAGGAAATGTGAAATCCATGGGTTGTCTTGTAGCTATAAGTATGTAAAGAAAAGTAATATGTAAAAAAAAAATTTAGTCTCTTTAGTATTTAATGAGTAATAATTAATTAAGCCTATTAGCACTATCATGCATTAAAAATGTGTTGTATTACTTTCGAGGTCTTTTACTTATGAGACAACATATGAAATTCTCTAATTTAAGAACACAAGTTGCAAAATGTGTACATGTAATTCAATATGAACGCAGTATTTAATTGACATCTAATGTTTTCATTTGCTCATCTATTTTAGACAACTTTTGTTTCAAAGTTTAAATGTTTTTAGTTTTTGTCAAACTTTCTTTCGAGTATCGATAGTAATTTTTTGGGTAGTAATTAAATTCCTTGGCTGACATTAAAACATAGACAAACATATTTTTCTTCTATGTCATAATGACAACATCATTTTGTTAAGAGTTGGCACTATGATGTATTCTTTTTGCTTTCGTGTATATTAGGATTTAACATCACCACCCATGTTAAAGGACATTAGTCATCATTAAGCTTGAACATAATGGCTTGAAGGTTGTTTTTGAGTACTTGACATGTTGTTGAGGATAAAATTTAAGAAAACTCTTAAATTTTATCCTCATAGTTCTTAAATGGGATATTATTGATTTATTTTAAAAAAAAAACACTTTAGGTTTACTCTATTTTTAACACTACAATGGGATGCATGAGGATACAAGAACTCAAACTTGAGCTTTTAGAGAGACAAATAGCACAAAGAACAAGTTAAAATTAGAAAATATTCATAGTGATTAAGTCACAAGGATTTGAATAGCTTGAGGATAGAGAACTTAGAAGGGGGGTTGGATAAGTTCCCCAAATAAGATTGCACCAACCACACGAATATACCAAATTTTACATGGTTCCCCAACTTGGGTGTGTCCACACTCAGAGGGTAGAATTTGTGCACACCTCTGAACTTTGTTTCTTTAAAAATTATGGTTTGAATAGCACCAAACCTTATACAAGCTCTAAGCTCTGCTATGGAGTGTTTCATTACTGCAAAACCACTCAACCTTGCAAGGTCCCAACAAGCTCAATATGAATGTCTTCTCACAAAAATCTCATCAACCCCACAAGGCTACAAGAAAAAGAAAAAGGAACAAGGAAAGAATGTAACTAAATTTACAAGTCCTTGCACTTGAAGCTTAGTACAACTTACAATCAAGTAAATGATGTTATAATGAAGAGAAAAGATAGAATTGCATAGAATAGACAATTAGGAGCCCAAACATTTTGACATCATATTATAGCCTCGGAGTTTTCAAAAATTCCTTAGAATTCCTGCAATGGCTACCAAACAGCCAATGTTGATGTCTCCTTCAAAGTTGGGATGTCTAACTAATATTGGCCGCAATTCAGGAGAAATGTCTCACTAGCAGATGGAACATCTATAGGGAGACATCTACTATTTTTTAGAGATATCTTCTCAAATTTGAGCTCTAACTTCTAAGGATTTTTCCTATTAATTTTCCTTCTTGCTAGTCCTTGGAGCACCTTCACTTAATTTGTAGCCTTCATTTTTATCCATCCTCTCATCTTGTCTATGTATTTTTTGTTTCAACATCTTGCCATAGATCTAGTTTCCTTACATTCTTAGATCTCATTGTGGAGTTCTTATTCATGTCCTAAAAAAACATTATCCATCACAAACTTTCCATTTTCTCTATTTTCCTTAAGGTTTTGACACACCAAAAGGTTAATAATCTCCTCCTTTTTGGTGATATACAAACTTAAGAAAATGGGTTAGTAGATATTATGGCATAAACTTTAAATAACACTAAACAATAAAAATACTTAAGATGTATAAAGTCCAAGGGCAGCCAAAGGGTATCACTATGGTAAAAATATAAGAGCTCAAGATAATATGTTCAAAAAGAAGTAAGGGATTCCCACAAACTTTCCAATAGCCAACCTATCTTTATGGCATAGTAGATCAATCCATATACAAAGGACATAAAGTTCACAAACATAACATGCTTTCACTATCCATCTACAATGTACAAATGTATACTGTCCACTATCTAAAAATTCTCCTCCTTTTTGGACATCACCCAAAAAGGGACCACCCAAGGACTCTAATAATTTACCTCAATGGCATCATTTGAATACTCATCAAAAGAAGTTGTAGCAAAAGAAGGTTTGTAGGTCTCGTCATCATCATCATCATTATTGGTGCTTGTGCTAGAGCTATAAACACCCTACTCATCATCATCATTCGAAGATGGTATCTAAATTAGACCCCATCATGGACAAATTTCACGCAAAATTGAGATGAAGCTAGTGGATTATGCTAGGATGAAACCTTCTAAGAGGATGAGGAAGCACCCCTCCTTTGATAAGTGATAGGAATGACAAGTCTCCACTAGGAAGAAGTCCCAAAGATGCTGCTCATAGATTGTTGCTTAATTTTCTATGGATCTTCATCCTAATGATGAGGATTGGGTCCAAGCTACATGGGATTAGGAAAATAAGCCTAAACATGTGCTAGTGATGTGTCAAGAACTTCTGAATTGGATGCATTTCTTGAGTCATAACCTTAGGAAGGCCCAATAGCTGTTGAGTGTCTAGGTGGGGCTAGGTAATCCTTCTCAATATCTAATATGGGATGAGTGGTGATCTCCTCAAACTAGTACCCATTAGGAGGAAGAGGAACTCTAGCTACTTCCATTCTCTTACAAAGGTAAGAGAGATTCTTGCCAATCATCCCAAGAGTGTAAGCAAAGAGCTTAAGTAGCTTCTTCAGAGAGGATCTTACCTAACTTCTAACATATTTAGACCTTCTTAACTAAGGAGAGGCTTGAGATGGTGATGTAGATACCTTCTTCCTTGATTTTTGAGGTCTAGTATTGGGTTCTACATCTTCATCATGAGTGGAGCTCCTCCTTTTTGAATAATCATTAAGGCTCCTCTTTCCTTTAAGCAAAGGCATGTCAGGAATGGAAACACCTCTTTGTCATATTAGCAATCTGATGAGGTGAAGATAACCACAAATTATCTTCTTGGTGAAAAAAATCCAACATTTCTTGATAGACAGTATGAACTAAGTCCAAAATTTTTTTTTGTTACCAAAACTTTGAACAACTTCTTTCTAAAGAACCCTTGATGTGTACATCCATTTACTGTTGATCCTTGGGCTTTTCTAAAAATTTCTTATTCATTTGCTTAATGACCTTGGTTAGTCTTTAAATATTAGCCATTAGGTTTAATTTTTCTTTCATAGGATAAGAACATTGATCATTGCAATCTTTATCTCTTTTTCATGTAAGATGCCTTTCATTTAAAAGCATAGACTTTGAAAAAAAATAATTTCATTGCAAAGCAACCCATACCTTTCTTCAAAGGAGTTCTCATCTTCTTTATGATGACTCCTATGATTATTTGAACTTCCTTTACTAATGTAGTAGAGGAACTAAATACAACACTCTAAGAAGAGATTGATGAAGCATATCAGACTATTTGTCAAATTGAATGTAATAGCTACTGGTGATCTAATGTTCATTACCCCTTTCATGTTCATGTTAAGTTATCTATGTGAGATTACCAAGCTCTGATACCACTTGAGGATCAAGAACTTAGAAGGAGGGTTGAATAACTTCCCCAAATAAAATTGCACTAGCCACACAAATACACCAAATTTTACATGGTTCCCCAACTTGGGTATGTATACACTTAGAGGGTGAAATTTGTGCAGACCTCTAGACTTTGTTTCTTTAAGAATTGTGATTTGAAGGACACCACACCCTATACAAGCTCTAAGTTATGCTATGGAATGTTTCATCATTGTGAAACCACTCAATCTTACAAGGTCCCAACAAGCTCAAAATGTAATTTCAAGGATCCCACAACCTTTACAAAATTGAGCTCCATTATGGAGTTCTTTGACACTACAAAAACACTTAACCCTACAAGGTTCGAACAAGCTCAATATGGATGCCTTCATGCAAGAAGCACATCAACATCATAGGGCTAAAAAAAAAAGAAAAAGGAACAAAGAAAGAATGTAAATAAATTTTCAAGTCCTTGCACTTAAAGCTCAATACAACTTACAATCAAGCAAATGATGTTACAATGAAGAGCATAAATAGAATTGCATAGAATACACAATTAGAAGCAAATGTGTGAACAATGTTTGCATAATTTCCAACATTTTAACATCATCTTATAGCCTTAAAGTTTTTGAAAACTTCTTGAAATTTGTGCAACGACTACCAAACAGCTAGTAAAGACACCTGCTTCAAAGTTGAGACATCTAATTAAGATTGGTCTCAATTTAGGAAAGACATCTCACTCATAGATGAGATGTTTGTAGGGAGACGTCTATCATTTTTCAGAGATGTCTTCTCAACTTTTAAGCTTTAACTTCTAAAGATTTTCTTGTTAATTTATCTTCTTGCCAATCCTTAGAGCATCTTCATTTGATTTGTAGCCTTCATTTTTATCCATCCTCTCATCTTGTCCATGTAGTATTCATTTCAATATCTTGTCATAGATCTCATTTACTTGAGTTCTCAGATCTCATTATGAAGTTCTTGTTCATGTCCTATGAAAACATTATCCACCACAAACATTCCATTATCTCCATTTTCCTTAAGGTTTTGATATAGCAAAAGGTCAACATAGCTTTTGGTGTTTACAACATCACTTAAAAAATACATTGTATTAATAATGACAATGTTAATGAATGGATACAATTTTATTTTATATAACTTTGCAATAGTTTTTCAAACTTGTGATCACTGATTAACTTTCTAAAGAGGGTATGTAAGGGAGCATATTTCATATTTTTATAGTTGATCTATAATACTGATGTCTCCAATGAGATTTGATCTAGTAAATTTTTATGACTATGATGTTTTATCCTCATTTCCCCTGAAAAAATCACTACCACCAGAGATATTTAGGAAGAGAGAAAATTGCATTAACATGTACAGAGGTAGAGTTCATCTTTTGTAATATCTCATACTTGGACACTGACTTGTAGTGTTAAAAATGGTCTAACCCTTTTCATAGAATTATTCTTTCTTCCTTGCTTATCTCTTCTTTGTAGCTCAATATCTTTTTCTTAAGAAAAGGTTTTACACACAAATGAACAAACCCTTGTTAGGATCTTTTCTCACTCTAAAAGGGTGAATAGGTTTCAATAATGAGATGATAGTCTAGTGGTAAGGGTCTTGGCTTGGTCCCTAGGTTACAGATTCAATTCTACTAGGTAGCATTGAATTATAAATAAAAAAAATTTCATAAAAGAGATTTTAAAATTGGTCCTATAAATCCAAGGGATCTCAATGACCATAAGTAAAAATTTTAGTTTCAATTTTAAAAATTATGTCCACACAATTCCATGTTGTTTTTTTGCCTTAGGTGGTTTAGTGAAATACTGTTCTCAATAATTAATATATCTTCTTCATTCATTGTCAATTAAATATGTTTACTTTGTTGAATAAATCACTTGATTTTTCTTTATTGAATTGATTTGCTTTTTGCTTTACTTGAATTACTTTGTTTTTTTTTTCATTATTAGTACAAAAAAAACCATAAGGTACATTAAGGTACTTGTTAATAAGTCCCAAAGGCACTTACCAATTAGGAATGCATCTAACACATCTATCATTCTTCTTCTTCAAAAATATGATTTTAATAGATAACCTGAAATCATACAAACAACTTGCTCAAGAGTGTAAAACACAAGTTAAAAAAACCTCCTTATCGATCTCACTAAATAGCTTCAAATACTACCAAAAGCTTGTAACTCTTAATTTAATTTATTGAATAGCTTTGATCCTCATAAGGATTACAGTACTAGAAAATACAATTGATGAGTGGCAAGGTACCCCTACACTCAACCATATGAAACGAGCGTACACGCGCGATCTGGTCGAACTCCGCAGACTAAATGCCTTAACGCCACAAGAAACACTTGGGGTTAATCGTTCGTTGTCTTCCCAGGCTTGCTTGTAAGTGTCACGGTGTATGGTTAAGCAAGTCTGAGGTATGTGATTTTTTTGGTATTTTCGGCTTATCTCCTATGCTATCAGAGGAAAGGGTTGAGAAACTAAACTAACACTAACTACAGATCTAAGTCTAAATTAACTAGCGTCAGCATCCATTCCCACTTACCGGACACACCCTGAACTATGCAACTGCAGCTTACCAAACGCTAATCGTTACTGGGATCGCCACACGTAACGCAAGTGCTCGAAGTGGTCGTACTGAGGCACCTATTTAGCCTACGTGTGATAAGCAGCCGATTCCTTAGCCAGCCGTACACACCCGTGGGTGCTCGTAACTAAGTCGTACTTATCACACGATCTAGCCTAGCAATGAGCAGCCGATTCCTCAACTAGCCGTACACATTAGACCCGGGAGTTACCAAGCGCAGAATCCTGGAATACGCTACTGGGTTACCAAGCAGCCAATGCTCGTAATTGAGTCGTACTCATGCATTGCGTCAAGCAGCCGATTCCTTGACTAGCCGTACACGTCCGTAGACGCTCGTAATCAAGTCGTACTTGAACGCACTAGGAAAGCAGTAAATGAAAGCAATAAATGAAACCACGTGCTGCAAGGTTTATCCAATCAAGTTCGTCTTTATTGCCGTACACAACTTGGGTTCAGGTTACAAGCTGCTCGAATAAAGAGCCGTTCACTCTAGGACTCCTACTGCGGGCACATGGGGAAAAATTCTAACTCTGGAGTGATCAATCTGCCAGAGCTTCGCTACACTAGCCAGGATTGGGAAATGAAGGGAGTGCCGCCTCTTATTTATAGATATGGCGGCGGACCGCGATATCGCGTACGCGATATCGCAGGGGGAGACGCGATATCGCGTACGCGATATCGCATGGGACGCGATATCGCGGCCTAGTGCAAGTCGCGTCTCATCATACCCCCATGACTGAATGAAAACTCGTCCTCGAGTTCCTTACAATGATATCAGGTAGGTATGGGATTATTAGGGGAAATGGAACTAATGGGATGACATGTGAACGGTCTTTATTACAAGACTTGACAAAAACTGGTGTTCATGACAACAAGGGTGAACACCTTATTACAATGACATCAGGCCACAGTTGGCAGCTGAGAGAAAAGAGGAGAGAGAATAGAAGAGAAGAAGAGAGAAGAGTCTTGTTGCTACCAACGCCTAGATTGCGCCTTTTGTTGTCCATCCGTAAGCGCATTATCGATCCTGCTCCTTGCATAGCTGCTTCAGTGCTGCTCCACTCCAAGTGTTTGCTCCAGATCCATTCCGTTGTTGTATGATGGCCATCTGCACCCACAACACAATCATATATTAGCAAGGGTAATTGAATCATTAAGTAAATCATACCTTGCTTCGGTTTAGGTTCCTTGGCTAAGTTGTGGTATGGCTAATATGGATCTGGGAAAATGTAGATGATGACTACCGAAGGTATAGGGGTTAGGAAGAAAAACGAAAAAATCCGGGGCTTAGGATAAAAATCGAAAAATCAGGCCCCGTACCCCCATGACTAATCGCGAACCTCCGGTAGCGTTAGAATGGAGAGAGAAAAGGAATAGGAATGATAGGTAAAAAGGGACAACTATGGCATCGATAAAAAGGATGTCATGATGGAAATGAACAAAAATGTTAATTAATTGCAAAATGTTAAGGAAAAGAAGTTAACTAATGTTCCAAATAGGAATGTCAGTGGGTCCTCCCCAAAGCAGGCTCATGCCCTTAATGCCCTGACAATCCCACATTCAAAGAGTCCGTGGGCTCTGGGAATGTCCTTTGGAACAAGAGTTAAAGTCTTAACCGTAAGAATTTACCAAAAAGAAAACAAAGCATCAACCAAAGTATATACAATGATACAACCGGCAATGAGGTGAACAATGGAGAGAAGGATGGGAAGAAGAGAAGTGGAATGGAATCCCAAGAACAAGGTGGTGTACAGCCCCTTGTGTGTTTCATGATTAATGTGACTTGGCGAATCTCATTCCAACTCTGGCCTCAAACCAACCACTTCCAGTGACTTCGCATCAATGCAGTTGGTTAAATCATCCACTTGGATAACAAGGATGCATCTTCAAAGCCACCACCATTCTGACGAAACAAAGGAGAGAATGGGAAGTGAGAAGGGCCTTAGTTAGAGGGAACACTTTGGTTCCATAACCAGTGCTTGTAGCCCAAGTTTATTCCGTCTAAGGGGTGTGCTTTGAATTCTCACTTTTAGCTTTTTTAGCTTCTTTTCTTTTCTCTTTTTTTTTTCTTTTCCATTTTTTTTCTTCTTTTATTGTTTTGTGTTTTTATGCGTGGGGACCACACCATGCAAAGACTTCTTTATTTTTATTGTCTCAGCTTCCGATTATTGGGTTACATCGGAACGGTAAGAAAACCCAAGAAGAAAACATCCAAGCACCCAAGTGAATGACCAACACAAGAGCACCAAGTTCCCTTTAAGTCACACCCTTTGCAAATCCTTGAGTCCTTCCTTAGTTTGAGAAATGCCCAGTCACTGGTTCGTTAAAGTTCTTATTGGAAGGGAACTGTACATTTCCAAGCCAAGGGAAACCATAGACTTGATGGATGGATGGATAAAGTGGTCTCATTGCCTGCCATATAAAAATAACATACCTTAGTATCAACAATGTAACTTAAAGGTAAAAACCAAACATTAGGAATCAATAAAAAACAGTTCATCCCATCAGCCCATACACTTATTGGATGACGAATTTACCTGATGGATGACACACACACACACACACACA
>MNCI01021658.1:685567-717042 GCA_015680685.1 Gnetum montanum
CTTAGTTAGAGGGAACACTTTTGGTTCCATAACCAGTGCTTGTAGCCCAAGTTTATTTCGTCTAAAGGGTGTGCTTTGAATTCTCACTTAGTTTGTATTTTTTTTTATGTTTTGTGTTTTTATGCATGAGAACCAAACCATGCAAAGACTTTTTATTTTTATTGTCTTAGCTTCCGCTAATTGGGGTAACATCAGAATGGCAAGAAAACTCAAAAAGAAAACATCCAAGCACCCAAGAGAATGGCTAACACAAAAGCATCAAGTTCCCTTGAAGTCACACCCTTCTCAAACCTTGAGTCCTTCCTTAGTTTGAGAAATACCTAGTCATCGATTCATTTAAGTTCTTATTATTAAAGGGATTGTACATTTCCAAGCCAAGAGAGACCATAGAAACTAGCGGATGGATGGATGAAGTGATATCATTGCCTACCATATCAAAAGAAACATATCTTAGTATCAACATGTGACTTAAAGGTAAAAACCAAACATTAGCAATCAATATGAAAATAGTTCATACCATTGTGCAAAACACTTATTGGGTGACAAACTTATAGGGTGGATCACACGCACATACACAAAAAAATGGAAAAGTAGAACGATGTTGTAAAAAAAAAACAAGA
This sequence comes from Gnetum montanum, assembly GCA_015680685.1. Taxonomy (NCBI): domain Eukaryota; kingdom Viridiplantae; phylum Streptophyta; class Gnetopsida; order Gnetales; family Gnetaceae; genus Gnetum; species Gnetum montanum. The sequence goes on from MNCI01021658.1 coordinate 686,188, forward strand.
AAAGTTAATGAAATTTGTAAAACAAAAATGTGTAAAACAAAAACTTGAAAGAATTGAGGGCCCCATATGATTAGCATAGGTGGCCATCTCCCCCATGACTGAGTGGAAAGGGAGAGATCCAAAATAATGAGTGCCTATTTGAATTTCTAAGAAGTGTCCAACTTCTCCCAATTGATGATCTTAGATCAAGGGGTAAAAGTTGGCGATGCTCATATTCCAATGTATATATGCTTTCGTTATGGGCATGGGTTTCCTCAGTTTGTTCCATGCATATTTGGTTGCTCCTTTGAGTAGCTATCAACCACGGGGTGTCTACTACTGGTTGTGTCATTGCTACATACAAGCATCTTTGTTTCAAAGTTTCGTGGGCACACCTATTGCATGGAGGACTCCTTCTCCTCTGGGAGTTAGTGATTTTCCCCTTACCCTTGTTATGTGCAGGGCCTAAATCTCTCCACTTTGTCTTACCTTTATCACTACTTTTTTCTACCTTATACTCTTCTACAATTTTTAAGAAAATTTTAATTTTAGAGTCTAAGGAACTCCATACATCATCTACCTTAGCTGCTATTTCTGTTGTGAGCTTTTGAAGCGACAAGTTCTTTCTGTTCACCAACTCTTTGATTGATGACTCATCCTCTTCATCACAAAATTTCACTCCCTTCTTTCGAAGAGAGGGGTCACGGTTGTATTCTTCTGCACTTTTCCTTTTTCATAGCTCACATTCTTCTTTTGCTACTTACTCCAACATGTGATATACTTCATGGGCTCTAAGTTGTGATAGTCTCCCTTGGGCATAAGTCCCAAGGGTTCTTCTAGTTTCATGCCTTAGCCCATCCACTATGTGGCGAAGTTGATTCTGCTAAGCATACCCATGGCCTGGGCAACGATGTAACAATGTGTAGTAGTGGGCCATGGCAGCATCCAAGGGTTCATGAGTACCTTGCTTCTAGCCTGGGATCTGCTTATGCAAATTAGACACTCTGGAGTACGTCTGATACTTATTGTTGAATAGTTCTAGCATCGTACTCCACCTCTGGATGGTTTCCGGTTATAAGGATCGGTACTAGCTCTCTACTTCCTTGGTGAGTGTCCTTGGGAATAACTTAAGCTTTTTCCACTCATTTTCTATATTCTTCAAGGCATAGGCATCATGGAATGCTTGTAAACGATTTTGCACATTAGCATTATATCCCCCTTCAAATCGTGGGATATTGTTCATGTCTAAATGTTTGATCCGACTATCTTTTAAATGCCTTGTGGGAATCCTAACTACCTCTATTATGTCAAGCATGCTTTGGGTTGTGAGAAGGGCCTCTTCATGATCATCTCTTTCATGATGCCTGTGATGTCTGTGTTTTTCCCTACTCTCCCTACGTCCTTGCCCTTGTCCTCTCTCTCGACTTTCTTGTCGAGGCCTCTCGTTTTGTCTACCTTTATCCTCTTCATTGTGTTCATGATGGCTGCGCCCTGATGTGGAAGGAGAGGGTGAGTGATGTGAAGAGGGGAAGAAGAAAGGGAACCATCTCCATGATGATGTTTCCTATCTTCTCTTCTGATGCTCTGACCCCGATCATGATGATGATCTAAGTGTCTATCCTTAGCATGAGTGGTTGTTCCCTTTGTGAACAGTTGGTGTTCACGGGTGTCAGAACCATGGTTATGTATCGTTGATTGTAGGTTTTGATATCCTACTTCTTGACCATTATTAGGAGGGGGAACATCATTTGCTAAAGAACCCGTTATAAGGGGTTCCTCATCTCCTATTTCGCTAAGGACGTGTAGGCCCTTGCCCTTCAAAAGTGTATGTTGACTCTCCTACCTTGAGTCCCTCATATGTTGTGCTTCTATGGGATGATAATCCCTCATATCAAAGTCTTCCACAATGTATTCATCATATAATTCAGTCATGCCTATCTGTGCCAAGGCACAGAAAAGCATGTGAGAGACTAATCGATCTGGGGGTAACACGATCTAACCTTGCAAATCTCTCCATCGCAACTGTTCATCTTGATGGAGGATAAAGGTAAAGTTTGGAATATACTCACTGGGATGAGTATAAACTATCTTGTATTGTTTAGGACTTGGCTGATTTCAGCTATGTGTTTTATGTTGCCGACTATCTCGTGTATGGTCCTTAGGTGGTGAGTTGCTCTTATGATAAGAAGATATTTTTATCAGTGTGCTATTTCACCGTTATAAAATTTTTTATCTTGATTAATCCGAAGGTTTGTTTAGGCTCCCAATGATGTGAGTGATATCCTTTATGTTCTATTCGGTGCACAAACACTTAGTCCCTAGAAACGGTGCCAATGATGAGTGGAGAGGTACCCCTATGCTCAACCATGCAAAACAAGTGTAGCACACACGATTTGGTCGAACTCCGCAGGCTAAGTGCCTACACGACCCATGGAACACTTGGGGTTAATCATTCATTATCTTCCTAGACTTACTTTTGGTTGTCATGGTGTATGGTTAAGTAAATCCGAGGTATATGATTTTTATGGTCTTTTATGTTTTTCTCCTATGCTATCGAGGTGAATGGTTGAGAAACTAACTAACTCTAACTAATTACTAAGTCTAAATTAAACTAGTGTCAACATCCGTTCCCACTTACCATACATACCCTGAACCAATGCAACTATGGCTACCAAATGCTAATCGTTGCTGGGATCACCACGTGTAATGCATGTGCTCGAAGTGGTCGTACTGAGGCACTTAACTAGGAGGAAAGGGTTGAGAGAATCTATCTAGCCTAAGTATGATGAGTAGCAGATTCCTTACCTAACCATACACATCTAGGACTACCACTAGGATTACCAAGCATAGATCCTAGATACACCACTGGGTTACCAAGTAGTCACACTAGATGCTCGTAATCAATTCATACTCATACCACATGCGATGAGCAGCCAATTCCTTGACTATCCGTACACATCCTTAGATGCTCGTAATCAAGTCGTACTCATACCACATTCTAGGAGTTTAAAGATGAGAGAGAAAATAATAAATAAAATTCTATTCCATGCACTGCAAGGTTTATCCAATAAGCACATCTTTATTGTCATACACAACTTATGTTCAAGTACAATGTTGCTCAAATAAAGATCCGTTCACTTTAGGACTCCTACTATGGGCACATGGAAAATATTCTATCTCTAGAGTGATCAAACTGCCAGATTTTCCCTACTTCTAACTTAGAATGGAAAATGAGGGGAGTGCCACCTCTTATTTATAGATATGGTGGCAGACTGCATCACAGGGGACGACGCGATATCGCGACTCATGCGAATCGCATCTCATCAGTGCCTCAAGATTCTTCTTAATCATATTAAAGAGTTTTTCTTCAAGTTAATAAGATTCTTATATTGTTTAATGACTTCCGAATCATGATTAGATCTTTTAACTTGCAATTGAGATTCTATACACTTAGTGTCAAATAACATTTTTTTTCCCTAACTTTTGACAATGATGTCACATTGGAGGTATTCATTACTAGGACTTCTCTAGCATTTGTATCACCTTCATTGTGAGTCTAAAGTCTATTGACTTCCTCTTTATATTTTTGTTATTGATTATTTATTAATCTAACATTATATATTCTTTTGCTTCACCTAGTAATTTTGCATATGTCTTTGATATTGACAATGATATAACGGTGTGATGATTCAAGAGAATAACAACAAAAGAAGATTGTAGCTGAAATAACAAATGAACACCAACATGAGAAGGTTGCAACTAAAAATAAAAGAAGAGCAATAAGAAAGATTGTGGTTATTATAGAAGACAACAAATTAAAAAAATTCAAGCTAAGAAGTAGTCCAATATTCTAATTAATTGTTGTTCATAAGTAAGAATATAACATGAATCCTTCTCTTGCTATGTGTGATGGACAATGTTGGCTAATAATCTCAATATCTCAATTCTCCTCCTTTCTTTGCCTTGAATATATTTTTATGTTAGAATCAAATTTGAGAAGATTTGTTGTTGAGATCTTTAATTTTTGAATCTTTAATCTTATTGATGGATCTCTCCACCTGTCCTTTTCACTCTTAAGCCTAAATGACTTGAATGAGAGTTATTTTTGTAATGATTCATTTTGGAAACATCTATTCATGAAGTAAGGTTCTAGTCATTTCTTATAGCACCTAATTCTTTCATTTAGCAACTCCATTTTCTTGAGGAATCCTTAGTGCTAAAAATTCATATTCAATACTCTCATTGTAATAGTATTCCTTAAAGGCATAGTTATCAAATTCTCCTCCATGGTCACTTCTAATCATCTTGATTAGGTGTTGCTTCTCTCTTTGTATCATGTAGCAAATTTTTTTACAGTGATGAAATGCTTCATCCTTATGGGTTAGTAGCAATACCCTAGTAAATCTTAAGTAATCATCAATAATCACAAAAAAAATCTTTTACCAACTAAGCTACAAGCTCTACTAGGTCCAGCCAAATCAAAATGCAATAATTCAAAAGAACGTTTAGTAGGAATACCATTTTTTCTCTTGTAAAACATGGATCATTACTTACCTTTTTGACAAGTTTCATATACCTTATCTTTCTTAGATTGGATGTTGGATAATTCTTCAAAAATTTTATTTTTAGAAACCTTGCTAAGGATCTTAAGATTTAAATTTCCCAATCTTCTATACCATAGATGATGAGTTGTTTGGTTGGCCACATTGATGGGATGTCATCAACATGACCCCATGAACATGATCCCATCGATGTAGGGTTTGATCCATTGACTTGTACCTGTCAATGGAGCTCCTTATTTTGCCTATAAATACATGCTCACCAACTGTATTTATGGCATAAGTCTCATAGTTTTAGTGAAGCTCTTGTAGTTTTGTCATTTAGAAGTTAGAATATTTTTCTAAGTGCCCACAGTAGGAGTCAAAGAGTGTACAGATCTTTATTCAAGAACTATTGTACCTGAGCACTATAATTTATGCAAAAATAAAGAAAAGCTTTTTGATAAACCTTGCAACACTTTGAAATAGATTAATTATTTCCTTTATGCATTTAATATTTTAAGCAATTTTCTTTAATGTTTTAAGTAATTAATTAAGCTAGACTAAGCTAAATTAAATAGTGATTAATTAAGAAAATAAGTATGACCACTTAAAGCATATGCTTGGTGTTTGGTAATCCTAATAATACTTAATGTTTGGTAACACAGTAGCGTTAAATGTGTTCAAAATGTGTATAGCAAGTGGGAACCAATGCTTATGTTAGGATTAGTTAAATGTTAGCTATTTTGATTAAATAGCTAACATAAAAAATAAAAATGATAAAAATCATATGCCTTAGTTGCACTTAACGATATCTTTGCATTTCACAAGTGTAATTGGGAAGAGAACGATTATAACAGTTAGTTTCACTTCCTAAAGACTATTGTACTTAAAAGGTTATAAGTTCACGGAATTCAACCAAATCACGTGTGAACACTTAATGATTCATATGGTTGGGTGTAGGGTCTACTCACGGCTCATCATTGGAACCATTGCTAGGGACTTGTAGTTTGATACCTATGCTCTCTAGGACTTAGTGAATATTATTTGAGATTGTTGGAATGAATCCTAAAGTTGCAATCATTCAAAAAATAAAAATAATTATTATAATTAAAGCACACTGAATTTTTCTTTTAATCCAAAATGTCTTCTTCTCATAGGCATGATGAATCAAAATCACTAATGCCCTAAGAATTCAAAATGGTGTACACTCATCCATATGAGGTTGTGCTTGATTTCACCTTCATCCTACATCAAGATGAACAATTGTAATGGAGAGATATGGAAGGCAACATTGTGTTGCCTCCCAACTGATCTATTCCTAGGATGCTATTCTAAACTCTTAAGATGTTGGGCATCTAGGATATCCATGATAAGTACATTATGTAGGACAATGACTATCAAGACTACTATCCCATGGAAATACAACACAAATGATATTAGCACCAAAAGATGAAGCTATGAAGTGGACATGGTTCACTAACCCTTTGTTCCTACTAAATCAAAATGACAAGGAGGATCCTACCTTTTGGGGTTCTCAACATGAAGATTCAAATAGAAGTGGGAGTTAAGGCAAGTATCATGATGATGATAAACCCAATGATCATGGTCGTGACAAGTGCAAAGAAGATGGTAGACATCGTGGCGATGGCAATCATCCTCCCTCTTTTTCCTCTTCATCTCCATCTTATTCTTCCTCCTCTAAATATGATTCACACCATAGAGGGAAAAATCGTGATGAAGATGGATGATGGGACAACAATGCTTGTAGGGCCTATCATGAACAAAGGGATAGCAAAGGACACCATAGGTTTCATTGAAATTATGATGATGATGAACCTTTTTTGGAAACTTAAAGCATGTTGAACATCATAGAGGTAGTTAGAATTCCAACTAGGCATGTGAAAGATAGAAGAATCAAGAGGTTGGATATGAACAATATCTATAGATTTGAGGGGAATATAACTCAGATCCATAGACCCATCCCCAAGTCTTTCATAATGCTATGTGTTGTAGAATATAGAGACTAGTAAAAACTTAATGTATTTCCTAGGACACTCACAAAAGAAGTAGAAATTTGGTACTACTCTTTGGAGCTAGAATCAATTCATCAATGAAGTACAATGCTTGAGTTTTTTAATGAAAAATATCAAACATATTCTAGACTATCCAATTTAAAAAAGAAAATCAAAGGCTAGCAGCAAGGAACACATGAATCCTTGAATGCAATCATGGATAGGTATTATTCCCTTTTGCATAGGTAAGCTAGCCATGACTATTCTAAGAAAGAATATCTTGCCATATCATAGATGAGCTTTGATAAAAAATGAGGAGAATCCTTAGGGTTTGTGCCCAAGGGAGATTGTCAAAACTTTAAGCCCATCAAATTCAAAGACTAATTAAGTAGGTTTCAAAAGAAGAAGGTGAGTTGAAAAAGTGGGAAAGTGCTGAGTATAACTGGGACCTTTTCATTAGAAAAAGGGAGGTATGTTTTTGTGATAGTGAGGAGGAGGCACCACTTGATGAAGTGGTGTAGCAAAAAATTTTCCAATTCAAAAATCTGTTTCTAAAATTTTGGCTAAGGTGGAAAAAATGTGGGAATCTTTGGATGAAAATTTTGAAACCACTCTAAAAATTGCAAAAGAATCCAAAGAGCAAGGTAGTTATCGTGGTCATAAGAGAAGAAAGGAAACTAAATATGCCTACCAAAGGAGTAAGGGAAAAACTGCTGTAGTGGAAGAGGTTATGGAGTTAGAATTAGATGATGATGGTGGGTGTAACATCTACCAATATGAACATCCTAAGGGATGTTTCCTTATTTTGTCACATTTGTAGGAATCTATGGTGTACACTTTGAATCCTAGATTGACAAGAAGGCATGCACCCATATGATTGCCTTATCCTCAAGGTAATCTAACGCAACTCCATTAGTAACAACAAGCTTATTATCCAAGTGGAGCTCCACAACAACTGTATGAGTAGTACCATTAGTGAAAACAACCACAATAATGGGGGATGACACCACCTAGGTAGTAGTACCCTTACAGATACCCTGATCCATATGGGTACTATATTTAGCAACCCATGTCTCCATGTGACTCTTCCAGTCATGCCTCATTCTAACATCACTACTACCCTCTAGAGTATTATAGAACTTATCCTTTATCTCCTAAAGGGAAATCGCCATACCCTTATCACACTCCTCATCCTTCAACACATGTTCCTTCTCCCTCAACCCAATTATCTCCTACTCCATCCATGTAGGGTGAAATTCCTACACAGTTGCAACAATGTAATGCTACTAGGATTATTAACTTACTTCTAATTTCTCTTTCGAGTGGTTTAAAACCCAGATCCTATAAAAGAACATTCTTTTGAATTAATAGCCCTACAAAGCTCCCATCGACTTATGTGGTTGGTCATCCCGTGTCTCCTTCATCCTCTACATCTATTACTTTTGAAATCCCTTTAAACCAAACACCTCTGAAGGTCCACACAATCATGTTAACTGAAATTACATTTGATTGGATCAATTCTAACAACCTTTCCAAGAAAATAGATGATCATATAAGTCCTCTCATATAGTTGTAGATTGCTAGAAATGAGTCATGCAAGGCTCTTCTTGATTCAAGTTCTAGTGTTAATTTGATTTCCCATGAAATGTACAAAGCCTAGAACCTACTTGCTCTGAAGAAGAGAAACATTCATTTAGAACTAACAAATCACTCCATCACTATTTCCTTGGGATTAGTGAAGGACATTTTGACCACTCTTTGTCGATGGTCCTATCTTGTTGATTTCCTAGTGATTAANAGCAAAGGTGTTGGCCATTTGTTAATCACATTTAACAACATCCTTTTCCACTTAGGATAAACATTGGCATTAATTATTACTAGCTTTCTATTTTTTAGAAATGTAGATTCCATGTCAATAAGTAGAGTTTTTAACTCTAAGGGCTCCTATTTAAAATTTTCAAGGATTTTCAACTCTTCCCAATAAGTATCATCAGGTTCATCATTAAAGATTTGGTGATGAACTAGTTCCAATTCATCCATGCCTTCAACATAGGTACATGTTAAGCTCTTAGTTGGTTCCATGNTTGTTAAAGAGGAAATTAAATAACTCCTCAAGGTAGGGTTCATCTATCCCATTGCAAATAGTGAATGGGTTATCCCTCTTGTGATCATTCCAAAGAAAGGTGGTAAGTGGCAAGTTTGTATTAATTTTAGGTTATTGAATATGGCAACATTCAAAGATAATTTTTCATTCCCATTTGTGGACTAGGTGTTAGACACTATCTCTAGGTATTTATATTATAGCTTTTTGGATGGTTATAATGGCTATGACTAGATTTAGATTGTGATAGAAGATGGGGCCAAAATAACATTTACAAATCCCTAGGAAACATTTGCATATAAAAAATGCCTTTTTATCTGTGTAATTCCCCTACAACATTCCAACACCTTGTCCTAAGTATTTTTCAATAGTAGATTGGTAGTAAGATTGAAGTCTTCATGGAGGACTTGTCCACCTATGGTGCTACATTTGAGCAAGCCCTAGACTACCTTGAGCAAGTGCTTAAAAGGTGTGTGGAGACTTATCTTCAGCTTAATTAGTAGAAGATCCATCTCATGGTCTAGGAGGGAATTGTGTTATGGCATAGAATATCACAAGTAGGGATTGAGGTGGATCCTAAAAAGATTAGAATCATCCAAGGAATAACCTACTAACCAAAAACCATTAAAGATGTCCAATCATTCTTTAGACACACTAGCTACTACCGATGATTCATAGAGAATTTCTCTAAGATTGCTAAACCATTGGTTAAGATTGCAAAGAAGGATGCTCTATTCATATAAACCAAGGAATGTGAAAGGGCATTCCAATAGCTTAAGAAGAAGCTTGTAGAAACTCCAATTCTATAGGCACCTGATTGGTTCCATCCATTTCACAACATGATGGATGCATTGAACTATGCCTTGGGAGCTATACTTATGCAGTTGGATTATCAAAAATGTCCTTATTACATCCACTAAAAAAGCTAAAGTATTGTGGGTGAAAAGCTTAAATACACCACAACGGAGAAAGAGCTAATGGTAGTGGTGTATGCTTTGGAGAAGTTTAGGCACTATGTGCTCGGATACAAAGTGTTTGTATAAACTAACCACAATGCCATTCGTTTCCTTATGAACAAGCCAATGATGAGCCCCCATGTCATACGATTATTGGTGATCTTAAAAGAGTTCAATCTTACAATGGTAGATCAAAAAAGAATTGAGATTGTGGTTGCTAATCACTTGTCTTTATTACAATGGGATAATAAAGAGAAGGAATGCCTATTTTCTGATCAGTTCCCTAATGAACTCCTCCTTGTAGATGCAATAAATGAATAAGTATCCATTGAACTTAAGTGGTATGATGACATCCTCACTTATCTTCTCACTTAAGAGATTTCAAAATAGTTAGACCACCAAAAGAAACAATAGTTTTTCATTAGGAAAAATGCTTCATGGAGATCAATAAACACCTTTCCAAGGTGTGGGCCAATGACCTAGTTCATTGGTGTGTTCTTGATACAGATCAATTACACATTATCCAAGACTCTCATGAAGGCCCTTGTGGAAGTCATTATTCAGGGAGACACATGATCATTAAGATCCTGATGTCAAGGTATTATTGGCCAATAATCTTTAGGGATGCTCATCAATTTATCCATTCTTGTGAATGTTTTCAATGAGATGGTGGGATGATTGCTTAAATGGAGGAGCCTCAATAGTGAATCCAACCACTGGAACCCTTTAAAATTTGGAGCATAGACTTCATGGATCCCATCACACCCATGTCAAATGAAAAGGCAAACACAATATTTATTGTTGACTATTGTACTAAATGGACAGAAGCAGTTGCCATCACCAACTATACATCTTCCACTATTGCTTAGTTTGTATAAAAAAATATTGTAAATAGGTTTGGAGTGCCAAGTGCACTGATTTCTAACAATGGTACTCACTTTATGGGCACTACCTTTAGCAAGTTCATGCACCACTAAACTAACAAGCTATCACCCCCAAGTCAATGGTTAAGTTGAAGTTACCAATAAGGAGATCACAAAGATCTTAATGAGAAAAATTAGCAAACATAGGAGAGATTGGAGTATGAAATTTAATAATGCCCTTTGGGCTTACTACTCTAGATGGAAACTCTCTATAGGCTACTCTCCCTATGAGCTAATGTATGAAAAACTTCTAACTCTTCCCATTCAATCCAAGCTTTGTACACTTTCAATAGCCTATGACTTAGATCTTGACCTAAGCCTAGCACAAAAAGAGAGATTAATCAAACTCAATGTGTTAGATGAGAATTGATTGGTGGCCTTATCCTTGAATAAAGTGCACAAGGCATTCAACAAAAAATGCCATGACCTTAGGATAAGGAAAGTTAAATTTCAACGTGAAGACAAGTTCCTCTATTGGAACCCCACACATGTACCTTAGCACACTATGTTTTAAACATTTTGGGAAGGGCCTTATATCATTTATGAAACCTTTTCTTATTAGGCCATGTTGATCTACAACTTGAAAGCCCAAAAAAAAAAAGCAGTTAGTCAACATGAAATAAGTTAAACCTTTCCATGAGCCTAAGCAAGCTAGTGCAAGTGACACCTCATTGGATGGACAACCTTGCTCAATCTTTTAGATCTCCTCCTTTCAAATTAGTCATGGGGGGGATGGTCATCTGTGCTCACCATATCAGTGGCTCCTTAGTTTTTCAACTTTTTTATTTTACACTTTTTTATTTTTACACTTCTTTGTTTTTATACTTTTTTGTTTTACGCTTTGTTATTTTTCCAATTTTTGTTTTACAAAATCGTTAGTACGTTTTGATTTCTTGAATATTTCATAATTTTTTTATATTGTACTTTATTTTTGTATGAAATTTTCTTCTTGTTTTCTAATAAAATTCTTTTTTACCAACAAGACACAGTGATGTTATAGCTATTTGCTAATGATGATTTTTATTTAATGTCTTTGATTACTAATATCTGGTTTCTATTTTTGAATTTTGATGACTAATGAATAAGATAAAGTTTATTTTTCATGGAACAGGCAATGAGTTCACATCATACACCCCTCAACACACTATATGGTTTTCCTTGTTTTGGAAATATGAGGTCCCTTTCTCATTAATAAAAATTCAAAGGTTAGTTTCCTTGGTAGTTTCCAAACTTAGGAAAGATTCAAAGGTTTGAACAAGGTGTGACTTCAAGGGGATTCAAAGCTCTTTGTACCTCTCTACTTACTTGAGTGCATGATTGTTTTCATGGATTTTTTACTATTTAGCATTGACCAATAATAGGAAGTTGAATAAGTCTTTGCATGGTGTAGTTTCCATCCAAAAAATACTTAAAAACAAAAAATTCAAAAAAAATGAGAAAAGGAAAATGATGAAAATTCAAAGCATATCCCTTAGACAAAATAATGGGCTACAAGCATTGGTTATGGGGCTAGAAAGACATGTTACCTATGCCTAAAGCTCCACTTTAACTAAGGCCCTTTCTCACTTCCTACTTCTCTTTTCTTCTCAATTAAAAAATGGTGATTGATTTGTGTGAGCATTATTATGTCTCGAGGAGATGGACCAGTCTTAGAGTGGTGATATGAAGTCACTAAAAGTGATTGGTCTTGATTTGGACTATGAATAGACTCTATCGAGTCATTTGACCATAAATTTCATAACGGACTTTATGTGACCATGATTCGAAACTCCATTTCACTTTCTCTCTCATCCATCAATGCTTTCCGTGACTCACCTCACTATCGGTCTCCATGTTTTTATTTAATGTGTTAAAATTCTTATATAGATTCTTTTGGTTTTAGTCCTTAACTTTTCATAATTGTTAATTAATTGTGGGGTCCAAAAACTCCCTAGTTGAGGTTGTGCAAAGGAAAAAAGGGCATGTGCCTACTTTAGGCTAGTTAAGTTCATTATTCTTAGGCATTTCCATAATCAAATATTTCATGTGCCCATTGATGCATCCAACTATGTGCTTCTTAAGGCATCTTCACCAATTAATTTCATTCTCCAATTTTTTGAATTTTGAGCATTCATGAGCCCTCTTCAAGTATTCCATCATGTTCACGGCTTTTTTGGCTCTCCATAGATACTGATTTCACAAGAAAAATCCTTCTATTTTTGAAGATATTTAATGTGGAAATTTTGGGCATTGGCTCCATAAATAGGTACTCATCGATGAAGCCCATACATAAACAAGACCATGTATACAAGATCCTATCAATGTAGGGGTCCACCCACCTATAAATAGGTAGCAACACTTAGCATTTTCACATTTTCTCATAAATGAATGGAGGAATTTTTGAATATTTCAGAGCCCAAAACCTACCAATAGTCATATCTTCCTAATCATTTGTCCAATTCTGTCCTTTCTTTGACCTTGTAGCTATTGAAGGTAAGCTCTTTCTCATGGGGGCTGAAACACCCTAAATTTGCAAGGCATCCTTGCTTCACCAGGCCTTTGCAATTCAAGCAGCATCATGGTAGTTCATCAGGAGATGGATGCTTTGGGTTTCAGGCTAAGCAGTTTGGCAAATTTTCTAGCTACATAATTCATCCAACTGACAACCTACTCAGGAATGATGCGGAGAGTTGTTGGCAGTGCTCAAGATGCAAAAAATAGTTTGGCAAGTTTTCTAGTTGAGGAGTTTGCTACGCTACGCTACGCTATGTAATGTAGCAAGCTTCAGAAGATAGTCATTTAAACAATCGACTTTAAATTGTTACAAGGCAAGATGCTATGTTATGTAGCATAGAATAACATAGCGAGAGTAAGACAGGAAGGCTTGGCTTACTTAGTGATTGCAAATGCACTCAGTTAGTGCCTCTGGCCTTCAAAAATAGCTACTTTGCTTGTCTCCAAGTCCTTCAACAATGGCTCCTTCACCAGAAAGTGGAAAACTTAGCAAAAAGTAGGCCATGTCGGTTGCTACACTACGCTACGCTATGTAGCATAGCACATTGTAGCAACTCTACAGGAACAACGAAAAGCATCTCAAAGTGCGGGATCAGCAAGTTCGCAAGTTTTGCATTGCAAAAGGCAAAGGTTATAAATTGTCAATGTTTCCGCAATTAAGTCCAACTGCTATGCTATGAAAATATGAAAAGAATAGTCAGCAGGCTTCAAAGGTTTCTAGCACATGCAACAGGACACAACGTAAGTTTTTGCTTCAAACCAGTGGCTACACTATGCTACGCTGCATAGCGTAGCACAACGTAGTAAGTTGCTACGCTACGCCCACATGCTACACTACAAAGCATGGCGTGGCATAGCAGACAATTATGCCACATCAATTCACTTTACCTAATTGCACCATTGGAACACAAATCCAAGCTCTAACAACACAACTACAACATGGCAAGCTCATCCAACGATCATGCATGCCCAATGGTCATGCATGTCCATGCAGCATAGACAAGTCAATGCAGGCCCAGGGCACGTGGCGTCCAAACTGCATCTTTCGTGTGCCCTTGTTCCTATAAATACCCAAGTCGGTAAGTTGGTTGGTGAATTGGTTAGCAAGCAAGCAAAAAAGTTAGCATTGTATTCCTGAGAATTGTAAACATCTTGTTTGACACTGTAAATAGTTAACACTCTCATTTGGCATTTTGTTTTGCTCTTTTCTGCTATCCTCATAGCATTTTGCATTGTTGACTCCTGAGTCCACATTCAAGCACACAGTTGTCTTACTCTAAACTTCTTGGTTACTCTTTGGATCCCTGTGCCCTTCAGTTCCGTGCAACCAATTGTATCCACCTTGACAGAGTGAAGTCACATTCTTGAAGTGGTGAATTTTTCTAATTTCATTTTACTTTGTTTTCTTGCTTATCATTGTATTTTACATTGTTTTCTATCCCTTTTGCATTTAAATATTATTCTCTGTTGTAAGTATCCTTTTTCAAACTATCTGTTTACAAAAGGTTATATTAACACTAACTAAGTCCTTGTCTGAGCAACCAAATTGTTCTGGGTGCCCTATTTTTGTTTTATCTAGAATGGCCCTTGCATGGATCCAGGGTTAAGACTGTCACTATCAACAACCTCTCGGTGTTTTCTAGCTACCGACATTTTTGGTTGCTACAGTTTTCTGGCGCTAGAAGGAGGGCCTTTTGGTGCCCTTTCCACATTTTTACGATAGTCCTATAAGCGTAATGCACCCTAATACACGTTAACGTAAACTTGACATCCATTTGTGGTTGTTTACGTATCATGCGGTGTAGATCGGTTACTTCAATGGTTCCTCTAGAACCCTATGGGACATAAAGCCTCTAATCACCAATTGACTTGCCTGTTTTACGGTAGTCTTGCATGCATTCTATACCCTATTGCTCACTAGCATAAACATGACACCCTTTTGCGGTTGTTTACGCATCGTGTGGTACAGATCAGTCGCTCTGATGATTCCTTTGGAATCCGGCAAGACATAAAGCCTTTTTGATTGCTTTCCAATTTCTTTGTTTTTCTCGTTTGCAAAACTGTTTAGCTTTGTAACAATGGATACATCGAGCACTTTTGCTAACACCTTCAACGTTGAGGTTTCCATCACAATTCAAGTCATCATAGATGCTAAACAACTGTCCAACCTGATGCTGGAAATACGTCAATCCCTCAAGATCCAAAATCAAGAACCTAAGGGCTTGGCCTAGTACCATAAATGCTATAACTTCCTCTATGCAAAGGTGTAGGCAAATATGCCCTTGGATGTGCACAAACTCAAAGAGAAACGTAGCTTCGAGTTCACTTACTGTGACGGGAAGGAGTTTGTTCCCATTCCTAATGCTTCCATACCTTTGACACAGACAAATCAATGGCTTCTAGACCAGTTGATCCAATTGGATAGACTTAGGGAGCAACAAAACGTAGCGTCTAACCATGATGACGCCTTACAAGATGAACAGGAGGAACTTGATTCCCAATCCGACAGTGGAGATCAAACCAACCCCATTACAGTCTCTCCTACCTAGTCCTTCTGGACCAACCCATTGTCTATCGTCACTCCCTTCGTGATCATGCCTACACTTCTGCAACCTGCCATTACACCTGCAATGGGTAGCCATGTCATCTTCCCAGCGTATCAACACCCATATTCCCCTGTTTCATTTGTAGCCACTATTCCTCTGCAAACTATTCATCAGTCCATTCTTGTAGCGCATCATACACTAGTCATGGCTACCCTTCTGCATGTTCATACCGTACCTACTTTGCAATTGTACGCAACTTCTGCTTCCATTCCCGCATTTACACGTGTCCCACCATCAGCGGTGGGCCCAGGACCATCCACGTGATGGACCCCATTCACTACTACTCCTACTACACTACTTTCACAGATGTCTCACCATGCTTCCCATCAGGCCTACCAAACCCTACAGATAGTACAACCTGGTGCGGGGATATGGTCTTTTTCACCTCACACATAAGCTACCCATTCCGTGGTGCAACCTGCGGTTGTTTCTTCAATAGCATCGCCTACCAGTTGGTGAACAACGTAAGGAGCACAACGTAAGGAGCACCCTCCACATGGGCCATCCCAATGGTATCATCGGTGGGTCACACTGCTACCCACGTCATCCCATAGATGGGAACTACCTTGGTAGTTCCCCAACTATCCACATCGTTGTAGGATCTGGATCAAGCGTTCCAGCTTATCCAAACCCTTACCGAGGAAATAAAACACCTCAACAGTGTTAGGTTTGACACGGTACAAGTCATGAACTTTTACCAAGACAACCCCATCAGCCCTGTCATCCTCGCACTGATGCTACCCCCAGGGATGTCCCTCCCACACTTCACGAAATACAACGGGGAGGGAGATCCCAATGCACATCTTGTTACCTTTAGGTCTAAGTCCCTACTATTGCAACAATGGTTGGACATGATCATCCGTGTTTTTGCTATGTCCCTAACCAGGAGAGCCTTGGATTGGTACAGCGTGCTGCCATGCTTATCCATTTCAAGTTTGGAGGAGCTTCTGACCCAGTCCATGATGTGCTTCAAGTATAACTTGAAGCCAAAAATCATACTGGATCAATTGATGAGCATGAAGCAAGATCCTTTAGAGTTGGTTTAAAAGTTTATCCAGTGGTGGAGCACAACCCTTAATGAAATCCGCGAGCCCATCACGGAGGCCCACTTGCTAGCCGTTTTCAAGGGTGCAGTGAATGACTTCATCAAGTCTAAACTATACTATCTTGCTCCTCGCACTCTTAGTCAGGCTTTCACTCAAACTAAGAGCATATAAGACGTGACTGAGGCAAGCAAAGACCCAACCTACGTCGCTTACAAGAACACCTTCACAAAGAAGAACAAGGGTAAGGCCCCAACAGCCACAGTGGCCGCTATGGCAATCGAAGCCAAGCCCAAACCTAATAAAAATGATAACAAGAACAACAAGAAATCAGCTGCACCTACATTTAATCCTACGCCTAAGCAGGGCAATGCACCAAAACCTCCCATACCTACAACAGAGACATCTGCACAACCCAAATCGAACTTTGAGCATAAAGATCACTCAAAGTATACCCTGCTACTTGTTAAGCCTTCAGAACTTCTAAAGCATCTACTGGCAGTGGGGTGCATTCAACACAAGCAAATGTTAGAAGAGGAAATCAGGAAACATCAGTGCTACTACGAGCTCCTTAGGAACCCCTCTTTGGCCCTACCCAATGAGCCTCCTATTCCTAAGGGTTTTAGGCTAGATAGGTTTTGTGATTACCACCAACAGTGTGGTCACAACACAGACTACTGTTTGGCGTTGCAAGATGACATCCAAAGAATGATTGATCAAGGAAAACTGGTGTTAGAAGAAAACAACCTGGTACGTCCTAAGAATCAATTCCTACATGTCTACATTGACCCTCTCAACGCCAACAACGTCGATTATGTTATCAACACTATCGACATTGATAGTGATCCTAGGCTGTCCCAGCAGCTGTTTGCAATCCGTGTGCCTCAATGTACTACACCAACACCATGCGCAGCTAATCAAAGCCCACAACAGCCGTTTGTCTTGAGAATACCTCCACGGGCATCCACCCCCACACCACCTATTAGCAGAACCATGCCACCCTGCCTGTTAACACCGTTAGCTCTGTTTATCATCAGGGGGCCAACTCCTTCAACAATCCCATCCCGTGCAAGATGGCTAAACAACCTTCTTGTCCTAGAAAATGAGAAGTGCATTTCATAGGTGAAATGTTGAAGGGAAGTACTGCCTTAGGTATTTCCAAACCCATGTCTTCACCCCCTGTGTCTACACCTTCATCACCAGAGAGGGATGTTACTATAACTACACAGTCTGCACCGCCCCACCAAAAAGGGTTTGAACCCAGATCTAAAACTATCCCTTAGGAAATTTGTCTTCTGGGACGAATAGAAGAGGAGAAAGGCACTAAACAGGGGGGTGGCCAAGACCTTCTGAATACCCTCACTCAGGTCAGATAAGCTCTAAAACAAAAGAACATTACATTGAGCTTGTACGACCCAATCATGACGTTCGTCCCACACTGTGAGGCTTTGATCCGCATGTTCACAGTGATTCTAGTCAACGAGGACATGCTAGAGGAAGAGGAAGGAATCCATTCGGACATGCTTCCCTTTGCGCCTACAGAACCAGAACCATCCCAACTGACCTTCTACGATGACTCCATTACAGAGGACCCCAAAAGGGGTCAGGTGATTACAACACCCTTATTCATCACAATCTGACCCAACCAACATAGGATTCAGAGGGTACACATCAATGATGGGATTGCCACCAACGCCATGCTCTTCCCTATTGTCGACAAGTTAGGCTTGGTCGACCAAATCAAACCCACAATGATGTCATGCCTAAGGTCATTTAACGGGGCACGGGTCGTAGTAAAGGGCATGATCCACATAGACTTCGTGGCAAGGGACCAGTTCCCCACAAACGTAACGTCCATAATGATCGAGGAGATGCCTTAGTTTAACCTGATCCTAGGGAGGTCATGGTTGGCGTAGCTTAGGGCTGTCTCCTCACCCATACACCAGGAGATCCATATGCTCTACGCTGGTAGGGAGGTGGTGATCCCTAGTGACGAGGTAGCGACACAAGCAATCAATAACGTAGACATAGAGCAAGGCTCAGAAGTCATAACCTCTAAGAATGAAGCGTCTGTCTTTGCACACACTAACCATCCAGCGGAGGAATCAGCTCATTAAGCCTATTCCCAAAATGAAAGCACGTGGGCTGAGTTGCCCTTCCAAGTGGGAAGAAATGATATAGACGAAGGCCCTAGGAAAGCTCCTTGGCCTTACATTCCGCTCAACCCACGATGGGTCAAGAAGCAACCCCTCATAACCTAGCAACCCCACTACTTCCTGCCCAGTTACCATCCCTTATACATTAACTGTATTTTTGTTTTGCATATGCATTAGTTACCAGTTAACCATTCTCCAAATCGTTAGCGTATCATCTCTTTAACATGCAATGGCCCAAAATGGCCTAAAACTACGCTCATGTTATGGCTCGAAATGGCCTACAACTACACTCATTCCATAGCCTGAAATGGCTTAAAACTATGTTACGCTATGGCCCGAAACGGCCTAAAACTAATAATGGCCCAAGATGGCCTAAAACTAGCTACAACCCGAAATGGCCTAAAACTGTGCTACACTATGGCCCAAAATGGCCTAAAACTGTGCTACACTATGGCCCGAAATGGCCTAACATTGTGCTACGCTATGGCCCAAAGCGACCTAAAACTAGCAATGGCTTGAAATGGCCTAAAACTATGCTAATCTATGGCTCGAAATGGCCTAAAACTATGTTTCCCCATGGCTCGAAATGGCCTAAAACTATGCTACGCTATGGCTCGAAATGACCTAAAACTAGCTATGCCCAAAATGGCCTAAAACTATGCTCACTTAATGGCCCAAAATGGCCTAAAACTAGTTACGGCTCAAAATGGCCTAAAACTATGCTATGCTATGGCCCAAAATGGCCTAAAACTATGCTCAAGCAATGGTCCAAAATGGCCTAAAACTAGCAGGGGCTTGAAACGGCCTAAAACTAGCAATGGCCCAAGATGGCCTAAAACTAGCAGGGGCCTGAAGTGGCCTAAAACTAAAACATAAAAGCATGAAAATTTTACATAAAACTTAGCATGTAAACAATGCATAAGCTAGCACAGGATCGATTTATTTTCTGAAATTCTCCTTTTTATTCAAAATTTTTTTCTTTTAGACAATGTTTGCAAAAATTTCACAAGAATCCAAAATTCCAAAAAAATCCCATGCTGTCATGCTTTATCTCTACCTGCATCATCTTCGTCATTTGCATCTGCATCACCCCCTTCTACATCACTTTCCCCTACATTATCCTCAGCCACCCTTTCATTCCTTCCTACTGTGGGCCCTGCACCCTCATTTGGAACCTACATCATAGAAATGAAATAGTCAACTATAGCAACACAGGCAAACCACAATAAAGCACAAGCATTAACACGGTAGAAAGCAACTAACCTGAGATGGACCTACATCCATCTCGAAGGATATCTAATCTAAATCGAGCCTAAGACGATGCCAGACCTCCTCTGCCGTGATATCCACCCAACACCTAATGCTAGATTCAGCGTCTGTTGCAGCCTTCTCCTTTTTGGTGGTCGTCCATCTTGATGGTCCCGGAGAAAAGGAGGTAGTTGTGATCTCTCCTGTGGGAACTTCCATTGCCTGTTTAGGAGATTCTATAACCTTCACCTGCTCTTTGAACTTGTCATAGGCTTCAGAAATGCCAATGGCATCTACAAATGCCTTATAGGTAAATGCCTCCACAGAAGCATCCCTCTACAGTTTATGATAGGTGGCACGTTCTAGTTTATACATGTGTTTATGGTTTTTTTGGGACTACCCCCATTTGTAAACCCTGGCATTGAAATATTTCCAATCCTAACTCTTCTGGGCCAAAAAATCCATTTGCATCCATTGCTCTATTATTTCGTAGGTGGCTTCATTATTTTGAAGCACGACTGTCCAAAATTTGGCATAATCTATCACAACTATGTGCCAGTCCTCATTATTAGTATCATGAGCTATGAGGAATTTTTTCCTAGATTTGAAGTCTTCCACCTTGGCATATAGGTCAGCCTTCTCTTTCTGAGCCTTTTGGACCCGTTTCCACAGATCTTCATTGACGTACTTGTACTCCCACAAGGAGTGAGCCGAGTGCAGAGCACATTTGCTGACCTCATTGTATGTGCGACGAGGCACCTTGGTCACTTCAGGCAGGAACGTAGGCACGACATCGACTTTCAAAGGCTATGTCGGGTCCCATTTGAGTCGAGAGGCTGCCACAACACAAAAAGCATATCATTCGCATCAGCGTAGTAAGGTTAACGAATTCGAGAAACTCTAGCATAGCAACATTAGAGCACCTAGCACTACTACTTACCCACTTCAGGGTCGACCTGCTGAAGATGACTAATCATGTCGTTAACAACCCCCTACATAAACGTAAACTTATCGGGGGTCTTGGTCCATGGTGCCACATGAATCAGAGGGGCTACTACAACATGAATAGTCGTGTTTTTCATACAACCAAGTGTGTCAGCAATGACTGAAATGGACTATGATAAAGTGGATATGCTATTAAATTCACCAGCATCTGATCGTAGTTCCCCTTCTTGCTGATGTGAAATGATGATAGCAGCCTTAGAAGAAGTCCCTTCTAGGTCGATGCAGGTTTCTCCTTTATTTGCTGGAGCCTTTCCTTTTAATGCACTAGCATCCTCTTTTATCACAAGAGACTCCTCTTCATCTTCAAAAATGTCCTCCTCATTAGTAGGAGGATTCTGCCTAATAACAAGAGCCCCTACCTTAGCAGAAGGAGCTCCTTCCCTCTAGATCAGGGCCCTTTCTTCCAAGACTGGGGCTTTCGTGTCTTTATTTGTTGCCCCCTTCTTAGGTGCTGACACCTCTTTGTTTCCTTCTTCTTCTTCCTCTGGCAGCCAAAAACATGTTTGCATTAGCTCAAAATAGGTTACCTTAAAGTAGGTGCTATGCTTTCCATCATAGCACAGGGTAGCAGACATTAACAAAGTAGGCAAAAAAATAAGCATTGAACAAAAGCATTTACCAATGAGGGGTTACATCCTTTGTAGTTTAAATCCTAGTCTTCGCCCCTCCTCTTCCTCTGTGCGAAGGGTTTCCTCAGTTGAAGCAGGCCCCTTTTACTACAACTTGGTGCCCACCGTTTCAGCAACAAGACGCTTCCCCTGTGATACGCTGCCGGTGGCAACAGGGGGTGCCTCTCCTACGGTGTCTTGGCCATGAAAGTTTCAGGCCACCCAATCCTAAGTCGTTACAAAGAACGACTCCCCAATTATTTCTAGGGGATCTTGGGCCAGGGTGGTCTGGAGGATCTGACAAATCCATGGTTTGGAAATTTGGTTGTGATTCTGCAATACCCAGGCCCCATTCTTGTGGACCACTAGAAACTCCACGAAACGTTACAGACAGGCTATGTAAAAGGTATAATGTATATTGGAATGGCACTCCGGCTTCTTATGAAGCCCCAAGATTTCAGCCTGCAAGCCTTTACATAGAAACCTAGTCCATTTGTAGCGAGTCCCCTCTTCCATGACCTCACGCACTACCAAGCCCGCTCAATCCCAAGGACCTTCCCATGGGAAAGTAGCTGAGGGAAAGCGTGAGAACGGAAAATGGGGTAAACTTCTTTGGCAGGTCTCACCCTGACCTTCTCCATAGGAATCCCCTTCCTCTCTTTGGCAACCCCTATCCACTCCTTGATGTCATCCTTTCGAAGGTTTAACTCCTTCTTGGACTTTGACCCTATGAGAATGCCATCGGTGGGGACCCCGAAAAGGTTCACGAATAGTTGGTCATTGATTTCAATGACCACTCGCACACCATGAATGCGTTTGTGGAAGCGGTCCACCTTGTTGGAAAAGGAATCCACCAAGGAGAGCATCTCAATGATAGGAACGCTTGGGTTCGGGATCAGGAACAAATACATAACCCCAACATTTCGGAGATTCTTAACCATGGATTCCAAGGACTTGCTATATATTCAGCGTTGGCTTGCATCTACTTCTCTGTATTTGAAGTAGATGTTTGCCTCCTAGTTCTCGGTAGTTATCACCGTCACCTCCTGGGACTTCTTTGCCCCTACAAAAGTTTGCATAGAAGCGGTTAGCATAAAAACACAAAAAATATAGAAAAATGGAAAAGACACTCTAGCATGCTATACCTACTACTTAGCTTACTAGGTCTATATGGAAATACGAATTGTGGAAGAGGGACCAAAATGGCTTCCATGGGGATTGACTTGAAGGGTGCCCATCCCTCATCCAACCAACCAAACTCCTTGCATCTACCGTAGAGATTGGGATATTGGTCTGGATAGGTGTGGTATTCACCCCCGCATTGACCTATTACACCTACATGGATATTCTCAACAGAAGAGAATTTCTACAGGGCCATCTCGACTGTGGCCAACGCATTCATATTGCCATGAAGCCCTTTCACGTTAATGTAAAACCTGGTAACAAGAACACGCCGTTAACACTTAGCCAATGTAGTGAATATTGCATAGCATAGTAGAACGTTGGTACAAAACTCACCCGCCGACATAGTAGACGATTCCTAGTGGGTTTTGGAAGCATGTTCCCATATGGCGTGCAACAAACAATGTGTTGTAGAGATTGTAGTAGTTGTACTCAGGCATATCCCAGATCCAAGCCAAACACCTTAAACCTTGGGGGCACTAACTGGATCCTTCTCCTTGCCTGCTACTAATTGGCCCATCCTTCAAATACCTCAAAATACCCTAGGTTGCCCCAGGCACCAGGGTTTCTAGTATGATGGCCGCTACCTCCTCTTCTAAGTGTGACCAAACGATCACATTGAAGTGTTGGAGGAGGTATTGTAGGAACTTCTGTGCCCATGTCCTAAACCAGACCACCTGATCTCCCACACGTGTGTGAGAAGGAGGAACATGGGCCACTGGTTTGTTCACGCGGCACAAGACCCCTACAATTTCTAAGACAATTAAAACTGGCCTTAGCGCTATCCTGCACAACACAATAGCAAATGTTAGCACCATAACCGAGCGCAATACACATGTAGCGTAGCAAGAACTAGCATAGCAAGAATTAGCATTTTAGCAAACCTGTACATAGCATAAAAGAAAGCGTCAAAGCAATAGCGTAGTGAAACTAGCCTAGCGTAGTAACAGAGCAATTAACCCTAGCAAGTACTACGCCCTAACAAAAACACGTGTCACACTATTGCATCATGCATGGTCAAACCCTCCTGAGGGTCCTATGCTATGCCATTCAAAAGCTAAGTAACTTAACTTGTCCAAACCCTCGCGGTTATGACAACCGCAGTGATGGCAGTTTTGGCGACCTTGCATGCAATATTAGCATAGCGTTTGTGCATCTGCTGTGGCCGAAACGGCAACAGTGACAGGGCAAAGGCCAAAACAACGACAAAGCGATGACAAAAAACACAGATTGCTAAAACTAGGTTTTAGAAATAGAAGCAAGGAAAACGAAAATGATAACAGAAGCACAAGAAAATAGGAGAAGCATAGTAGCCTACCGGGTCATCGGCGTCTCTTCCTGCACCACGACACGCACTTGTGTCATGCACCCTAATGTTTCCTTTACCTCATCGACCTTCGTGAGTGCCAAGTGTGTGTGTTTTAGAAATTTGATCTTTTGCATCAAGGAAAAGAATGGGGAGGCTGAGAGAAATACTACAGAAACTGTAAAACAAAAACAATATTAAACAGAAAGTAATAGAAAGCTCAAAACATTGCACAACGTCTGTTGTGACACAAAATGTTTTTGAGGACTTGCACCCCTCATCAGTGTGTTTAGGCAATGCGACCAGGTAGCTGAAGATGCAAAGGCAAAGAAATGAGCATGCCAGTACATGTATAAATAGTGTCCCAGCTTCAAAAATTTGAAACTCTAGCTCATTAAAATTTGAGTGGACCCCACTCATCAAAGGCGAGATGGAGGTGGGACAATGTATTGACAAAAATATTACAAAGTAGTATTTCAAAGGCGAACATGAAATATTCAACAAATCGGATCTAAAGGCAAAGCCGAAGGGTGCAAAGGGTTTAGGGGAACCTTCATGTCTGAATGGTGGACATGAGGGGTTCGACACCAGAGAATGTCATGAACGTAGATGTTTGGTTGATAATAGCAATGAACAAAGATCTTCAACAACAACGGAGAGACGATCTGCAACGCCGTTGGAAAATAAACAACCAGAGGTTGTGATGAAGCTGAAGAAAACAACTTTAGAAGAAACCACAACCAAGAGGACCAACGTAAGTAGGGCGGTTGTCAAAACACGGATAAAAAATAAACATGTTATGATCTGCATAATCCTGCAACGTAATCAGAGCCCATAGAGAACCTGCAAAAGGATTAAAACCTAACCAAAAATAGAAAGGTCTAAAAATGGTTAGAATCCAAAGGACAGTGAAAGACATTGTCAGGCAAGGCTCTGCAATTCCAAGGCAACGAGATAGAGAGAAAAACATTATAAATTTTAGAAATTTGATCTTCTGCATCAAGGAAAAGCATGGGGAGGTTGAGAAAAATATTGTAAAAACTAAAAAACAGAAACACTATTAAACAGAAAGTAATAGAAAGCTCAAATCTTTGCACAATGTCTGTTGTGACACAAAATGTTTTCGGGGACTTGCACCCTTTATCAATGTGTTTAAGCAATGCAGCCAAGCAACCAAAGCTGCAAAGGCAAGGAAATGAGCATGCCAGTTCATGTATAAATAGTGTCCCAACTTCAAAAATTTGAAATTTCCACTTATTAAAATTTGAGAGTCCCACTCATTAAAATTTGAAACTCCTGCTCATTAAAATTTGAAACTCCCGCTCATTAAAATTTGAGTGGACCCCCACTCATCAAATGCAAGATGGGGATGGGACAATGTACTGATAAAACTATTACAAAGCAGTATTTCAAAGGCAAACATGAAACATTCAATAAATTGAATCTAAAGGCAGAGCTGAAGGATGCAAAGGGTTTAGAGGAACCCTCATGTTTGAATGGTGGACATGAGGGGTCCAACACCAGAGAATGTCGCGTACGCAGATGTCTGGCTGAAAACAACAATGAACAAAGATCTTCAACAATAATGGAGAGATGATCTACAACGCCACCAGAGAAGAAACAGCCAGAGGTTGTGATGAAGCTGAAGAAAACAGCTTCAGAAGAAACCACAACCAAGAGGACCAACGTAAGAAGGGTGGTTGTCAAAACACGGATAAAAAAGAAACATGTTATGGTTCGCATAATCCTACAACGTGATCAGAACCCGTGAAGAACTTGCAAAAGGATTAAAACCTAACAAAAAATAGAAAGGTCTAAAAATGGTTACAATCCAAAGGACAGTGAAAGATGTTGTCAGGCAAGGCTTTGCAATTCCAAGGCAACGAGATAGAGAGAAAAATATTAGAAATTTTAGAAATTTGATCTCGTGCGTCAAGGAAAAGAATGGGGAGGCTGAGAGAAATACTGCATAAACTGTAAAATAGAAACACTGTTAAACAGAAAGTAATAGAAAGCTCAAAGCATTGCACAACGTCTGTTGTGACACAAAATGTTTTCGGGGACTTGCACCCCTCATCAGTGTGTTTAGGCAATGCGGCCAGGCAACCAAAGCTGCAAAGGCAAGGGAATGAGCATGCTAGTACATGTATAAATAGTGTCCCAACTTCAAAAATTTGAAACTCCTGCTCATTAAAATTTGAGACTCCCGCTCATTAAAATTTGAGACTCCCGCTGATTAAAATTTGAAACTCCCGCTCATTAAAATTTTAGATATTGATCTTGTGCGTCCAAGAAAAGAATGGGGGTTGAAAGAAGTACTGTAGAAACTGTAAAACAAAAACACTGTTAAATAAAAAGTAATAGAAAGCTCAAAGCATTGCACAACGTCTATTGTGACACAAAACGTTTTCAGGGACTTGCACCCCTCATCAGTGTGTTTAGGCAATGTGGTTAAGTAGCCGAAGTTGGAAAGGCAAGGGAATGAGCATGCCAGTACATGTATAAATAGTGTCCCAATTTCAAAAATTTGAAACTCCCGCTTATTAAAATTTGAGCGGACCCCACCCGTCAAGGTTGATATGGGGGTGGGACGATGGACTGACAAAACTATTACAAACAATATTTCAAAGGAGAACATGAAACATTCAACAAATCGGATCTAGATAGCAGAGACGAAGGGTGTTTAGGGTTTAGGGGAACCCTCATGTTTGAATGGTAGACATGAGGGGTTTGAAACCAGAGAATGTCACGTACACAGATGTTTGGCTGAAAACAGAAACGAATAAAGATCTTCAACATCAACGGAGAGACGATGTGCAATGCTGCCAGAGAAGAAATAGCCATAGGTTGTAATGAAGCTAAAGAAAAAAGCTTTAGAAGAAATTTTAGAAATTTTAGAGACTTAAAATTTTAGAATTTTAGAAAATGGATCTCGTGCATCAAGGAAAAGAACAAGGAGGCTAAGCAAAATACTGCAGAAACTGTAAAACAGAAACTTTGTTAAACAGAAAGTAATAGAAGCTCAAAGCATTGCACAATGTCTGTTGTGACACAAAACATTTTCGGGGACTTTTACCCCTCATCAGTGTGTTTAGGCAATGCGGCCAGGCAGCTGAAGCTGCAAAGGCAAGGGAATGAGCATGCCAGTACATGTATAAATAGTGTCCCAACTTCAAAAATTTGAAACTCCTACTTATTAAAATTTGAGCCAACCCCATTTGTCAAAGGCGAGATGGGGGTGGGACGATGTACTGACAAAACTATTATAAACAGTATTTCAAAGGCGAACATGAAACATTCAACAAATCAGATCTAGATGGCAAAGCCGAAGGATGTATAGGGTTTAGGGGAATCCGCATGTTTGAATGGTGGACATGAGGGGTCTGACATCAGAGAATGTCACGAACGCAGATGTTCAGCTGATAATAGCAACGAACAAAGATCTTCAACAGCAACGGAGAGACGATCTACAATGCTATCGGAGAAGAAATAGCTAGAGGTTGTGATGAAGTTGAAGAAAACAACTTCAAAAGAAACCACAACCAAGAGGACCAATGTAAGCAAGGTGGTTGTCAAAACACAGATCAAGAAGAAACATGTTGTGGTTCGCATAATCTTGCAACATGATCAGAACCCGTGGAGAACCTGCAAAAAGATTAAAACCTAACCAAAAACAGAAAGATCTGAAAATGGTTGGAATCCAAAGGACAGCGAAAGACGTTGTCAGGCAAGGCTCTGCAATTCCAAGGCAATGAGATAGAGAGAAAAACATTAGAATTTTAGAGATTTAATCTTGTGCATTAAGGAAAAGAACGGGGGGGGGGGAGGCTGAGTGAAATACTACAAAAACTGTAAAACAGAAATTCTGTTAAACAGAAAGTAATAGAAGCTCAAAGCATTGCACAACGTCTGTTGTGACACAAAACGTTTTCGGGGACTTTCACCCCTCATTAGTGTGTTTAGGCAATGCGGCCAGGCAGCTGAAGCTGCAAAGGCAAGGGAATGAGCATGCCCCCAATACATGTATAAATAGTGTCCCAACTTCAAAATTTTGAAACTCCTGCTCATTAAAATTTGAGCGAACCCCATTAAAATTTGAAACTCCCGCTCATTAAAATTTGAGACTCCTACTCATTAAAATTTAAAACTCCCGCTCATTAAAATTTGAGACTCTTGATCATTAAAATTTGAAACTCCCGCTCATTAAAATTTGAGACTCCCGCTGATTAAAATTTTAAACTCCCACTCATTAAAATTTGTAAGAAAATAACAAGGTCATTCTTAGTATTAGCTTGGTAAGAAACATTGTCATCATAGAATTCATAAGTTCAAGCCCAATAAAAGATATGGATATAAGGGAATTATGAAAGAAATGATTAGTTCACAATAATTTGTTGGTGGGGAATGAAATGGTAAACCATAAGAAATAGCCAACAAGATACTTTAGTAGAATTATTGTAAAATAATAAGGTACCTCAAGTATGACTAAATTGGAATACTTTTGAGATAAAAGAGATAACTAACCCACCTTTCATTGCACATTCCAAACTGGTATTATCAAATAAGGTAAGAAACCACAATTTTGAAAAGAGTGTGAAATTTGAAGAGATGTGCAATTGTTAAAATCAAAACTAAATAGCCATATGTATCAAACTTTTGTATAACTTGGATAACATTAAAATGGAACCGTCACTTAAAAAAACAGAATTTTAGAACCTAAACCTAAATATAAGTTCCGCCACTTATATTTACCATCAAGTTATTTCTGGTTTTTCAAAGTAATTGCAACGTTATTCGGTCTAGTTATTACATTTAGAAACGTATGGGCTACATTGGACATTGGGCAACCTAAATCTCGCTGAATTTGGTCGCAAGGAACCCTTACCAGTTTAGCCAGAAAACCTTTACAGAATTGCACACCGACGTTTACGACACGTATTTTATTTTATTTTTAAACAAAAGTGTATGGGTTTTCCATTTGTTTTTCGGGCTGGGATAGGACACCTACCATTAAAGCTGAGAATCGTATTTTCCAACTTGCTTAAAAGTTAACCGACAATGCCATGCGGGCAAATACCGACCAAAAAATATACATCTTTATTTATTTATTCTAAAATGCATCTGTTGATCAACGGTCGGTCAGGGAACGCTGAATTATACAGAGAACCATAAGTTGTTAGCCTGACAAAAAGTGCAAGCGCGGGTTGAAAGAGGCTCTTTCTCTCTTCGGTCACTGTTGCTATTTCGAGATTAAATTTCAGTATTATTGCACGAGTAGTAGCTTTACTTCCATTTTGCTACAGCTTGTGTTTTTGACAGCGAAAATGGAGAACATAACGACCCATCCGAGCTTGCTTCAGGAATCCGTCATTGGGATCGGTGCGTTCCCATTTTTCTACAATTTTTGAGCTTCGTTTTCTTTTTTTCCGTTGTCTTTGTTTGTAGCATAAGATACCACAGTCTGCAAACTTTTGGATTTATGCACCGTATTCAGTCTACGTTTTGGGCTCAACAAACTGGAAAATGACTGGTTGGTCTCGTTAGATCTGTTTTATCCTTGAGAACATCGTTTCAACAACATGTATCCGACAACACATACGATTTTGTGGTGATAATTTGCTTGCCCCAAGTAGTGGACTGACTTTATTCCTTGCAAACCGAGTAAGCCTAGCTACTGATGGTACGTCGATCCAACCGAACCTTAGACAATTCAACTAATTTGCGTTTCTGTTATTAAACATGTTTCTGCATTCTTCGATGTCACCGGCTAGAAGTTGACGTTACAATGGATGTTTTTTGTTCATATGCTCATCCAGGAAATCTAGCTTACCAGAAAACAATGCTTCAGAAACGTCTACTACTTTATTCTACATTTTTACACACCAAATTGCTAAACTTGAGGCTACTATGCGATTTCGTCTTCTTGAATGAATTTTTGACTTGGACAAAACGGTTTCTGTTTTTGGGTTACGTTGTTTTAGATCTGTAGTTCTGGTGTAGAGAATCGTGGCTGTTATGTAAAAGCTTTTCACCATCAGATTTGTTAAAAATAGCTAAGTTGCTTGTGATGTTTAATTGCCAGTGTGATTAGGTAGCTGTATTTTCCTGGTTTTGTTTTGTTTTGGAAACTTCAGGCAATGATAGGTATTTGAAAGAAAACTTGTCATGTCAATATTGTTAGCTGAAGGAAACCAGAGTACCGAACTAATGTCACGTTTAAACAAACTTATGTTTTTTTTTTTTTAAAACCATGACCCTCCACCGCAAGGTTTCATATAAATCTTACAACCCTTGACCATCTGGAGACCATCTGGAGACACAGCAGCAGACGTTTGTGGGAGTTTGTTACTATTGTCTGAAGGTGTATGAAATGTACACCGCTCAGACTGGCCATCTTTTGCAATCCATGTTTCCCTGGTTTTAGTGTTTACAGTCAAAAGTCTTCTCAGGACTGTTTTCATCTTGAATAACAAGAAGCTGTTACCGGTAATTAAAATTACAGTGGAATACAGAATTCTTTTCTTTTTTTACTTTGCTATTTCCACTTCCAGTCTGGGTTTTCATCCGTGTTTCATTGTTTTTTTTTTATTTCCTTTTTCCTTCTGTTTTTTTTTTCCTTTTAGATTTCTTGAACACTTCTGCTATATTATTTACTGGAAAAATTCATGAAATTTGTTAGCATGTTTGGGTCATTTT